>CM066920.1:14395127-14960127 GCA_033964015.1 Scolanthus callimorphus | reverse complement strand
CGACCTAGAATAAATAAGTAAATCCCTGAGTAATATAAATCCCGGAGATTTTGCTGGGTTTTCGGACTCCTTGTAAGTTAAAATGTTTGACAAACTTTTATTTTGCCTACCTGCTCGGATTTTGAAGCGAACTTCATGTGATTTATCCGTGTATCAAATGAGAAACCAATTCATCTCATAGTCCTGGTGGTTTTGTGTAAATCCTTTATGATTCCCTAATCCATCCGTAGCTACCAAACTCATTTAAACTGAACTTCAAATACATATTTTCATGAATCACGTTCACTTGGCGACAACAAGTTCTCGAGGCCACGGCGCTTTTCGGCTGCTTTTCTGGAGTCGTTTGGACCATTTCGATTGTTTTCAGAGTTTGTATTGCTTGCCTGTCTGTTTTGGGCAATCTAAAGACATCTGTTTATCTGTTTACCCAACTTGTAGAATGCGAAACAATGCGAGGAGCTAACATTTTCACAGTTTTCCATCTCGAAAAGCACTGCAGGCACGGGCCAGGCACGGACGTTTGACCTCCAGCTGAATTTTTAATGAGGCTCTAAAAAGCGGATGTGACGTCATATGAAACCCAAGAATTGAGCTATGGGATTCTATAGGATTATTCAAAGCTTCAGGAGGCTAGATTCCGCTAAGAAAATAGCACGAAAAAAGCGATATCGCACGAGTCGCGCAGCGACGAGGGCGATATCGTCTTTTTGAGTGCTATTTTCGGCGGAATCTACCGATTGAACGCTTTGAATATACTTGAATCCTATGATATCTCGTCCTCAATTTACACAAAAAATAGATATCATAGGATTCTATAGTATCATTCGAAGCTTCAGGAGGCTAGATTCCGCTAAGAAAATAGCACGAAAAGAGCGATATCGCGCGAGTCGCGCAGCGACGAGGGCGACATCGCCTTTTTGAGTGCTATTTTCGGCGGAATCTACCGACTGAACGCTTTGAATATACTTGAATCCTATGATATCTCGTCCTCAATTTACACAAAAAAGAGATATCATAGGATTCTATAGGATCATTCAAAGCTTCAGGAGGTAAGATTCCGTTAAGAAAATAGCACGAAAAGAGCGATATCGCCTTTTTGAGTGCTATTTTTGGCGGAGACTTTGGATATACTTGAATCGTATGATATCTCGTCCTCAATTTCCACAAAAAGAGATATCATTGATCATTCCAGACCCCAGCGTGAATTATCCTACAGAAACAAGCTCTTCAAAAAACATCGTAAAAAATCCATCACCGCACCTTCTACTTGGGAAGCGTACAAGAAATAGTTCATAGGCGATTAGTGTATAAATATGTAAATAAACTAGAAGTAATCGGAGATTAGTAAGTGCGCTCGTGGTTAAATCTTTTCCGCTAACCTGATCTATACAGCAAGCAACCTTGCATATATACACTACTGTAAGGTTCTTATGAAACAGCTATCAAATTTCAGCCTGACTTTCTCGTGTTCTTAAGCCATTTGTTCTTACAATGCGGGTGTTACTTGTTTACTGTATCAATCTACAGAAACATTGATTACCTCTATCCTCTATGTCCAATATTCTTGAGTTGTTAGAGTAAATTCAGTAAATTCTATAGCAAGAACCTTGTTTCTATTCTGAAATGTTCGTCAGAACTCTTCATACTTCAGATACTTGTTCAGAAATCAAATCGCTGTAATGAGACATAGTCAACCATTCGTATTATTTACGTTCAAAGTCGAACAGATTCCAGTAATCTGTGCCGAAGCAGTCGGTGTCTAGTTTTCGTAGGCAAAATATTTGTCAAGTATCACACTGTAGACTGAGAGAAGTTTCGATCAACGATTCTGAAAGCAGTCCGATGTTGACAGAACACAAGTGGGTTGCACAGTTCTGTCTCGCGTAAATTTCATCGTTTGTTTACTAGAAAATACAGCACTAAACAGCTTCCTGACGTCCAGATAAGTAGCTTCGTCCATTTTTTCTTTCTGTATATTGTCAACAAATCACCAGATCCAAAAATCCAGCCACGGTGGAGATCGAGAAAGCAGTCTAGGGTCAGACACATTATGCTCGGAAATTTGACCACTATGTTTTTTAGCGTCACCCTAAAAACCTTCCCATAATGCCGAAAATTATGCTCGTGTCGGACCATTATGCTCGTGTGATGCTGGTAAATATTTCTCCTTTGACCCCACCCAAACGAGAAACGAGTCCTCAAAGCTTTTTTACTTTTTTAACTCACAAAAGGCAAAAGGCCGGTGATCTAACATGTCTAGAAGAATTAACCAAGCCTCTTGGCCAAGAACGAAGCCTTAGAAAGACCAGAATAATCAGGCAGAGTCAAATTCAAAGCCCAATTCGATATTTTTTCTTACATTTTCAATGAAAATAGGGAAATATTTTAATAACTTTAAAGTTTGTAGCATTATGCTAAAATTATGTTGAAAATTCGGCCATTATGCCAGCATTATGCTCGATGCTCTGACTATGCCATTATGCTAAAATTATGCCGGCATAATGTGTCTGACCCTGGAAAGCACGAAACAAACATGAACTCGTTTTATTTGTCCCCACACGTGAGCGGGAAATTACATTACGTCATAAAACAACTCACAAACCAGTTAATCTGGTCGTTCGCAACATCAAGTCGAGGCTATTTCAGTCCCCAACATCTTAGCTCAAAACGCTACAGCATCCATGCCCACGCGACGAGATTAGAATGCGCTCGTAGAACTCGCACGATAAATTAATAAATAATCAATGAATATACGATTATTCAAGGCTTCAGGAGGCTAGATTTCGCCAAGAAAATGGCACAAAAAAAGCGATATCGCGCGTGTCGCGCAGCGACGAAGGCGATATCGCCTTTGTGAGTGCTATTTTCGGCCTTTGAATATACTTGAATCGTATGATATCTCATCCTCAATTTCCACAAAAAGAGATATCATACGATTCTATACGTTATCGGCAGGACAATATTATTTTAAGACATTTAAATGAGCGGGTAATACCTACCAAAGGAGTCACACTCCTGGTCCGCATTAATAGTATCTGAAATAGTAAAATAGCTGAGCTGTCAAACATTTCCGTATCAGTTATCGTCGACCTGAAATTATAGTCTAGCCCTTGAGGGTAACCAGATACCTAACACTGGCATCCGCAGATAGTAGGAATCTAGTAAGATTTACAGGTTATATGTAGCCTTTCTTCGCGAGGGGAGACGATTAAACTTTGCTACCTTGCCCAATTCAAAACTTTGCTACCTCCCTTTCTTACAATAAAAACAAAATTACTCGAAGAATCATTAAGCATTAGATGTGACATTTTTAGCGGATCTCCCGCGCGAAGGCGCCAGCGTAGCGGAGCCCCATAGCTACATACAGGAGGGAAAAGATAACAGAAAAGTGTATATGCATCGACCTCTTTTTTCATGGACGTCCGGTTTAACTACTTCCGTTCGTGTGTCCGTCGTCGCACAGGCAACCCATGACCAGTTTTATAGCGGGAAGGGATGAACTTCAGACAACCAAACTTGGGTGAAGTTGTCTAAGTTGCAAGGGGGATGCAACGGCAAGGTCACGTGGTATGACGTCATAAAACGAGAAAGGTATACATCTTGGGAAGGTTAAACCTCAGAGAAACAAACTTGGGTGACATTATCTAAGGTGACAAGGGGGAGCAACTGTGAGATTACGTGATATAACGTCATCGATGACGTCATCAAACGAGAAAAGGTTTATATCTTTGGAAGGGAGTGAACCTCAGACAACCAAAACTTGGGTGAAGTTGCTTAAGTGGCAAGGGGGTGCAACGGCGTGGTCACGTGGTATGACGGTGACAGGCTATGTACAATAGCAACCTTCTTAGTGTGTCATCAACACAGTGGAATATGTAACCGAAGCTCCGCTTTTAGCCAGTGGCTAAATCTATATATTAGCATTTAATTTATTTCTCATTCTATTTGACGAAACTTTCTTTTCTTTTCATAGGATATCTATTTTGAAGATTTCTTACTAGCGAAGTTGTTGACGTTTCTGGTATTTCGCCAGCGACGTGAAGAAACAGTATTGCTTATTGTCACGCTAGACTACATTTTCCGCTCCAGCCTGGCATTTACAAGGTCAACAACGAGAAAGAAACAAATCAAGGATGGACAATAACAAGAAACCTTACGAAAAGTATATTGTTTCTCTTCCGACTTATCTAGATTCATTTCGTGCACCTTGGTTTTCCTTCGCCTCTGAGATGATTCACCGGTTTTGGCAGGGAATGGGAGAGAAGGATGATCTAACATTTCTCGAGTTTGGAGGAGGGCCATGTATTTATACTCTTATCAGTGCCGCTCCGCATCTCAAGCACGCTGTCTTCTGTGACTACGACTTTAACTGCCTTAACTCTTTCACGACGGCGTGGTGTTTTTAAAAATGCAGGGTTTTAAAGAGTGTCAATACAACAACCCCCCCCCCCCCCCTCAGTTTTTTATGTACTCCAATCAATGACAGCTGACCATAATAATTAGGGCTCAGATATTCAAACGAGGCCATGTTGATAGAAGCCATTTTTAACGGCCAGCTGGAACGAGTGTCACGCTGCACAAAACAGCTAAATTTTGGTATTTTTTGGGCGTTTTCTCATTTCTCAGAGTGCTGGGGACATCATGAAGTTTTTTGACAGCATAATTCAGCACTTTCTCAAAGAACCGAGCTAAGTGCAAGGTATTTTTACCAGAAATTGCTCCTGAAATTCGACAATGGTGGCAAGAAAAATATTCTGGGAAACATACCTGAGCTCTGAGAAACGAGGCAGTTTGAAGCCATGTCTGACTTCTGATTTAGATATTTCACAATGTTTGCTAGATAATAGCCCAAAATTGTGCTACTTGGCAGGCATGGCTTCAGACTTATATATATTTTACAAGATTTAAAGTTGGGAGACCTCTATGGTTGGTTGTGTACAAGTTCCCAGCATGCTCCACGGGCGTGGACGTTGAATTTTCTTGTTTGCAAGTGCTTGAGAAGAAAATGCCTACACTCTGGCAGTCTATTGGATCTCAAATGCTAGAAAATAGGTTAGTGCAACTGCAGAAGGTATGTTTGTTGCTTGTAACTTGAAATTTGGGAAGATTTCACTGTACTAATCGAGAATAAGAGAATCAAACATAGACATTTTAGGCCCTCGTTACGCCACCACAAAACAAGATCGAGTGAGCATTTGTAAAGTGAGTTTGAAAATAAAAGCAAAATGCACGCCTAGAGCCTAGTCATTTACGATTTAACATGTTAATCAAGATATCAGCTATCTACATTGGCAGTATTTATGATCTTGTGACAAAAAAATCTTGTGTTAGAATTTTTGAAGCCATCGATCATGGGTGATCGATATTTACAGGGGCCGTCTGGAAAGAGTTAAACTCCATAATAGCCAATCTCTGGAAGTTGCTGGTGAACTTTCAAACCTGTACAAACTAAATACTCTTATCATTTCTAATACGCATAAAACACCTCGGGTGAAAAGCACTTCACAATGCAGAAATACTGGGGAGGGTAGGTGCTGTGCTCAAACCCAAAGCCCCTCACCCTAAAAGCTAGCCCTAATTGACAAAATGGAACCCAAATTACCATGATAGCCTTCACCCTAACTGAACGGTTTGATTTGATATCAGAAAAGGCCAGATCACGTGACACCCACTTTTGGTTGTTAACGCTTTCACGACGGCGTGGTGTTTTTAAAATGCAGGGTTTTAAAGAGTGTCAATACAACAACCCCCCCCCCCCCTCAGTTTTTTATGTACTCCAATCAATGACAGCTGACCATAATAATTAGGGCTCAGATATTCAAACGAGGCCATGTTGATAGAAGCCATTTTTAACGGCCAGCTGGAACGAGTGTCACGCTGCACAAAACAGCTAAATTTTGGTATTTTTTGGGCGTTTTCTCATTTCTCAGAGTGCTGGGGACATCATGAAGTTTTTTGACAGCATAATTCAGCACTTTCTCAAAGAACCGAGCTAAGTGCAAGGTATTTTTACCAGAAATTGCTCCTGAAATTCGACAATGGTGGCAAGAAAAATATTCTGGGAAACATACCTGAGCTCTGAGAAACGAGGCAGTTTGAAGCCATGTCTGACTTCTGATTTAGATATTTCACAATGTTTGCTAGATAAATAGCCCAAAATTGTGCTACTTGGCAGGCATGGCTTTAGACTTATATATATTTTACAAGATTTAAAGTTGGGAGACCTCTATGGTTGGTTGTGTACAAGTTCCCAGCATGCTCCACGGGCGTGGACGTTGAATTTTCTTGTTTGCAAGTGCTTGAGAAGAAAATGCCTACACTCTGGCAGTCTATTGGATCTCAAATGCTAGAAAATAGGTTAGTGCAACTGCAGAAGGTATGTTTGTTGCTTGTAACTTGAAATTTGGGAAGATTTCACTGTACTAATCGAGAATAAGAGAATCAAACATAGACATTTTAGGCCCTCGTTACGCCACCACAAAACAAGATCGAGTGAGCATTTGTAAAGTGAGTTTGAAAATAAAAGCAAAATGCACGCCTAGAGCCTAGTCATTTACGATTTAACATGTTAATCAAGATATCAGCTATCTACATTGGCAGTATTTATGATCTTGTGACAAAAAAATCTTGTGTTAGAATTTTGAAGCCATCGATCATGGGTGATCGATATTTACAGGGGCCGTCTGGAAAGAGTTAAAGCTGTCGATTCTTGGATAAAGAAGGAAGACGGAGCGTACGACTGGAGGCCCATTGTGAAGCACATAGTGACAAAGCTTGAAGGCAAAGGAGAAGACCAAGTTTTCAAACGTCAAGACGAGATCCGAGAGAAAACCCGGGCTGTTGTGCATTGTGACATCCATGGCCAAGACATCCTGGACATGGCAAGTCTACCAAACGAGTTGTACCCTCCATATGATGTGGTATCCACGAATTTCTGTTTGAAGACCTGTATATACAGTAATGACGAGTTCAAAGAGGCCATCTGCAAACTGGCTGCGCTGATTAAACCTGGTGGATATTTTATTAACTTGGATAGTGGGGAAGCTAGTTATTACTGTATCAAAGATATAACGTATCACATGTTTTACATTACGAAAGAGCTTTTGCTAGAGACACTGAAGAAAGCTGGTTTGGAGGTTATAAATTACACATCTGAACAGGCGGTTCTACCTGATAGTGTCACAGATGAGAAGTTCATTTTCTTTGTAACAGCCAAAAAAACCCTGAAATATAACTCCAGTATCGAGCAAAATACCTGACGTATAACTCCGGTATCACCCAAAAAATCTGACACGTAACTCCTGTATCAGCACAAAACCTGACATATAACTCCTATATCAGCCAAAAAGTCTGACATATAACTCTAGTTTCAGCCAAAGACGTGGCATATAATTCCAGTATCAGTCAAAAGACTTGACATATAACTCCAGTATCAGCCAAAAGACCCGTGACATATAACTCCAGTATTAGCCAAAAGACTTGATATAACTCCAGTGTCAGCCGAAAGACCTGACATAACTCAATTCAGTATCAGCCAAAACACGTGACTCTATATAACATCAGTATCAGCCAAAGAACTGACATATAACTCCAGTATCAGTCAAATGACTTGGCATGTAACTCCAGTATCAGCCATAAAGATCGGACATACAACTCAAGCAGCCAAAATACTTGACGTGACTCCAATTGTCAAGCAAATTACCTGACTCAGTCCAGTATCAGCCAAAACAAGTGACATATAACTCCAGTATCGCCAAAACACGTGACATATAACTCCCCAGTATCAGCCGAAAAACGATGTTTCGATCAAAAAGATTGATCGATTTATAGCTTGTTGCGTGTGTGAATGACGGCACGTTCAATATGCGTGACTATTAGTGTTGTGTGACATAAATCGCTTGAGTGATATCTCTGGGATCACTTGTAATGTATGCACTTGTATACCGCAAATATCCGTATCCATGTACAAATGCGGTTTACAGATGTGGATGTCTGATCCCTAAGATGCGGACTGCAATTTATACATGCAGTTTAGATATATCAGAAAATACTGAAATTTAATGTGAATACTCTTTTCGCATGGATAGAAAAAAAATCCCAGTGAAAACAAAATTTCGTAGAGGCCTTTGTAGAGTATAGAAGTTATCATTTTGATGACGTCACGTTCAACCCAAGAATACACTTGCCTGGCAGAGTCAATGGGCGCTTTCCATTTGACAGAAAATCCCGGAATTTTCGGTTAGAAGTCAAATCGAAAGCGCCAAACTTGGGAAGAAATTTGGGACTGCCTTTTGAGCTTACGTACCCAGGACCTGGAACATTCGAAACTTTCGGAAATCGCTTTCCTTCCTTGACATCATTCCCGGTTATTTCCCCCAAAAGACGCTTTCCATTTTATTTCCAGTCGGTCTTTCCGAAAATTTGTGTTAAATGGAAAGCACCCCAACCTATTTCGATTCCCAGTGGAGACATTAACGTGATTTCTCGGTTTGAACATTCCCATTTGACCACAGGAATTCCCAGAAACTCGAACCAGAATTTTTCTCAAATGGAAAGCGCCCAATGCCTTCACTATATGTGATATAAGATCTAGCCCCCTGTACAATGTACAGACTTGGTGAATGACTGAAGTTGCAAAAATCGAGTTCGTATGGAAAGGGTGAGACAAAACCGGTCAATCGGGTCCGTCTACCATGAAACCAACCGAGCCTTCACAAGTGCAATACCATCATGCTATGGAACATAGGATTAAATGCGTTTAGTCTATTTCTTTTAATAACAATAAACACGCCATAATTAAGCAGAGTTTTGATCGAATCCAAGTGTGTCAATTCGCTCAACTATTTTGTGTTAGTTCTCTTTTCTGAGCCAATTCAAAATATGGAAATTTATAAAGCACTTTTGTTCAGTTTATAAAAAAGGAATTCATTCAGAGAATTGTTTTCAATGGGAAAATTTCAATGGAATTGTTTTCAATGGATGTATTTACATGCAAAATCGGTGAAAAGTTACAAAAAGTTTGTTGCAAAAATCTCCATACAAAAGTTTATGCTAGCCGTTGTGTTTTTTGTTTTCTTCGTACAACCGAACCCGAAAGGTTTTCTAGACATAAAGAAGCTAACGCCCATCTACTTTGTATGGAATCCTTTTTGTATAACTATCACAAATGCTTAAAATCATAATTTAGGGGTGAGAAAACTTACTTTTGGTGTCGATTTACTGGACGCACGTTTGATTTGATCGAGCTGCCAATGGCTTTTCTATCGTTTTCTGAAGGTTCATCATTTTATAGATAGCTTTTTTTTTTAAAGAATTCGATGGAGAAATGACAGAAACGGCTGTAGTTTTGTCGGTTTTGTCATAGTCTAGCGAGCGGAAAACACTTCCGGCAAAATCCATGACCATAAGTTTACCATAGCGTTATGGTAATTAGGTTTCGACAGAAACATATAACTTAGTTAAATGTTTCTGGTTTCGACCAATCAAAGCGCGCGTACACGCAGTTATTTTATAAACAGATATAGGAAAACAAAATACTGTTTGGGCTGTTTGAATCATAAACATGTCCAATATACTCGACCTGGGCCGACCCGTCAACTACCGTGGGGACCCGTAAAATCCAAAGACATGTCGTCCTGCTGTGGGCTGCCCTCTTACTCTCGGGATCGAACGGGAAGTCAAATGTTCCTGTGTGAGCCTGGGAACGATTTGAGTTAGCTTGGTTACCAGGCCATCCATGATGGCGGCCGGAACACAGGGAGCTCACCCTTCCGTTAAAATCAAAGTAAATGTGTTATTTTACTGTTTTTTTTTTCCTCCGTTCTATTAGCTGTCAATGGGAATCCTGTGTATTGTTTTACCTCTTGGACCCTAGGGAACGAGACGTCATACTAGTTTCCGATTGGCCACTATCAGTTATTTTCATAACAAAGGAATTCACTGACCTTCACAACCTAGTGAATACTAGCAAGGGAGGAAACTCGACGCGATTTTTCGTACAGATTATGCCTCTAGACAAAACGGGAGAGTTGATGATTGTGATGAAATGCCTCAGTTTCACGAAACAAAACTTTCATTTCTCTGCCGGTATTTTAAAGGCAAGAGCAACTCATTACAAATAATTCAGAGAACTCACGGCCTTAAAAAATCCTAACTAACTTAAACAAAAACTCATAGAAAGCCCTTTCCAGCAAACAGATGGGTATTTAAAATTAACACTATTTCAAAATGTAGCGATTGATGGCTTTGCATTTTCCTGTATTCATTTAGAGTTATTAGCGTGCGCTATGAGAAGGAAGGTTTGTTTTAGACTTGAATGAAATTATTTCTCAGCTCAAAGCTTTCGCATTAGAATTATCCCAACACATGCCTGCAAGTAATTGTATTAGTAAAAACCAACTAATGGTCTATTACAAATCCTGCATTCTGATTGGCTGAGCTACTATTGGTCTATTAGTGATAGACAGTGCCTGGCAAAACCACCACCTTTCTTTGCAAGAAAACTGGATTTTTTCAACATAAAATAATGGAATTCATTGCCAAAACCGACCAACTAGTTGGTTTATACTAAAACAATTAGACCTCTCGTCCTCATGTGCTATGATATCAATAGACCATTCGGCCTTCGGCCTCATGGTCTATTCATCATAGCACATTCGGCCTTGAGGTCTAATTGTTAAGGACGGTGCCTACTAATGTTACTGCGCATCCTGCTCGCGCATTCTATGGGGTTTCTGTATATGTAGCATTTTAATCTATCACCTTTCAGATCAGGCTCGATGGCGCAGTTGGATAAGGCGCTAGACGGACTGCAAGTACTCCGGGTTCAGAACTTACTCGAGGCCGTCGATTTTTTTTTTCTTTTTCCCATTTTTTCTTCTTTTTTTCTTTGTTTTCCTCTGTAAATAACCTTCAGTTGAAAATTTCTTGGGAAAATAACCTACAAAAGTTAACATTTAGTAAAAATATCGGGATTTTTCTCTGAGTCATAGTAGCCGTAGTTTTGATACCTAAAAATCTAGATATCTTAACGCAAATATTTTGCCAAAAAAACAGCAAATGAATCAGAAAACTTATTGTATATTTACACTTAAAGCTAGAAAGCGTAGATGCAGTTTCATATCAATGATGTTTGTCCAAGACTCGCTTTGTAAATGAAAAAAATGTCGTTGTTATCGTTTAAAAAACCCGGCTTTTCGTAAGTTCGCCTTGCTATTTTCAATAATCTCGACCTGCTAGTCATTAATTTGGAATCAAATATACTACAACTTTATCTAAAATCAATATGTACATTATTTTAAGTCAATGCACCACGTAGTTACCTTTATTTTTCCACTTTTCCCCTCTTGCTTAAAGAGTCGCCATTTTGAATGTCAATTTCTACTCACAGGGGAGGGGTGCGCAGATTTGTCACTTTACCATTCTACCTGCTGTTAAAAGGCACGCTATTTCTGAAATTGCGTGGCTACCCCTATATTTTTTACATCATTCGAAAATATATATCCTCTGCAGCGTATTTGCAAATTTTTAACGTGCGAAAAAATATGCTGAGGCTGTTTTTTTGACGCATAAAGTAGCGGGTGTCAGGGTGAATTTGGGGCCTGTTGTAGAAATTGTACCCCCTAAAATACCTTTAAAAGCCGAAATTGACAAATATTTGTTATAGAATCCAACAAATGTAATAACAGCTACTGCTTTTACGAGCGAAAGTAGAATTGAAATAAACTATCGAGTAAAATTTCATTTTTTCGTAATTTCTAAAAAAACGCTAATTCTGCTTTTCAGGGTGTTGGGGATGGGTTAACTCGACAACTTGCGTGGGTACCCTACTTTTTTATCGGAAATAGATAGCCTTTCACATTACCTTTCATTACCACATAGTCATGAAGTGCGAAAAAAATTACTGTTTTTGTGGGCACCGTCCTTAAATAGAACTATTTAGGTCTGTGTGTCTATGGTGTTTTCGGCTATGCGAACTCAGTTCTTTCTAAGACCCCGTCCACACTACACCGTTTTCAAACGAAAACGGATACTTTTTGCTCCGTTTTCAAAAAGATTTGCGTCCACACTTATCGTTTTCGTATTGTTTTCGCCGTTTTCGGTGATCGTTTTCGGCGTTGAAGTGTGGACGATAGCCGTATCCGGAGCAAAAAGTATCCGTTTTCGTTTGAAAACGGTGTAGTGTGGACGGGGTCTTAGTTTCTGTTTAAGAATTCAACGTGGCGGCTTTGTCCTCGCAGATTAATCTTTTCCAACAAAAAACACGCCTACAGGTGAGATTTCGACTTTCTCTTCAATGGACTGTGACTAAATGTTTAGTTTGAAAACGGCGTTTATTTTTTATGGCCCTTTACTTTACTTTCGCCTGCCCGTGGAAACGTGCTAAAATGCCGCGCTCTACTATTGGCGGGGGTGACCCGAACACTGACACTGCGAAGGGGAGGGGAGGTGTAAACTGTACCGCCGTCCCTGCATTTCCGGGACTCAGTTGGTACAGGTAGGCGCGAAGAAAGAAACAAGAACGCATGTTCTTTGACGTTTAACGTCTTCCAAATGCGATGTGTAAAGAGAGATCGTTCATTTCAACTAGCGGCACTTAAAGTCAAATCGCTGATGTAGCTACACACGGACTATACTGCCCTTGAAACAATTAATAAATGTCCTCTGATTTTCCTGGTGATGGCGCGTTCCGTGGTATAAACTTTTATGTACCCACGGCTGAGAGCCAATCAGAATTCGAGAAACGCGCGCGTTGTGGTATAATACTCCCTTTGCCGAACAGAATTAATTACATTTTTTTACGTTTGTAAAATTCAGCAGCCGAAGATATGCTTAATTATTTCAATTATTTTCCCATGCTTTTTTTTTCGTTGCAACATAATGTCCTTTAAAGACATAATATGTCGTTATGTCGCTAGTGTGTTTCCCGGGCCGCCTTAACTCGCTTTAAAAAAAGCATGCAACTGACAACAGAGTTTCAATGCTTTGTCTCAATATTTAACAACTATATAGTGAATAGTGGTGGATATATACCGAGACGCGAAGGCACCGAGACGCTAGGCACCGACCCTGAGGGGGATAGTTGTTTTAGTATATACCAAATCAGTAGAATAAAATACGGTGGATTAAGGTTCAGAACGCAGTAATGCACGCGAAACGAGCCGCCATTTGAGAGTTTTCCGCTGAAAACAGTAAATAGTTAGCACTTATTCTATTTCAATTGAGGTGGATAGTGGCAGAATATTTACCGAGAGCCGCAGGCTCGAGGTAAATATTCCTAAAGCCACTATCCACCGAAATTGAAATAGAATAAGTGTTTTAGTATATACCAGCAAGGCAACCTGTTGAATTTTTAGTCGAAAAACAATAAAAAAAAAGTTGTGTTAGCGTTTTAAAACTTCGCGCGTGACATAACTCACGCAACTTAGATGATTTGCATAAGCACGTTTTTGGTCGATTTTGACAGCTCTAGAAAGTTTGCAAGCATTCTTACTTCGATGGGAAAATGTGGACAATTCAAGGAATTTCAACAAAATTGGACATGTAGTGAGTAATATATTGTATCATTTCAATTCAAGGAGGAATATAGGTTCAAATTGAAGAGCATTTGTAAGCAATTCGCCAAAGGTTTCCGAGGAGATGAAAATTTATTTGTCGGCAGCCACTCGTTGCACAAGTTTAGTTGCTGGAAAAATGGAGTGAATGAACACCGTAAACACAGGATATTTGAGGGGAACAACGATTTAGCAGGGTGGAACAGCTACATGAGAACGAAACCTTGTGAAAAGGCTTATGGGGTTATTATTAGGCAAGAAGAAGGAGAACTAACTACATACAGAAGTCTCCTTTGTGGCTGACAGTTCGCTCGCAAAAAAACTACAAGAAAGCTGCCGATTAGCAAGACACAAACCCATCCTCAGGTACTTTGAAAATTAACTCTTTCGACTGTATTTTCTCGACATATTGTAGATTATATTTTTGATTTTTGTCAATTTAATAAAACAAAGGGAAAATACATGCCAAAAAGCAATTTTCATTCATGCTTTGCCAGCTAAAGTTTTTCAACCCGGGTTTCAGTGCAAGCGTGTTTTTCACAAACAACGCTCAGAAGATTTGTGAGACTTAAGTATGTATCCAGAGAGACCGATTTTGAGACGAGGAAATCTAATTTGTTACTTGTTTTGTTTTGTTGACTGACTTTTCTTCCGCTTTTTTAAATAAAAATCGCCACTACAAGAAACTTGCTTGCCAACACAATATCTACTGTTTCGGAGGTAAATAATGTCTCAGATTCCGAGATTCTAAACCAATCAAATTGCTCGGAGGTTGCCGAGCTGGTATATACTAATGCTGGATATCTACTATTTCAGGAACCAATCAGAGCGCGCGAAAATGACTATTCACTGATTTGGTATATACTAACTATACTTAGCGCTAGTTCTGATGCAACTTTCCTGCCTTTTTCGCTAAGATATGCGAACAAATAATTACAGACCTTCCAAACATTCAAGGGATTTCATAATATGAGGTTTTGAAACGTCTACATGAGGCGACAGGTTTTGGCAATTTTATTGATATTCCCGCATTTGAAGTTCACTGGTTTTAGGAAGTCTTTTATTTCTCAAACAGAACCGCATGTCTAATTTACTGAGCAAGCTAGTATGATTATATGATTCGGAAAATGACCTTAAACTTCATAAATTAATACTGAATTACCACCTGATATGAAAAATCTACTTTACGATCGTTTAATTTCGCATATGTATTTTACCTCAAAAATTTGAAAGGGTCCACAAATTATACTCTGTAGAAGCTTTCAAGTAGCGGTGATGGAATTTCCCTAGATCTTGCCTGCATACGAAGTTGGAGACTTTATGACATCACGGAAGACCAAATTGATATCCACAATGTGCGGCCAGACAGCCTTAAAAATTAATTTCCAATTAATGTAAACAATATGCAATTATTTTGCTTTGAAAAGCTACCCGGGAATGAGAAATATTAAACACAACTATTTCATAAAGCTTGTGTTTGCATTACCGCTTTAAAATATTGAATAACACCCTGAGCATTTATATTATCCCGGCAGTGAAACCGTGAACGGAGAAGCCCAAAGATGCCATGTTAGAATCTAGAAGTCAGAATTTGAGTTGAGAACTAGGAAATGGAGATGACCTCGTTTTATTATACGTGCTTTGTTATTTTGATATCAGTTCTGGTAGGCATTTCTGCTAAAAACAGGTGAGGCTTCGTTTACTTAGAAACTATTTTTTACGTAAGATAAAATAAAGCGAAATTTGCAACTCGCGAGCGGTTAGATACGATGTCCCGAGCCCTTATGGAGAAATACTGTTATTTCCTTCTCTCTTCTTATTCTTTTCTTATTCTTTCTTAGTTTACCTTAACAACATTCATTATTGTGTGGGCATATGTTTTTTGTTTCACAACAACAAGGAGCGTCCCGTGGCAGCTAAAGCAATGAAAATTGACACAAGCCGAGTAAAGTGTGTCTCTGGCGACACCTCCATTTACTGCGATTTGCATTTTGATCTGCGAACTCTGAAACAGCAGTCAAAGCGTACTTTAGCAGCTTCCTATGATTAGTCACACAACTATACACCTAAGCAAGCAACCGCAAACATCACTCATGTTTTGTAAAAATACGGGGTTGCTAAAATGGATCTCGGGATTTCCATGGATGTGACGTTTTTGTAATAGGAGTTAAAATGCTAAAGGATTGATTCCTAAGATTCTGTTAAGTGTTTTCTTCTGTTAATGGACTCGAACGTATATTTTGTGTGTACATGATTCCATGCGCCGAAACGACAACTGTGTGTTATTTTATGGATCTCAAATAATTCTCGATCTCGGATTTTTGGAAACTCGAATTCTCGATCTCGGATTTTGAAACGGTGTTCTCGAATTTGGCCACTCGCCACTCCTAGCAACCAACCGCAAACATTGTAAAAACTACGGGGTTGCTAAAATAGATGTATGATTCAGGGAACGGCCGTATGAAAAACATAAGGAATTAGTCGGGAGTTCGCAGAATTATGAAGACCACGTAAATCCCTGCTTAGAAACATGACTAGGAAAACTAGGCAATTGACTTCTTTGGTAAAATGAGAAATCATCTAGCAGCAAAATAAATAAAAAACGAGCGTTTAGATTCCAGATATTTGATTTGTAAAATAAAAATACATATTAATATATTAAATAGAGGATGTCGACTTTCTCTTTTTATTTACATTTTATGGATCTTGTGTTCAATTAATTTACGTTTAAAAAACAGCGGGGAAAATGAACTGATGCGCTGAGCGGAAGTGACTTTTCTGATCTGTTTTCTGTACAATTTTATTCGGTCGCTGTCACTTTTCAAACTGTTTTGTGAAAACATTTTCCAGCTTTCCCTAAGTCTTGTTATCTAAAGATCAAAGATCATATTCCCCAAATAATATATAGATTTAGCCACTGGCTAAAAGCGGAGCTCCTGCTTCCCTTCACGAGATATTAATTTTTCAAGCATAGATGATGTCATCGATGACGTCATATCACGTGACCACCTCATTTCGCTCATCTGGTGACCTAGACTACACTACCTAAGTGTGGTTATTTTAGAGTCTTCCCTTCATGAGATATTGACTTTTCAAGCATAGGTGACGTCATCGATGACGTCACAACACGTGAACACTTCATTTCGCACATCTGGTGACCTGGATTACATTACCCAAGTTTGGTTGATTTAGAGTCTTCCTTTCATGAGATATTCATTTTTGAAGCGTAGATGACGTCATCGATGACGTCATATCACGTGACCACCTGATTTCGCTCATCTGGTGGCCTAGACTACACTACCCAAGTTTTGTTGTCTTAGAGTCTTCCCTTACGAGATATTGATTTTTCAAGCATAGATGACGTCATCGATGACGCCATATCACGTGACCACGTCATTTTGCTCAGCTGGTGGCCTAGACTACACTACCCAAGTTTGTTGTCTTAGAGTCTTCCCTTCACGAGATATTGATTTTTCAAGCATAGATGGCGTCATCGATGACGTCATATCACGTGACCACCTCATTTCGCTCATCTGGTGGCCTAGACTACACTACCCAAGTTTGGTTGTTTTAGAGTCTTCCCTTCACGAGATATTGATTTTTCAAGCATAGATGACGTCATCGATGACGTCACATCACGTGTCTTAGCATGTTCCCTTGAGGAGATATAATTTTTCTTTGCATACCACAGGGTTCCCATGTGTACACGGACGGACGGACAACGGACGGACGGACGGACGGCGTACGCTATAGGTTTAATACCAGAAAAATAAAGAAAAAATCATATCTCCCGAAGGGAAGCTTCTATAGAAGCCAAACTTGGACAAAGTTTCAAAGACCATAATAGGAACTCTACACCAAAGTCACGTGCCCTTACGTCATCAATGACGTCATCAAAATGATCCATAATGCCCGTGACGTTCAAAAATCAACTCGATAGTATACTATACGTTTTTCCCTTAGGTATGGTGCTCCGCTTGCGCGGGCCCTCGGCCCGCGCAGGAGCTCCGCTACAACACAAATTTGGGAATCTGTTTTTGGCTATACGAAGACTACGTAAGTACAAATTATTGAGCTATATCACAAGCGACCAAGCGATATCTCAGCGAAGTTTATTACAGTCGAATACATAATCTAAACAAATTTTTTGAAGGCCGGATGAAGGGTTAATCATGATTAACCAGCCTTGAAAAAATTGTTTAAATTATGTATTCGACTGTCAGGGGCGTAGCTACCAATACGCAAAGTACGCAACTGCATTCTAAAGGTTTCACTTTGTTATACTTGTTCTGATGTTTTTCTGATGATCGTGTCTATCACACTACTCTCTTGCGTACTTTACAACAAAAATCTAGCTACGTCTATGACTGTTTCGAAAAAAGGAAGAAAAATTTTACTACTCTTGAGTTAAATAATTTATTGGGTCAACACCGATGTATCTTTGTCTTTACAATAAAGATTGTCTCTGTTTGTGTCTGTGTTATGTGTATGTCTAACAGAAAGATACCCACTTGATGTCATTATTATTATGAAAGAGAGTTTGCTGTCTAGGTTTTCATTCACAAAATATGAGAAATGCTATCCCCCGCTGGGCACCGCTCCGTTGATACATAACGTTGAATTTTAATTAAATTCTCTATGTCTATAGACCTTTTTAATAAGTCCAGTCACGCATGTTTTCCGCAGATGACGTCAAATTTATTATTTTCATGTTCTGGTCTATTGAACGCATTTCAAAAAATAAATTTGGCGTCAAACGCGGAAAACATGCATGACTGGACTTATTAAAAGGGTCTATAGATGTTCAATTTTCGGTCGTATGTGAAACTCGAATCGACTTGGTTTGGTAACTTTGGTCCGACCCGTTGAAGAATGGTGGTCGAACTGGCGTCATTTTAACTTATATAATGTATATTATATATTGTATATTAAATATTGTATATTATATATTGTATATTATATATTGTATATTATATATTGCATATTATATATTAGTATATACTACACGGGAACCTCCATAGATCGCGCGTTTTGATTGGTTCGCTATCTCGGGATAATGCCACAATATTCCGAGATCGAAAGCATCCCGAGATTGAGAAGCTCGAGTGCAAGTGGTTCGGATATTTTTCTTTCTAAAGGAACTATCTGATTCGAAATGCAACGGAAAATCCTTCTCAATTAACTTATGTTGTCTCTTTAGTTTTTCAAGGTGAATCAGAGAGAGAATATTTTTCTTGAACGTCGAAAATGTGCTGTTCTTGTTTTCAGTTCTTCGGAATCAGAGATCGATGATTCGTTCACGGCACGTTTGAGAGACGAATTACATTCACAACAACATATTAATTAAGGCAATTTTGTCGAAAACATATCTACTTTGCCGAACATTTACATGTATAACCTGTAGGTTGGAAGGGACAGTAAATCGTAGAAACCAGTCATTGAGTGCAGTTTAAGAGAGAATTTCAGTTAAGCTTACCATCGACTTGTTGATTCGCTTGATCACGAGCCATCCGACATCAAACGTATTTAAAGTGGTCTCTCTTTTTATGAACAAGGTCTTCCTCGTTGTCCCAGAGTTTGAAGAGGTTAATTTCCCAAATTTCTGTTTGAATATTCCAAACGAATCTTGAATTTCTCTGCCAGCAGGTTGAGTGAAAATGGCGACCAAAGACAAAGTGTTTTCAGCGAAGCAACTCTGCAGTTTCACAATCCATAATCCAAGGCACAAAATGCGAATTTATCCCTTAAATCCATCCTTGCAACCTTCTAAAAACTTAAATCGTTTTTGTAGTCGATATTAAGGTTTTAAAACAAGTGTTTTCTAGCGTTTTTGCTTCTCTAAAACAGCAGCAAGTTTCCACCATGTGTTCAGTAGCCGATGCTTGTAGTGACGTCTGACGTAATGTCACGTGCGTGACAAACGTCACGCATACAGAAAGAGGCTACAGAATGTCGGCAAATGCAACATTTAGTTTCGGTCGGATATTTTTTGGAGTGTTCCCGTGTAGTATATACTAAACAATTATTCTCCTCAGGCTCAGTGAATAGTGGCGAATAGTCCCCTCGACCTCCGGTCTCGGGGACTATTCGCCACTATTCACTTCGCCTTCTTCGGCGAATAATTGTTAATTGTATATTATATATTGCATATTATATATCGCATATTATATATTGTATATTATATATTGTATATTATATATTGTATATTATATATTGCATATATAATATTGTATATTATATATTGTATATTATATATCGCATATTATATATTGTATATTAAATATTGTTATTATATTTGTCTCATTGTTGGATTGTTAAGGTACCACGACACTACCAAAGTGATGGATGAGCTTTTCAAGAAAGAGAACTATGACAAGCGTCTAAGACCATACTTCCGGAACAAACGACTCAAAATTTCCCTCCACCTTACTGTGGAAAATTTTGAAAAACTGGATGAGAAAGAGATGGTAAGATGAAATCAATAGTTGCTAGAAAGCAGCAAAAAACATGTGGAAAGAGCAAAAACATGTGGAATACAAATAAGGCAGGGTCGGACTTGGCATACTTTTCCGACTTTTGCGGTCGTCAAAATTTGCCAGAAAAGTTAATTCCCTAATGCGACCGTCACTTTTCGAGCGAACTCAAACTTAACCAGCTGACCAAAACACAAAGGCGCCGACAAGCAGCCTGGGCTGTCATTTTTGGCAAAATTTTGTAGGAATAAAATAACTTGCTGTTGATCAAATAAAACCTCTAGACAGAAGCTACTTCGCGCTAGTGCGACAACAATCTTTGGAGCAAAACGCTTTTCCTAGAATATTTTACGGAAGATTTTTGCTGGGAAATTCTATGGCAACCTTGAGAACTTTGCTAAGTGTGACCCCTGCTAACTCAACAATTACGAAGAGTAATTGGTTTGAGTTTCGTATCGTTTCTTTGTTGTATTTTTGTATACTAAATCATCTTTTTTTGCTGTGGTAACTGTAACAATCAACAAACAAATAAAAAGCAGGCATAAACAAACAAACAAACAAACAAAGGAAAATAGCCTCTTTACAAAAGATGCGCGCGTACCACAAACAATAGACACGGAAGGGCCACATTCAATGTAAGATAGTAATAGTAAGTTTGCTTCAAAATACGACACTGTTAAAGCAGAAATATAATAGACAAGAAAGATGATGATTTAGGCCGTAGAAAGCCAAAGATTCAGGAGAACTCAAAACGCCCTCCATCTCCACTGTTACCGAGCGTAGCCGTTCATTAGTCAATGAGCCCGTCATCTTTGGCCAGCGGCAAGATTCGGGGCTTCGGTAGATCCTTCAATGGTACACTAAAATAGTGTCTTTCTGGGATCCTCGTTCTATAAGACATCGGAGACTTTATACGGAAAACACTTTAGTGTACCATATATGAAGGATCTACCGGGCTCTGGGGGAATCCACATTTGTGAGTATGCGTGGTAGATCAAGAGCCCAACGAACTCGCCTTTCAAAAGTTCATAAAATACAAGAAAAAAAAAACCCTACACCAATGAACAGTTATAAAGCTAAGATCCAAAGCGGATTATCATAGCAAAATTAAGCAATTTTTTTTAAACCGGAAACCCAGAATTTGTGTTTAAAAAAAATCGATTTCCCCAGAGCCCTGATACGAGATTGTTCATTAGTTCTACAGTCTCTATTGTTTTAGGTGCGCGCGCATCATTTGAAAAGATGGCTGCACCAACAGATGGGAGATAACGACTCAGTGCATAAAATACGTTGATACTTTACTGTGACTAATCAGTGCTGTTTTTCTATCTACATGGATGAGCTCACGTGCATCATGGTAATCAGCACAGGATGGTAGAAATAGTTCAGATTGTGATGGAAATGGGCTATAAATCAATTATTAGTCAAAGGTCTAAATAGTTCTTCTCCAATGCGAGCACTTAGAGCAGATTTCACATGACTGTCAAGACTTGTTATGTAATTGCGATTTGCTTCTGTTTTCATTGGCTACTCGTTTTTCTCAGCCAATCAATTCTGTAGTAATACAATTGTGTAATTACTTAGTAATGGTTCGGCTAGCAATTGGCTAAGAAAAAAGCCATTTAGGAGCGAGTCTTGATTTCTCTCGATTCTGATTGGCTAGTGATTGCTCAATTTCAATTGTTTTCACGACAGTCCGCTCTATTACAAGTGTTTAGACATATTCCAAATCGGTTCCAAGCTCATAACTGTTCCAGTGAATTTTATTTCGACGTCAAACATATTTTTCATACATTTGCTGTATTCGTAGACCGGAAGGATTCATGTTTCAATACCAATTCGTTGAACGGATCATTGATAACGTGACTTCTTTTCACTTGTACATGACAGTGATTCACAAGTTCTAGTGAGGATTCCTGGCTTTGAGGGGCTGAAGCACGGGAGCACGGGGGGAACACGTGCGTGACGCGGGCTACCTGTGTAGGTATTTCCGGGCAACTGGGGCCAAAACAAAGATGGCGGCCAACACGAACAGAGTTTCTCTCTAAAATTTGTAAGATTTGACGAGCATTTTGACAATAAGGGTAAGAAATAAGCTAGAAAGGAGCATCTGGAATTACAAATAGGGTAGTATAAGGCAATTTTAGAAAACGACAAATTTCAACGGAAATCCCTCTCGGGGTCAGAGATTTTTTCTCTTTCTCCGCTACTACTAGGGCTAACGCTCAGAAGCACACATGGGATATTTCATTAGGCGCACTTCAGCTTTCACACAAGGTTAATTCCTTATCTCCACTCTGTTGAACTTAGTGCTACGCGGCCACAGGCTTGCCTGAACATCTACATATATTCACTTCATTACCGCGGCCATAGCATCTAATATACCCCGACCTGTTCCCAGTCTGACCTGGATAGCTCAGCTGGTAGAGCATCGGATGTAAAATTCCGGAGGTCGTGGCTTCGAATCCCTCTCGGGTCAGAGATTTTTTCTCTTTCTCCGCTTACTAGGGCTAACGCTCAGAAGCACACATGGGATATTTCATTAGGCGCACTTCAGCTTTCACACAAGGTTAATTCCTTATCTCCACTCTGTTGAACTTAGTGCTACGCGGCCACAGGCTTGCCTGAACATCTACATATATTCACTTCATTACCGCGACCATAGCATCTAATATACCCCGACCTGCTCCCAGTCTGACCTGGATAGCTCAGCTGGTAGAGCATCGGATGTACAATTCCGGAGGTCGTGGG
Organism: Scolanthus callimorphus; assembly: GCA_033964015.1. NCBI lineage: Eukaryota > Metazoa > Cnidaria > Anthozoa > Actiniaria > Edwardsiidae > Scolanthus > Scolanthus callimorphus. The sequence continues at coordinate 14,937,350 of CM066920.1, read as the reverse complement.
TTCGAATCCCTCTCGGGGTCAGAGATTTTTTCTCTTTCTCCGCTTACTAGGGCTAACGCTCAGAAGCACACATGGGATATTTCATTAGGCGCACTTCAGCTTTCACACAAGGTTAATTCCTTATCTCCACTATCTTGATATGCTTTTTCAAAGCCACTTGTCTCCCTCACCGCTGTCACCGGCATGGGAACTTGTTTACTATGACAACGCGAAACTTGGTGGCCTTGATTGGGCGTAAAGCCCGTGCACACTAGCGACATAACGACATAAGGAAGTTATGTTGCAACGAACAAAGCATGAGAAAATAATTGAAATAATTAGTATTTTCCATGGATCATCATTAGATTACTTCACCAAAGCAATCCTTTGTTATTTTTTGTGGGCTTCAACGCTTTGAAACCACTAAATTTGGTGGCGTGATTTTTTTCTTACGTCGTTATGTCGCAAGTGTGCACCGGGCTTAATGGATTGTTCTCTTCTGCTTGAGTTGCGTATCAGATCGGGGTGTTCATTGTGGAATGAAGTGATTCATTATCGCTCCTTTGTTCCGCGTCTTTCGGATCAGACAATAAACTGACGACTGACTGCAGCTGATCTGAATGTGTGGATCGACGTTACAGATACTGACTACAGAGAACGTGCTTCACTATATAATCCCAATCACGATTGTAAATTGCAGACCGCATAGAGATCAAACATCTCACAGCCACATTTGATCATATACAACAGGTTCATTTCCGGTACACAAGCGCATGCGCATACATCAGCGACGCAGCGTGGCCGATTCGGTCATGGCTAAAAGGGATGGTTCAGAAGGACCTGATTAATAATTCATAGGATAAACAATAGAACGAAGCTACATGACATAACATGGCATATGTAGGTTCGTTCTACCGTGAAGCCTATGAATTATTAATCAGGTCCTTCTGAACCATCCCTTTTAGCCATGACCGGCCGATTCAGGTCAGCGCGTTGGACTTGCCATCCGGTGATCCGAGTTCAAGTCCCGCTCGCTGACCACTAACAGGATTTCTTTCTCGGTGCTGTTAATTTGAAATGCTATCGACTTCTCGGCCATGCTTGTAGATAGCCAACTGGTTTGCCTCTCTGCCAGTTTGTTTTCTTAATATGTTGTGTTTATATCTTAGATATTTGGTTTCAATTTGAGTGAATAGCTGAATGTAGCTAAGTGCTCTACCACTATAAACATGAATTTACATTTGCATTACATTTTACATCATCTCATTTTCATTTATTACGAATCTGAGCTATTTCCGCCATCTTGTCCTGATTACCCATGATGCACCGAGAGCGTGAGCTCATCTCAACTCCGTCAAATCAGACGTTCGGGATCACGCTCTTCTTAGTGGAATTCTGGCACGATGAGCGACTGAAGCATCGCCTGCCCTATCCTATTACGCTCACTGGCGAGTCACGGAAGCTTGCCTGGGTGCCGGACACTTTCATCCTCAACTAAAGTCGGCCACATTTCACAAGGTCCCGACCGATAATGGTGTAGTGAAAATCTTCCGTTCAGGAAACGTTAAATCAAATGCAAGGTGAAAAGAAGAGCTGGCAGTACATGATCGTAACATTGGTGCAAGTCTGTGCCCTTTAGTTGACCGCATGTTACGAGGACCACCAACCTATATATAGAGCAGATTTCGTATGACAGTAAAAGAGTTGTACCGCGCCGCGACCGTACCGCGACTACGCGGTTTCGTTCGGTATCTACAGCAGGCCAGGTTCCGTACCGCCACCGCGACAGTACCGCGCCGTGTCACGGCACTTTTCAGTCATACGAAATCTGCTCTAGTCGGTTCCTTGAGCCCCCCCCCCCCCCCCCCCCCCTTCTAAAATCTAGACAGAGCGGATTTCAGATGACTGTGGAAGGTAAATCAGACTTGCGTTTTTCTACACGTTCCTATTGGTCAATGTCTTGGGCCTTTGTTTTTGTCAGCCAATCAGAATGCGAAGAAACACCAAAAGCACAGTGACTCTTGTTTTCTTTGGTCACGACTGAACGCCTTTTGGGTTTAGCATTTCGCCCCCCGAAGGTCTTCTTTTGCCAAAAAAATGCCATTTCAACGAAACAACCTGATTCGCATTGAATTAGGTCGCGTGATTTACTAGCTTCTTAGCCAGCGTAGCTGGCTCTCGGGTGTTTTCGAGGAACGGTCTTCCACGCGAAGCGCAGTCCGGAGCCGAGCGCGCGGCGGAGGCGAGTGTATCCAGGGCGCCTCGATTTCGTACGCGCCTGGAATCTGTCTCGGAAAACGACTCCTCTCGAAAACAAACAGAGCCGGCTACGCAGGCTGCTAGCTTCTAGGTTGCGTTTTTGTTTTGATGATATAGCCATGGACCACCTTAATCGAGTATGTAAGTCACTCACTTAACACTTTATTACTCACGTTAGGTTAGCATTAGACGTCAATTGTGACATGGAGCTGCGAGACTATCCGCTTGACGAGCAGACGTGTAACATTACATTGCTGAGCTGTAAGTTTCTTACGTTTGTGAAATTGAGAGCCTTTGATATGGAAACCCTAGCGATCGAGAGCGAAAAGGACGGCTAAGAAAACCGTAGATTTCCGAGTATAGCTTGATTCTTCAGGACGAATTTCATTTACCAGGAAAGGCCTTTTTACAGATTTTAGTACAAATTTATTAAACCCAAGGTTTGATATGTTTGATATGTTTCTGTTTGTCTCTTCTTATAGATTCGTACAGAAGTTGGGAGGTCGACTACAAATGGGGCAGGCCACCACACGTGAGGTTGTTAGAGACATCTTTGTCGGAGTTTGAGTTATTAAATTCAAAACTAGCAAACAGTTTCTTCAATTACTCGTCCGTAAGTGGCAAAAACACACAGGCAAGAGAAGAATGGAAGTGTTCGATTTCCCATGTCTGTCCATGGGAATCCCGAACACTTCCAATGCGTGTGCCTTGGGAAACTCAGCTCTTCCTATTGATGGGTTTCTGCTGAAATTCCCTGTGACAAATGCGCTGCATGAATGTTTGTGGCTTGAGGCTCAATAAATTTAACAATTAGACCTCGAGCCCGAAATAGCTATTGACCCGTGGCTCTTGAGGCGAGAGGACTAATTGTTTTAGTATAACCCAACTATTGGACAAAAAAGCGAAAAATTGTCTACAAAATCACCAGAAACCTCGACAAAACGACCGCCATTGTTTTCATGTTCAAAATCAGCGCTTTCGCTACTAGAGGTCTATTGATAGTCCCCTAGTAGCGTAGCCAATCAGAATGCAGCAATGGCAATAGTCCATTAGTTAGGTGATACTAAAGACCGATGGTCCAGACCACGCAAATGTGTCCCTTAAAGAAATGCCATGTCATTTTCCTGGTGATTTCAAGACACTTCTTCTGATAAAGTATAATAAGGTATGGGGAAAGGTTCGTTTGGGGTCGTTTGGCAAAATTGCTGTCATTCCGTCTATCATTTTAAAGCTTTTGAAGAGTACAACAACAAATATGATATTATTTATTTGTATTACGGTACAAAAAAGGGTAGATGCTCGCTTTATAGAGCGTAGGAAGCTGAAATTTAGTAGAGTGATTGCTTGTATTACGGTACAAAAAAAGGGTAGATGCTCGCTTTATAGAGCGTAGGAAGCTGAAATTTAGTAGAGTGATTGCTTGGCCAAGTAGAATTACTTTACGCAAAGTATTTTGTTGATATGTGCAAAATTTCGCCCCCCGGGGGGACTCCCATATTTTTTAGTCGGGGATGATGCCGTATCTTTTAGGGGTTAAAATCACGGGGGTTTGGTCTCATTTAGGGGTGATCGTGATCTTCAATAAATTTTAGGGAGATATTGGTATCTTTTAGGCCCGAAATATGTGTAGATGGCTCTCTGCAAGTAGACGGGCTTCTAAAATATCTGGCCGGACTATTTCCTCCTCAGGGACATACACGCATATGACTGCAAGCTTTTCGTTCAAGCGCCGAATCGGATACGCCCTGCTTCAGGTAGATATGTGTTTATACGACTGTCACGTTCCCATTTTACCAGATTTTACCAGGTTAAATTTGCGAGCCATACACTGCAGCAAACAGGTACGCACCGGTTTTGCGGTGCATTTAAATGGCTTCCCGACCATGTGCTAGTCAAACCATGTGTTTCCTAGTGAATCTTGCCTCAGAAAAGAAAATATTTTTTGTTTGTGGTATAATATATAGCTCATCGAACATTTCGCCAAAAACTTGACGACTTATTGCCAACGGGCGAATTTTGTATCTAGAACACCTGTTTACACGGTACCGTGCACATTTTGTTACACATTGCAGTGTTTACACGGGTCCGTGCAACTTTTGATCGCTTTGTAACATGAACTCGCCCAAAATGGGCCAGTTTCCAGGCCGTGGAACTGTGCGGTCCCGGAAAACGGAACCGTACCGGTCAAAAATTGTACCTGCTTTTTGCAGGTCCCAAACTTGCACACTTTGCCGTGCAAAATTAGTCCAGTTCCGCCGGACCCGTGTGAACAGATGCCGTAAGTGGGCCAGAGTTCGCCCGGTTCAAAAATTCGTCAGGACCTGTGTTACCGGGGTCTCAGAAGGGTCATGGGAATGCGTTCTCTGGAGGTCTGTCGAGGATGTTAAACAATACAGGCAGCACTCACCAATCATAAAAATACATTCTTGAGTACCAATAATCATTTTTTCAGATTTATGCGCCAACAATGTTTATCGTGGCTCTGTCGTGGTTGTCGTTCTGGGTTTCAAAAGACGCGGTACCTGCACGAATAACACTTGGCGTGACAACCATACTAACTATTGTCACGCTAGTTGGTTCATTCAGGTCACAAGTACCAAGGTTAGTCTAAATAGTCATGCAATACATCACGTCAAGCTTTTCGTGCTGCTGTCACACTATTTGGCGTCTTGCAGGAGTAGATCTCAAGTATCAAACTTGATTGATGTGGATTCTAACTTTCTAACTATAACATTTAGGAAGTAAAAGTAGATCTCCTTAAATAAAAGTACTGATATTGGCGAATTTGTAGAAATGCGGTTTGAATATTGAGCGCGAAAACGCTGACTGCAATTCGTCTAAATACTGGAATTATGACAGCTAGTATCGTTTTTCGTGTAGCAGCTGTAAGCACTGCACCATGCATGGTCACTCCCAGCGTCCTAGTGGTTCTTCAGCGTCCTTCCTGGTTCCGGTTAGTGTAGTGCTCGTGAGAGCCTGGACCTAACGGTTTTTACGTCAACATCCGAGAAGACGCGAAGGTTTAACCTTTGTGGATATTTTAGTAATGAGCCACCCCATAGACCAAATCGGCTGACGGTGTTTTACATCTTGTTGCCACCCAATTCGGGTCATGTGATGATTCCTTTGGGTGGATACTTTTGTTAGTCCTGCACATGTTCTCGTGCAATCGGTCAAGTGAGAAAAATTTGACAATTGTAACCACCCAAGGGAATCATCACATGATCTGAATTGGTGGCAACAAGATGTAAACACCGTTAGCCGATTTGGTCTATCCACAGTTATTTAAAATTGAAAAACACCTTTAGCGTTGGTCTGGCCAAGATTCGATCCCTACGACCTACCACTCGAACCTATCAGTTGAACTAACCCAAAGGCGGTCCCGTTAATTATTGTACCATTCTATTCAAGTGTACGGTAGTGTCACTGATATTATTATTTTAATTCTGTTTAGGTGTCGTACATCAAAGGCCATTGAAGTATTTTTTCATCGTCTCGTTCATGTTTTGTTCGGTGCCCAGTGGAGTTCATTTCGGTACTTCAGCACAGCGGTGTTAAAGATCTACGGCGGAACAAGCGTGAAGATCGGGAACTCCGAGCCACAGAAGTAGGTGCAACACCGTATAAGCGTGCCCCGATAATTTCCCCGCCCTCATCACAAGCAACGCATTCGAGACTAAATATATTACTATAATTAACTAGAGGCTGAGGAGGTTTGTGTCATCTGCCGAAGCGAAGCTGAGGCGGATAACACTAACTCGAGGTGTTGACAAGTCTCATTATTTTCAGCCATGCCACTATCTTGATTCTGATTGGCTAAGAGTACACAGCGAAAGCATGTTGGCGCGCATTTCGTGACGTCAAACTCCAGACATTAGGATTGATGCACACTAATGACGTCATAACGCAAGCCAATAGGTTAGCATGATAGTGAATTTGTCAACACCGAGGTTTGTGTTATCGGCCGAAGCGAAGCGAAACCGAATTCAATAATTGTTTTTATTATTCAGCAACAAGGAACTCTTACCTAGCTAAACGAAGTCGACGACGAGGCCTTGCAAGACGAAACGTTTTTTCAACTTCAGCTTACGTCCATTAGTATTTTCCTCTTCGTATTCAATTCAAATAGCCATTGTTGATGTTTAGATATCCTGAGCATGATCTCTCGGCAAAAAGCATAGCAGACTCACGAGAATATTGGCTAAATTGGGTTTTGCCTTCGAAATGAAAACCAAGATGGCGGCCAACCTATTGGCTTGCATTATGACGTCATTAGAGTGCATCAATCCTAATGTGTGGAGTTTGCGTCACGAACTGCGCGCCCAACATGCTTTCGCTGTGTACACTTAGCCAATCAGAATGGAGATAGTGGCATGGCTGAATAATAATGATGATTCCTCTCACCACATCCTGAGCCGCAGGATAACGATGCAGGATTAATGTTTGTTCTTTCAGAGCGAGGGCGAAAAAAGATAGACCCTGGCTGTTGCACAACTGCCGTTTCACAGAGGAAGCCTTCAAAGTCGAATCAGCTCTCCAGTGGCTGCGAAAACGTTTTCGGCCATGGAGATAAAGCATCCAAACATCGATGTAATCGATAGAATTGCGCGAGTTTGTTTCCAGTCGCCTATGTGCTTTTTCTTGTGGCCTACTTTCTGTACTTCCGGTTACTTGAATCGCACAACAAGCAACGGAACCTGTTCTGCATGACAATCAACTTCGACTACGAATTAGATTACTTCGATTTAACTTCATTTTTGATTTGACTAAATATTCTAGATAGAATCCCATGCTATGACTCGCGCGCTGATTGGCTGAAATCGAGGGAGGTTTTTTGTGTAAAAGTAGAATTCAATGAAAACACAGGACACTCACGAAATTAAATTTCAACACGACAAATTTACATTTATCAAGCGTGAAAGCGAGAACATTACTTTCTGAAGTTTTAACTCTGCCAAACACTGTATGAACGTCTTTTCGTCACGAAGACGCTACGCTAACCATTTTCCTGAAATTGAAAAGTTTTGGCAATGGCTTTCTTGGCGCGCGTAAAGCCTTTTTTGTAAATTATAAATCAATAAAACCTCCGGCGTGGGATTCAAAGAAAAATCAATATAGCCCTTGTCGCTGCGCGACTCGGGCGATATCGATTTTTCGCGTGAGATTTAGTGGGGATTCCTGAGTCGGGTAATGGATTTACCTATAGTATTGTATTGGCCTGCATCAAGCCAGTGACTAACTAATAAGGCCATGATAAAGAAAGAATATACCAACAGAGGTGGCTAGTTTGGGCGTAATTCATTATGTAGGGATTCGCATCGAGTTGGTTAAAAAGTCGACTTAATGGACGTCCGTTGTACAAAAGGGACCCCGTCAATCCCGAGAGTAAGAGGGAACCCACAGCGGGATGACCTGTCTTTGGATTTCACGGGTCGCAGTGGCACTTGACGGGTCGGCCCAGGTCGAGTGTATTGGTCATATCTGAAAAACCTGACATATACCTGCACCATCGACCAAAAGACCTGACGTATAACTCCAGTATCAGCCGAAAACACCTGACGTATATCTTCAGTATCAGCAAAAAACCTGACATATACCTCCTCTTATCTCTCTTTCCCTCCTCCTCCTCCTTGTTTGTCACTAGCCAAAGACGTGACGTATAACTCAAGTATCAGACAAAAGACCTGGCATATAACTCCGGTATCAGCCAAAGACCCATGACATATAACTGCAGTATCAGGAAAAAGACTAGTGACATATAATCCAGTATCCGTCAAAAGACCTGACATATAACTCCAGTATCAGCCAAAAGACTTGACATAACTCCAGTATCAGTGAAACCACTTGGCACTCCAGTAATATGCCGTTTTCTGAGGTCCCATCATTTATAGATAGCTTTGTCGGTTTTTTTCATAGTTTGTGGCGAGTGGAAAAACACTTCCGGCCAAAGCCACATTAGTTACGAACCGAGTTAATGAGCTGATTAAGTGCGCGTCTGCGCACTACGTCCAAGCACCATTTAATTGATTCAAGAGACAAATTAGTATTCAACTTTAGAATACGGACTAAAACGGAGCATAGCAACAGGAGTGAGAGCATTTGTTTTTTTCCTTTATATTTCCCTGCACCAGAAATAATGGCGCCTTATAATCAATGAGACATTATGAGAAAGATGACATATCCCATGCAGTGGACAGTTTAAAGATCGAGAATTCGTAGTTTGAATAATTTTTGCTCAAAGCGTTGCTATGCAAATCAGTGTTATCTGGAAAACTTTAAAGCGCGTGCAAACTTCTTCCGCAATTTATTACTTACTCGCATTTTCCCGACGAATGAAACCTCACACAATTTTTATCATGTTTCCTTGAGATATTGTGCTAAAAGGAATTTTAATCCGGTACGGTTTTAACATATTATTTCACAGGGTTTGATACCCACTTCATCTCAAAAGTTCCACATGAATAGGCTCGTTGTCGTATTGTTGCTCCATATATTGCTTGATAAATTTGAACATTAATTTGTTAGCCTCTTAAATTCATTTCACTAGCTGGAAATTTAATCAGAAAGTACCTGGTTATTTGTGCTCGCGATTTGGGTTTCTTTGTATGTATAGACTGCAATGCCCTCTCGTTCAAGAATGATACACGATACACAGTGCGCGCGCCCCGGGATTCAATTGAACACCAAACGCAACACTCAAAATTCGCGTTCTAATTAAATAAATTCAACTCCATAATAATAAGTTATTTGTGCTTGCGATTTTGGGTTTCTTTTTTTGTAATATATAGACTTTAAAGTCACTGTAGAGAATCCTCGCGAGCCTTGATCCAATTGACATATAAACAATTGAACTTCGCGCTCAAATAAGTAACTACAGAATATGGACAAATTGTTAAGATCAAAGCATTATTTCATTTGTTTACCACAGTAATTGGCCTGATAAACTAAACTTGACGCAGTCAACGGTATCATATGGGAACAGCTGCTAGCGGCGAAAATTCATCACTCGAAGAACGTTTTCCTTTTAGTAAGTTTCAGTTAAGAAATATCCGATATCCGATCTTTATTCTGTAAATTAAAATATGGTTTTCAAAACTGTCGTATCTAGGAAACACCGACGTTCCTCTTGAGAGGCGGGGCCCCTTTGGAGTTGAAATGCTCACCAACTCAATAAAGTCTCCCATCTCTTGCGTGGCTTGTTTGGCCTGTTCCGCTGTGACTGGGGATAGGCTGGAAGCGGTGTTTTTTCAAGAGTCCACAGGGGCGTAGCCAGGGGGGCCGGGCCCCCCCCTTTCTCGGAAATTTTCCCATACATTTACTGTATTTGCTGGGAAAATTTTGGCATTTTTCGTCCCATGTTTTCACTCTCTCTCCGCCCCCCCCCCCCCCCCCCCCCCCCCTGCAGAAATTCCTGGCTACGCCGCTGGGTTAGGGCTTAAAAGTCAATAGAAACGTGCTCACCCGTCGAAATGTGTGCGTATCTGTGAGCTTTCATGGATATGCCACACAAGAAAGCCTTACATCGAGAAAGAATATAGTTGGTAGATGGCGCTATCTTAGGAATTTGCATTTAAAACACTGTTATCTAACGTGCGCCAGTTACCTGGCATCAGATCAACCCTGTATATTTGCTCGAGCTATACACTTGATCTGACCAAGCTCCTACGGCTGATGTGCAGCTCATCTGCCGGACAGGAAAGTTCAGGGCGATTCAACTATGTGCACTAATCCTCAGGCGCGTGAGTTTGAAGGTTCAATACGGAGTTTGTTTTTATGTCCACTTTTTTTGTCGTCATCCGACACTTCGCTTAGCCAATTTTGAAATTCGCGTGCTGTAGATTGATACACTATGTCTAGGTCATGTTTATCCAAGGCTCACCGAGACCCAGCGTATAAATCATATCTTTTATTTTCACTAGCCAGTCTGTTTTATTATTTAGTTCTAGGCAGTCCAGAAACACGTGATCGATATGTAAGCCACTTCTGGGCTCTTTGAGTTTGCCTTAGGAAATTAAACGCCCTTTATTTGGCATCGACTGATAGAGGGTATCTTCCGAGCTCGGCCCTACATGCATTATTTGTTGCTTTCTTGCCTACTCCAAGTGCTAGTTTACAGAATTTTGTACCATTTTTGGGGAAAATTGGCCTTTTTTCGTCTTATACCCTAAAAGATACCTGGAACCCGAATTTTAACCCCTAAAAGATACGACGAGCACCCCGCCCGACGACATATGGGAGTCCCCCGTATGATGCCAGGTAACTTGAATGCTGAATGAATGGCACACGTTTAAGATTCTTTCTCTATGTAAAGCTTTCTCGTGTGGTATATCCATGAAAGCTCACAGATACGCACACATTTCGACGAGTGAGCACGTTTTTATTGACTTTGGGCCCTAACCAAGGACTCTTGACTATACACAGCTTCCAGCCTTATCCCCAGTCACAGCGGAACAGGCCAAACAAGCCACGCAAGAGATGGGAGACTTTATTGAGTTGGTGAGCCAACTCAACTCCAAGGGGCTCCGCCTCTCAAGAGGAACGTCGGTGTTTTCCTAGATACGACAGTTTTGAATCCATATTTCTAATTTAGAGAAATATCGGATTTCGGATATTTTCTTAACTGCAAACTTACTGAAAGGAAAACGTTTCTTCGAGTGATGAATTGTCGCCGCTAGCAGCTGTTCCCATATGATACCGTTGACTGCGTCAATGTTTAGTTTACCAGTCCAATTAATGTGGTAAACAAATGAAACAATGCTCTGATTTGTCCATATTTGTAGTTATTTACTTGAGCGCGAATTTTGAGGTTTATGTTCAATTGTTTACATGTTCAATTGAATCAAGGCTCGCGTATAGGATTCTCTACAGTGACTTTGAAGTCTATATATTACAAAAAAAGAAACCCAAAATCGCAAGCACAAATAACTTATTATTATGGAGTTGAATTTATTTAATTAGAACGCGAATTTTGAGTGTTGCGTTTGATTTTCAATTGAATCCGGGCGCGAGTCACTGTGTATCGTGTGTAGCATTCTTGAACGAGAGGGCATTTGCAGTCTATACATTACTAAGGAAACCCCAAATCGCGAGCACAAATAACCAGGTTACTTTCTGATTAAATTTCCAGCTAGTGAAATGAATTTAAGAGGCAAACAAATTAATGTTTCAAATTTATCAAGCAATATTATGGAGCAACAATATGACAACGAGCCTACTCATGTGGAACTTTTGAGATGAAGTGGGTATCAAACCTTGTGAAATAATATGTTAAAGCCGTACCGGATTAAAATTCCTTTTAGCACAATATCTCAAGGAAACATTGATAAAAAATTGTGTGAGGTTTCATTTCGTTGGGAAAATGCCGAGTAAGTAATAAATTGCGGAAGAAGTTTGCTCGCGCTTTGAAGTTTTTCCAGATAACACTGATTTGCATAGCAACGCTTTGAGCAAAATTATTCATCCTACGAATTCTCGATCTTTAAACTGTCCACTGCATGGGATATTGTCATCTTTCTTCATAATGTCTCATTGATTATAAGGCGCCATTATTTCTGGTGCAGGGAAATATAAAGGAAAAAACAAATGCTCTCACTCCTGTTGCTATGCTCCGTTTTAGTCCGTCTTCTAAAGTTGAATACTAATTTGTCTCTTGAATCAATTAAATCGGTGCTTGGACGTAGTGCGCAGACGCGCACTTAATCAGCTCATTAACTCGGTTCGTAACTAATGTGAAAGCCATGACCCAGGGACAAAATTCAAAAAATAAAAAACTCCACATAGATCTCGGGGAAAAACTAGCGTTTGAGGAAATTTGCTACATTTGATAGGACCGTAAGTTTACCATATCATTATGGTAATTACTTTTCGACCAATGAAATGGCGCGTAGTATCGCAGTTATTTCAGATATAGGAAAACAAAATACTGTTTGGCATGTCTGAAACGCCTGTTTTCCTCTGCTTCTGCTCGCATACCCACCATCGGAGCTCATACACGGTCCGGTATCGATAAAAATCGCGTGCTCTGAGTGGCTCGCGAGCGGTCCGGAATCCTGCACCAAGCGCGTACTGCGCAAGCGCCAAGCGTTAATGTGAATATAGCTTGAGCCAAATTAGACAAAAGGTCGAGAAAGCGATGTTTACGATCCCCAAAACATATTTTCATTTGAAAAAGCCCTGATTGTTTTTAACCGATTTTAGAATATTTTGTTTTGGGCAAATGATTTAGGCCTGGGCGCGACGATCCGGAGTATTGACTACCTTTCGCGCGAATTTGTAATTATGACAGCGAAGGTATTGTTCAAAACAATGCCTCCGGCCACTAGTCACTCGGCCTTTACCGGACGCAGGGGCACAGGGCACCCATTAGGCGGAAATTCGCGATATTTCAACGCGCGTACACGGCGCTGCTTTTATCGGATTCGCTCATATGACATATCATATTGAGGCTTAAGACGTGTAGAATCCACAAAACTTGCGTCAAATTAATACAACGGATAATGGAAAACCCGCGCCCTCATCTCGAGAGCACACGTGCGCGCGATAAAAAACTATTTCGAGCGTCCTTAAGGCGAGGTAAAACGTGTTTTACCACCTGACCAAACAACTTGTCTCGAAACAAATCAAAAATTTACTGCGAACCAAATTTACTTCGCGGTGGTAAAACGAGCAACAACGAGAAGTTTTGTTGCAAAAAGTAGGACGGGCTTCTACTTTCTGCAACACTATTTTCCAACTTGCAACATGCCGATTTGTTGCAAAACAAGTTGTTTGGTCAGGTGGTAAAACGCACAGCATCGCTCTACAAATCGTTTTGCAACAATGTTGCGAGACAAGTTGAGCGTTTTTGTTGCCCGTTTTACCTCGCCTTTATATCGAGACATGGCAGAAAAAGGTAACCCCTTCATGCTGACTTATTAGTCGACTTACCTGGCATATCCAGAGGACAAGGACTTGAGCTCATCATAGAAGTCAATAATGATTTCACTCAAGGGAAGGAGGTACTTGAGCATGACTCGCGACTCGTCAATATACACAACATCTTGCTGTTCGCCTCTCCTACCCTGGAAATCAACACATCGAATTTCAGTCTTCATAACCTAGAGTTTCACCTACATTTTCTTCCATTATTACCGAGATCTTATGACAAGCTGCAAAGAAGCTGCTTACTAATGAATACATTCTTATTCTCGTACCCAGAGCTTCCCAGCTCGTCTGCTCGCAGGGGAGACTCTGGGGTACATATAAGGACGCATGCGTGACAAGAAAATGGTGGTTTTATGCCTCACAATTACTTTTATAGCATCAAATCGAAGGAATAGGTTGAAAAGACGACTAGGAAACGAATGCCAGTGATATTTTGACAGATACGTTTTTATAAAGCGAGATTACGCTACTTTTATGTACGCGTGCGCGCCATTTCAGCCAATCAGCGAAGGCCGTCAAATGGATGTCACCAGAGCCTCCCCTGCGAGGCGACGAATGAATGACTGACAGAATGAATGAATGAATGAATTGATCCACAAACATAGGATGTAACAAAAAAAATGCAACAAAAAGATTGCATCACCATATTCGATTTAGCGCAGCTGAACCATTTTTTACGTCTGTACTGTTTGACACGTCATGTTTGAAACTCATAGTTTAGGAAAACGTTTGCTGTTTCTTGCTTTACTTGACTGATCACTTGGACGAATCAAAATGTCTCTACTCTATTGCGCTATTCACTGTTTATCAGTATTGCCATTGTAATGGAAACATGCCAACCGTAGATTGAATAGCGCCCTTTGTTCTGTGAGCCAATCGATCTCTGGTTGGCACATTAATAACAATGGATGACGTCAGCGTGAACAGCGCTATTCTCAAATAGTAGCAGTCACAATGAAAATGAGTCAAGGAGCCTTCTCACCTGACAGAGGGTCAACATTTTGCCCATGTACTCTTCGGGGAACACAAGGGTACCCAACACATATGGTTCCTGGTACTCGATAACGCGCCCAGGGTCCGGCAACTGATTGATGAAAACAGTCAAAAGGAAAGAGTCCATTAGTAAGAGCAAGAAGCCCTTACAAAGCGGATTTCAGATGAGCGTCGAAAACTAAACGCAAAGTAAATACGCCTAGCCAATCAGAAACAAAACCCATTGGACAACCAACCAATCAGAAACGAAACCCATTCAACAACAAACCAATCAGAAACGAAACCCATTGGACAACTAACCAATCAAGGGACGAAGAAAGTACGACTTGCGTTTAGTCCCTAAAAGAGCCTTTAGCGCGGGTTTCAGATGAGTGTCGGAAACTAAGACACACTTAAGTAAATACACTTAGCCAATCAGAAGCGAAATAATTCAACAACTGACCAATCAGGGGACGAAGAAAGTACGACTTGCGTTTAGTCCCTAAAAGAGCCTTTAGCGCGGGTTTCAGATGAGTGTCGGAAACTAAGACACACTTAAGTAAATACACTTAGCCAATCAGAAGCGAAATAATTCAACAACTGGCCAATCAGAGGACGAAGTAAGTACGACTTGCGTTTAGTCGTAACCCAAGAAAACAAGAGACACTGTGTTTTTTCGCATTCTGATTGGCTGACTTAACAAAGACTCAAGATATCAACCAATATGAAAGATTGATTGATTTCTAACCACAGTAATCTGAAATCCGCTTTATTAGGGCTCTCCCCAAAAGCGTCAGGAAAATATTTTTTACTCGCAGTTAAGAGGGAGGTCAGTCATCAACGCTTTTTTGCTGCCCGAAAAGTTTATTTTCGAGACAAATTAAAATCGGCCGCGTTGCAACCGATTTGCCTCATTTTTGGTGTGTAGCTTTCATTCGATATGCCCTTTCGAAATCAAGGGACAAATATCGCTCATTCGAATTTTTTTTGTGTGACGTCATTACTTTAGGACTCTATTTGCAATTCACAGAGCCGACCCCGAATCTGATTTTTTCTCCGGTATCAGAATTTCCAAAAATCCGTTTGCGTCTTGTTCCATTAATAGTCTAATAAAGTAAAACAGTGAGTCTAGAGCCGATTTCACACGACTGTGTGGTAAACCAAACGCAATGCAAGTACACCAATTCTGAACAAAAACGTATAGGAGTAAACGCACAGTATGTGTGAATTACTAACGACACTCATCTGAAATACTCTTTATTCAAATATTAGGTAAACCCTTGCGAGCTCGAACACACTCTCATGAGCTGGAAATATGAGCGCGCAAACAAACTATGTACTACGACTATAAGACTTTCTCTCGATTTACGGACGTTCGCCAAAGGAGGGACTGCAAGCAGTGAAAGCTCGAATGCATTATTGAAGCGTCCAGTGCTAGCAAATGAACATAACGCCATTTAAACCAATTCACTACCGTGGAGAACATAGTTGTCTCCGTGGCGCAATCGGTTAGCGCGTTCGGCTGTTAACCGAAAGGTTGGTGGTTCAAGCCCACCCGGGACTTCGTTGTGTTTTTTTTCTTTTTACTTCCTTACCTCAATTGGATTAAGAACTTCAATTTCTTTGTTTTCTTTATGTAAAATGGCTGTAATGAATTAACGTATAAAGTTTTATAATATAGCTACGATGTAACGCACTCTCTGATTGGTCCAAATCTATGCTCTATTTCAACTATAAAGTAATAGTTCTCTCCCGCTTTATCATAAAAGCATTAGAGCAAAACTTTATCGGCGAATAGAGCACTTGTGATGTTGGGAGAGACACTCGAAACATTTTAACATTTTACAATGTTCTCGTGTCTCTCCCAACAATCCGCCGTTTAAGTCATGAAAGTTGTGCTCTAATGCTTAAATAGATTCTGTTCTCTTGCAATACGCTCAGCCGAACAGAAAAACATTTCCAATGTACCACTAAAAACGATATGGAGGAGGGCCTGCCAGTAACCTTAAAATAACCCCGACAATAAAACGATGTGAAGAGACTTCTAGAGTAGGCGCCACGTGCGACGCTAAAGCCGGGGAAATACGAGGCACAAAAACCCTCAACTTGTCGCGCAACATTGTTGCGTTGCAAGTCTAATGTTTGTTGCTCGTTTTTCATCAAATTCACAACTTGTCGCGCAACATTTTGTTTTGATGATCACACATGCGAGCCCAAGGCAGATTTTGCCCCTTAACATCTCATTTCTGTTGACTAATTAACTTGAATTGTAGGCAAATTGTTGCGCGACAAGTTGTGTGTTTGATGAAAAACAAGTAATAAAGCCAGAATTTGTGTCTCAAAGTAGACACGCGTTCTACTTCGCGCAACAAGTTTTCACAACCTGCAACAATGTTTTTGTTGCGCGACAAGTTGTGACGCGAGATGAAAAACGCGCTACATTGATCATCAACTTGCAACGCAACAATGTTGCGCGACAAGTTGAAGGATTTTGTGCCTCGTATTTCCCCGGCTTAACACAGGGTCCGTAACGCTTTCTGAATGACAATAATGCAGGATATTCCAAGATTTCCAGGAGGCGTACAAACCCTGCTAACAGAATACCGAGTCGTATATAAAGGGACGCATCTCGTTATGCGTGTCCCGAGGGAAATACATTTTAAGGAGATCGATCAAGACGTAATGCTTGTATCAGCGACTTCTCCCAGGGGGTGACCCCTGGGGAACCCCCGGGGAATGAGGGGGGGTTTGTTGAGATTTGTAAGTAAAACTTGCCCGAGGGGGTAGGGTTTTTGCGACTTTTGTACATATCGCCTATTACCCACGGGCCAACCCACGGGATTTGTTTGGAAAGAAGAAGACAAAAGAGATCGACAAGTTTGTGTGCTTTTTCTGTTGCATAATAATGTTAATTGGTATAGCTTACCCTACATATATTAAATCCGGAGAGTCAATTTATTATACACACGAGTCATGAGATTTGTACATCTCCTCGCCTGTATATTGTACGCAAAATCATGTAATGGCTAATTATTGTGAACCAAGTCACATCAGAATCAATCTGGAGAAAGTCTGGTGCAAGAGTTTAATGAGGGCGCGGATCCAGACGTAGACCCATTTACTCCCGTTCACAGAGGCAGGTCAAATTTTCGGTATTTCTTTTTAATTATTATTATTTTCATTTTATTTTTGGGGGTGACAGCTTTTGTTATTCATCTTATCAAGTAGGGAAGGAACACTTTAATTTGACGAACTTTGTGCGTTTTTCTTGAACACTTTATGTTGGCGAGCATTTTCTTGAAATAATCACGAACGTCTCGTGTGTATTGCATGCATTACTGCCTATTGAAAACTTCACATCCCCAGGGGTAGGGATTTTGTCACTATTTTATTGCCCCCTACGCAGGGGGTTTTGAAGCCTTTTGATTGGACCTTATGACAAATCCCCCTGGGTCCCCGGGGGTCGCCCCCTGGGAGAAGCCGTTGATACAAGCATAATCTATTTGAAAATCGAGTAACAATTAGAAAAAATTATTGGAACAAAATAATTTACATCATAGTGTAGACTCCTGTCTTACTGGTTTTGATATCTGGGGGGGGGGGGAGCGGACCAACGTGGTATGAATTTATTAACCGCTAGTCAAAATTCACTAGAAACATGAAGCAAAGATACAAAACTGGCTGTATGCCCAAGTGACCGCAGTCTGTTTGGCCCATTTAGTCACAGTGTTTTTAAACCCTTAAATGTGGACCTTTTTGTCGGGCGGGGGTGCCCCCCCCCCCCCCCCCCCCCCCCAGTTCAGTTTGAAAAGCAGAGCTCCTTCGTCGTCAGCTCGTTGTTCTGACGTATTTTCTCGCATAGAGGGCACAGGGAGCCCAAGAGGGCGGCTACTATTTAGTGCAACACAAATAACACACATACCTCTGTATGGAACACTCGGAGACGTAATGATCACGCTAGCATCAAACTCCTAAAAAAGAAATGAAGCAGTGCATATATCATTTGATGTGGAAAATGGGCTCTACCCCGGTGTAAGACTATGTGCATTGTGCACAAGTTGCGTCGCAAAGCTTCTTTTTTTTTTTTTGAACGAATCATGGTAATGGTTCTTACACCGCCACCGGGGATAACCCGGAAAAGGACTAGGTATATTTTATCTCCAACTGCTTCTAGGTTTCTGTTGTTCCGATCTTTTATTTCGACATCGTTACGCGTAATAAATGACAATGTCGCCGAAGCCGACGTGATTGCGGATAATGTCCAAGGATGAAAAATGGTACGAAAATGAACAGTTGGCCGAGAAGCGAAGCTTCGAGGGCAACTGTGAAATTTTGAGGACCATTTTTCATCCGCGGACATTATCCGCCGATATTACAGCAAGCCAAGAAGGGGTTCATTTATTTTATATCCCAGCGACTTCACTGAAAAACTCGAGAGTGAAAAAAACATTGTGAACGTGAGAAAACCACTAAACTGCAAAAGGCAAATCGTAAGCGGTGATTGGCTAAGATAGTTTTATTCGAGCTGTGATTGGTTGACACAAAAACTGTCAATCAAACCCTAACGTGGGGCTAGAAGAAATCAGAGCGAATTCACAAAACAAATTTACAACGCACAAGTTCTAGTGCTTTTCCGAGTGCTTTTCTACAGAAATCTAGCCCAGATTCCGGGTTTTCAGGTCTAATTCCTTGCCGGACTGTTAATTAATTGTTCTGCTGTGAACTGAAGTATAAATTCCAGCCGTGAAATGCAGAGTTTGAAAAATTTAGCGCTGCTGATCGAACTTGGAAGTCGGCTTGCTGGACTACACTCGAAGTGGTTGGATTTTGGTTGAGCTGATTGCAAGTTGTTTTTCTATTTGCCAAGCTATGACAAAATGGTAAGTTTAAAAACAATTCTTTTATCGTCATTTTGCTCTTTTTTGTTTAGTTCTTTCATTTTTTTCGCGATGTCAAACCGAATTAACTTGGATTGAAACAACAACAAAAAACTAACAACTTTGTATAAACCATTCAAAACATTCACGGCCTGTTTAGTTGACTTTTTGTGTTTCCGGTGTCGCCTCAGCCACCAATTTCCGTATTTCATCAACATTCTTAGACAAAAACCTTGGTTGCTTGTTTTCCATTATTTTTTTAACAGAAAATATCCAGTTTTTGCTTAAAACATTTCTCCCAGGACGGATATCACTTCCGACGGACAATAACGTCTGATATCTGTCCTGTGAAAATGCACCACGTGATAGTAGGTTAGTGACATTTTTCTGCAATTTCGCGTAAAGGCACCAAATTTGGCATAAATATTCCTTGCATCATTTTGAACAGAACTGCAAGGGGTGCCACGCGATTCGCACTATGTAGGGGATGGGGAGGGCCAGTTTTGTCACCAAAATGCAATGCTATTTTCTGGCCAAAAAATAACTGAATTCATGCTTTGAATAAATCTACGTGTTCCCTGATAAGTTTTGAAGAATTCCAGAAAGATGTCACATTTTGAAATTAAGGGGGGAGGGGAGGGGAATTTTGTCAAATTCTCATAATATATTCAATTTGATGTGTCAATTTAAGTGTGCAACTGACCAAAATTGGCATACATCCTCCATGCATCACCCTTAATAAATTCAGAAGGGGTGCCAAAAAAAAGGACACCAAGGGGGTAGGTAAGGAGAATTTTGTCAAATTATCATAATATATTCAGTGCGATGTGTCAATTTAAGTGTGCAAATGAGAAAATTTGGCACATTTCCTCCATGGAACACCCCTAACAGATCCAGGAGGAGTGCCAAGAAATCGGACACCAAGGGGGGAGGGAAGGGGAATTTTGTCAAATTATATAATATATTCAATTTGACATGTTAATTCAAGTGTGCGACTGACCAATGTTGGCATACATGTTCCATGAATCATCCCTAACAGATTCAGAAGGGGTGTCAAAAAATTGGACACGAAGGGGGAGGGGAGGGGAATTTTGTTAAATTATCATAACATACTTAATTTGATATGTCAATTAATATAAGTGTACAACTGATCAAATTTGGCATACGTGATCCATTGATCACCCTTCACAGATTAAGATGGGATGCCAAAATATTGGACACTCGGGGACATGGATTTATTTATGTCAAATTGAATATATTATAATAATTTGACAAAAATCACCTCCCCTCCCTCTTGTGTCTGTTTTTTTGGGCACCCCTTCTGAATCTGTTAGGGGCAATCCATGGAACATATATGTCAATTTTGGTGAGTTGCACACTTAAATTGACATGTATTATTTAATACTAGTAAGTACCCGTGAAAAATTCACGAATTAAATTTTCCTTGAATGACGAAAATTATCGGATTGTCTGCCGTTGTGGAATGAACAGTTATACCGCTACGCCTTAGAGAAATGTGCTCAAACAATTTGTAACTACGCCTGTTTACTTTAAAGTATTAAAGTATTTGTTATCAGCTTATAGATAGGTGGCCACCGGTGTGAAATATTCGCACCATAGCATACGATGGGAAAGGCGTTTTAAATTAGATCTTTGAAAACAATGTTCCTGTGAATGAAAATGAGGCAAATGCCACACAATAGACTAACCCCCTAAATACTTCCTAACAAAGGTGTTGAGGCATTGGTTTGACTGTGGTTTTGGCGCGAAAAGATTGCGCGTGTGTCGGTCGAGATGGTCGTATTTTTCCTCCTTCCAGTCGGGTTTGGGAGCTTCGTTTTTACGGCTCGAACTTCTCTGTTTTTAGTATAGATTTCGAAATTAATAGGCTGTCAAAGGACTGTTGTTTGTGAACTGAGTGTTTGTTTATTTATAAATGGCGCGCCAAGGCTTTGTGCAAACGCGTCAAAACCTTTGAATGGGATATATTGTTCACTCCAAACTTTTGGGAAAAACGACTTTTGCCTGAACATTACAGTGTTATTTGTGAGAGAATCGCGTAGGTTTGGACGTATTTGTTGCTTTCGGCTGCGAGAAATTGTCTATTTTTTTGGTTTCTGTGGAAGACTTAAAATGGCGCCTTTGCGAACTCGATCTTCTCGCTTACGAAAACGCTTGAATTAGATCTTCCGTCCACTTTATCGTTTTCGAATAAAATGTATCCTATAACACAGTTCCCCAAGTATGCAAGAAAATGGCGTGGTTTAGAAGTTCCGTGGTGCAGCCGTTTTTCCAGGCTGCTGGGCCAACAGTTTGACCTTGACCCCCCAAACATCACGTATTATATATAAGATTATGACTTGACAAAAATTCCTCTCCCCTCCCCCCTTAGTGTCCGATTATTTGGCGCCCCTTCTGAATCTATTTGGAGCGATCCTGGAACATATATGCCAATTTTGGTCAGTTGCACACTTAAATTGACGTTAAATTTAATATATTATAACTTGACAAAAATTCCCTTCCCCTCCCCTCATGGTGTCTGACTTTTTGGCACCCCTTTTGGATCTATTAGGGGTGATTCATAGAACATGTATGCCAATTTAGGTCACTTGCACACTTAAATTGACATGTCAAATTTAATATATTATAACTTGACAAAATTCCTTGATGTCCGATTTCTTGGCACCCCTTCTGGATCTGTTAGGGGTGTTCCATGGAGGACATGTGCCAAATTTTGTCATTTGCACACTTAAATTGACACATCGCACTGAATATATTATGATAATTTGACAAAATTCCCCCCACCTCCCCCCTTGGTGTCCGATGTTTTGGCACCCCTTCTGAATTTATTAAGGGTGATGCATGGAACATGTATGCCAATTTTGGTCAGTTGCACACTTAAATTGACACGTCAAATTGAATATATTATGAGAATTTGACAAAATTACCCTCCCCTCCCCTCATAATTTTAAAATGTGACATCTTTCTGGAATTCTTCAAAACTTATTAGGGAACACGTAGATTTATTGAATGCATGAATTCAGTTATGTTTTGGCCAGAAAAAGAGCATTAAATATTGGTGACAAAACTGCCCCTCCCCACCCCTACCGACAGTGCGAATCGCGTGGCACCCCTTACAGTTCTATTCAAAATGATGCAAAGAATATTCATGCCAAATTTGGTGCCTTTACGCGAAATTGCACAAAATGACCCGTTTTTGTCGCTAAGCCACCCTACTATGATACGTTTCAACCAATGAGCGCGCGTTAAAATTGATCACTGGGATATAACGGCGAATAGTCACCGAGACTATAACACGCATGCCGATAGCAATGAGTCATAACTAAATTGCAAAGCGAGCTTTGGTTGTTGTAGCTGGAATAGTCTGCCGGTGATGCCAAGGAGTGACTCAGGGAGGGAGGGAGGGAGGTATTTTACCTGCTCTAGTCTTTGTTTAAATACGTCCATGTGTAGCAGACCAAGAAAGCCAAGTCTCCATCCTTGTCCCAGCGCCACACTGAAACACATACGATTCTTAGATACTGCACTATCTGGGTGATCTTAGTACGACTAGTTAGATATACGACCATAGTTCTCAAGCTTTTAACTATTCTTTTTCAAACATATAATAGTGAAGGAAAAAAATATGAAACAAACATAACTCGCAATTAGAGCGGTTTTCACCAAAACCTATAGGAGTAATTACAAAGTAATTGCGAATAAAAACTTGGATATGAGGCTCGCTCATTATATTCAGCCATGCCACTATCTCGGTTCTGATTGGCTAAGAGTACGCAACGAAATCACGTTGACGCCCAGTGCGTGACGTCATACTGCAGACATTAGGATTGATGCACTCTAATGACGTCACAACGCAAGCCAATAGGTTTGGCCGCCATGTTGGTTTTCATTTCGGAAGCGAAAGCCAATTTTGCCAATATTCTCGATGAATATGCTACGATTTTTGCCGAGAGATCACTGCTCATGATATCTGACGTAGGCTTAATCTGAAAACCCGTTTCGCCGAGCAAGGCCTCATCGTCGACTTCGTTTAGCTAGGCAAGAATTGCTGGTTGCTGAATAATAAAACAATTATTGAATTCGGTTTTCGCATGATAGTGAGATTTGTCAACGCCTCGTTGGCGTTGACAAATCTCACTATCATGCTCAACCTCATCCAATAATCTATACTATTATAATCGGGTTGTCTGCGCGCAAACGTTTCTGATTGGATAAATCGTCCGCACTCACTCCGCTTGGCCCTGAAGCTGTGTCGCCAAACGAAGTTCACAAACCTGAAGAGAAAGTGGATATCTCCACAGTAGGCGTGTTTTGGTTGGAAAACATTCACCCTGGGCTAAGTTCTAATTCAAGCGATTTCTTAAGCGAGGGACAAAGCTGCAATCGCCGCCATTTTGAAATCTCCCACAGAAACTAAAAAGAACTCAGTTCGCACAGCTGAAATCACCATAGTCATCTAAACCTAAATGGTTCTGTCACAAATTACTTGCAGAATGTGCAGGGATAATTATTATTCGAAAGCTTTAAGCTGAGAAAAATTTTCATTCAAGTTTGAACAAACGTACACCGCTGTACACCGCCTTGCTTTCTGGAAGCACGCTAAGGCGAAATGCCACAAAAGCCATGAATAATATTTTCTAAGTATAAATCCTGACGCTGTATCGCAAAACGAAGGACACAAACCAGAAGAGGAGGAAATCTCTCCAGTGGGCGTGTTTTTGTTGGAAAAGATTCACCTTTGGCTAAGTTCTAATAATTCAAGCGATTTTTTCAGCGAGGGACAAAGCCGCCATCGCGGCCATGTTGAAATCTCCCACATAAACTAAAAAAGAACACAGTTCCCTTAGCCGATAGCACCATAGACATTCAAACCTAAATGGTTCTATTACAGATTTCTTACATTTGTGTGTAGGGATAATTCTAATTCGAGAAAGATTTGAGGTGAGAAAAATTTCATTCAAGTTTGAACAAACTTACACCTGGCACTGCCTACAGAGCGCGCGCTAAGTCATGAATGATATTCTCTAAATATTCCTTTGTAGTCAGGCGGCTAAGTCCGAATTTTATTGCGAATTGTGCGTTTTCTGATAAAAGCATGAAACTTTCCTGGAGGAGACTTCAGAGGGTACTTGCTAATTTTTGATTGGGAGGCATCTCTGAAAATTCTTTTTACAGGAATTATTTAGACAACTCGCAAAGCTGTTGTTCAGCCGCCATCTTGTCCTTTGTTATTCATGAGTTTCGTGGCACTTCAGCTCTTATTCTACGAGATAAATTTATAGAGTGTAGCGCCAGATAGACAAAACTCTAAAGATTTATGGCGAAGAGAAACGATCATTGGAATATGACAAGTGAACATTTGATAGCTAAATTACTTTTCTAGATGTTTTCTTCTATTTACGAAAACATGTTTTCGAATTCCCAGTCAGACACTGTTTTGGAGATAGAAAATCAGGAAAATATCGGGATTCTTCGGCACACAGGTTGATATCAGCTTGCGACATAGCTACCAGGGTATAGACCATATGTGCCAAGGTATTAATGGCCCCTGAATGAAACAAAATGGCAGGGATTTTGCTGCAGAGTCTGGAGAATCACTTCACTGACTTGGACAGCAAGTGCCGCGAAACTCATGAATAACAAAGGACAAGATGGCGGCTGAACAATAGCTTTGCGAGTTGTCTAAATAATTCCTGTAAAAAGAATTTTCAGAGATGCCTCCCAATCAAAAATTGACAAGTACCGTAGGCCAATCATACTGGAAAGTTTCATGCTTTTATCAAAAACGCACAATCATTTGGCTTAGACGCCTGACTATTGATAAACTAAGAAATTTCTTAGAACAGTTTAACTTTACCTGTTTCTTCTCTCGTGCCTTACTGATAAGCATTATACAAACAATTCCGAAGTCAAATGTTTTTCTGTAATAGGCTGCGTTTTCAATTTTAGCGGGTTCTTAGACAGATTTGAGAACCGGACTGACTCACCAAGACACACACACGTGCGTCATTTTCTCCACCAAAATCAGGGAGACCAGTGCAAAACAAACACACAAAAAGGGAGGTCATTAGTAATGTAAATCAGCAGTTTATGGAGGGGGAACTTAGGTTGGGTCTTCTAGCGTCACGAAGTGACGGGCTGTTTTCTTGTTGTTAATTATTCGCAGATGATATTGATAATAATTATTTACCAGCTGTCCGGATGTATAGTGACGCTTGCGTCATTGAGCGTCAGTTTCTCGATGGCGTTCCGCAGATAGACGTATTCCGACTGATCCACTGGATAAACACCTGCAAAGACCTGAACACAGAAAATACAGACAAGGCTTGAGAGAAAATACCATAACAAGTCTCACTTTGCAGGTCACAGGTCACATGCAGGTTCGAGCTATAAACTATTTCCAGTACAGGTTTCTCAATAAACTGCTTTAGAAAATAACACCTATGTTGTATTGTGAATGTGCGCATTCTGATTGGTTAAAAGCGTGTTTGTAAGAGACCTGAGAAACACGATTGTCACGCAACGCTGTCGCGCGTGTGTATGTTATTTTCTAAAAGCAATAAAAATACTTTCTGCGTGCTCTCTGGTTTCTTACAAACACTCGGGGAATGTTGGTCGAACTGATAAAAGTTTTGATCAGTTCTCCCAACATCCCCCTCGTGTTTGTACGAAAGCAGAGAGCACGCGGAAAGTACTTTTATTGCTTAATTATATTACATGTATCCGAGATGAGGCAGACTCACGTTCAGTGACTCTAACCCCATTTCTCCAGGGCGTTTCAGAGAGTTTCTTTAATGCAACATGTGATTGACAGTCTGTGAAACGGCCAATAGAAAAGAAGCGATCCCATGCACGGTAATTAGCATTACATAGCAAAAAATAGAAATAAAGTTTACGATTATTAGGCATTGTCCACACTAGAGAGTTAACAGATCATAGTAGAGTTGACGTCATCGTTTTCGTTTTTAACCGGATTCGACCGTCCACACTAAAACGATATGTATACGGATTCGTTTTGATTCACTTTCGAGAGCGTTTTCAAACTGATAAGGATTCGATGAAAACGATCAGCGTGTTAGTCTGGACGGAAGGCCTAACCGTACAAAAAAGTATACGGATTCAAACGAAACCGCGTTATTTTCTCTTGGTCTTAGTTAGCCACTCAGGTTGTAAAGAAATAAAAAAAAATAATTTCTAAAGAGAAACCCACTCATGATTGTAAACTGCACTGTAAAGAACTTCAAGATCAATCATCTCAGAATTTGTAAATCGCTTTGGAAACCGACTAACATACTATCACGAATCCTGCTATTTGATAGGCTTTCCTTATCACTATCTATTTAGCAATTAGACTACGAGTTCCGTTTTTCTATCAATAGAACTATCAATAGATGGTCAACGAGCCGCGTAATAAGAAAGTTTAACGTTCGTAACTCAAATTATGAGCACATGGCGAGGAGCTCAATTTGCAAGAAACATGTGGGCTGATGAGCTTCCTGCCCCACAAAAAAAAATCATGTCTTTTAAAAGAGCCTCTTTGCTTTTGAAAAATGTAATAAAATTGCTCAAGATCAAATAATTACTATTCCGAAGAACGCATTGACGATCATTTTTGAATGATCCACGCAGGTTTTTAAATCGAGTGGATTGAATTGTGTGGCGGAAGGCTCATTAGCCCACGTTTTCTCTAAATTGAACATTGAACATTCAATCCTCACGACTGAATCTAAAACCTTCACATTTTAATAGTATGTTTCATTTGTTGTTCGCTATTGATATTCAGTGCTGATTTTCAGTGCATTTTCTAGTGCCTTCAAAATTCTGAATCTAGACCCTGCTTATGCAAATGAATAAACAAATAACCGCCTTTAGTCAAATCACACTAGTGGTATATTATCAATGCTGCGTTCTGATTGGTTGAGCTACTAGTAGGCTATAAGTTTTAGCCTACTAGTAGCGAAAAGTGTCGGATTTGTAAGCCAGAAAATGGCAAATGACCAGAACAAAAACATTTTTTTTGGCAATACAAATCGACCTACTAGTGTGATTTGACTAAAACAATTATTCCTCTCGCCCTCATGGCCTCTGAGTCAATAGCCCATTCGGACTTCGGCCTCATGGGCTATTGACTCAGAGCCCATTCGGGCTTGAGGAATAATTGTTAAATAGTCCAGTTTGAAATTCTCTGCTCCATCGGCATCAGTGATGCATTAATACAAGCCTCAGTTTGAAATTAAAAAAAGTTGTCTATTGTCTCAATTGGAGCTTCATCAGTTTCTCGTTGATATTTGCAACTTTTTCAACTTCAAACTGGGGCTTCAAACTGAAGCTCCAAACTGAGGCACTGTATTTATGCACCGCTGATGCCTACTCAGCATTAGAGCAAATAATTCGAAACTGGACTATTAGTCTTCTCATGCAATATCATTACGGATAATTTTATGCAATGTAAAGTGAGTCATGCATCAGTAGAACTTTACCATAGGCACGGTAGGTTTGAATCCAGGTAGGGGCTGCACAGGGCTATGGGCGTGGCAGAACGTGTCCCCTATTTGAGCCTCTTTGCTGTTCCTCATTCCTGTCACCATGTAACCAACCTGACCCGCAAACCTGAGATACAAACATAGTGTCTTTGAGAGATGACAGACGCACCCGTACCCCAAAGGGGTCCGGATGTTTAACTTACTTGCAAGTAAGTTTTTTAAGGCTGGTTCTCATATAATCTTTACGATCGTTGCGATCGCCGAAAAATGCGACCAGCGATCTTATGAGAATCGCTCTGTTTGGCGATCGCAGCGATCGTAACGATCACGATCACTGAGACAGAAAAAAAGATCTCGGCGATCGTAGCGATCGGTGTTGCGCGGTCGCAGCGATCGTAACGACAAATGAGAATCGGTTTCAGCGATCGTAGCGACTGGAAGCACCCCTAATTCAACAGGAAAATTTCTCACTTTGCAGGAAAATGGCATCCAACAGTAATGAAACGCTTGACATACAGAATTTTGCAAAGAAGTTCAGAAATGCGAGTTTATTTATAACAAATTCGACAATGGTGGAAGGAAATATCTGAAAAATTTGGAATTAGCGCCGAAAAAGACAGCTTGTTGGACACAGCAATTCTCGCGACCGTAGTGTCAAAAATATGTTGCATTTGCATCTTGTCAGCGGATTTTGTATGACTGTAAAGTGCCACCACATGTCGCGGTCGTGGCGCGGCACGGAACTTGGCCTACTTGGCCTTCTCACAAATCACGGACAACCAATCAAATTGCACGTCGCGGCAGAAAATTACGGTCCTTAGAGCGAGAGCCAATGAAATCGTGTAGTCGCGGCGCGGAACAACTTTCTCGCGGCACTTTTCACAGTCATACGAAATCCTCCCATTTTACAGCTAACTTATACCGTTGCATAGAGACATGCATTTATTTGCCTTTTTGCTGTTCGGCTACTGAAGAGCCTCCGTCACGACATTTGTCTGGTTTTTGTTCCGAGAGAAGCCAAGTAGCTGCATTAGGCGGAACAAGGCGAGGACCTGATTGGATGAGAAGGTTTGCGTGGCGGAGCAAAGCCAAAAACAAATCGTTATGAAAAACGCTTTTCGCGATACAACGGTTTTAGTAATAAAAGAAAGAGAACTTCCAATTTTTAGCGAGCAGTGTAAAAAAAAACGTCTGGCCCGATCTCAGGCTCCCTTCTCTAGGCTGACAAATATTTACTTACAATGCCCCGGTCGGGTACTCGTGTGGATGCATAATACCAACATCAGAAACCTCGTAAATCTCTCCAGAATACACGGACTTGATAGTATCACCTGGCAAACACAAAAAGAACCCGGAATACTGGATGGACTCTGGATGTGACATTGAGAATAAGAAATACAACAAAAGGGCCAACGCATCAAATGAAGAGGAAAATCGCGTCGACATCATCCCATAGGCACTTCAGGGGGAAAGCCAGCATTTGGGAAATAGGGGGAAGGGGGGTAGGGGGTCACAACTACTGAAAATATATGATGCCCCTTATCACTAATTGTCAATGTTTTTTACTTTTCTGCAATTTTCCTAATTCTGTGAACTCTACGCCAACTAACAAACCGCGGTTTGGCTTCCGTCAATCATACGAGTGAACAGCTCTGGGTGATTTCACGCAGGCTTTGACAGGGTCTTGGACTAACAAGGACAAGCTACAATAGGTTTCAAAACCAAATGTCCCACCGTAAAATGCAACCCAAAAATCCGTGCGCCTGTTTTAAAAGGTTTGATTGACGGAAGCCAAAACCGGGGGGGGGGGGGGGGGTAGTAAGTAGTTCACTCACTTCACCCCATATTTGAACAAGATCAATATTGTGCTCAGATTTGAAACTCTACAAGCGATCTTTACAATACACAATTGCATGAAATGTCTAGTCACCATGCTCCTCCGGGACAAATAGTCCTAAAGTGTGACGTCACAAATTTGAAAAATTTCGAGTTTCAGATTTAAGTCCACGGATAATAAAAGACCAACTTCGAAGAACGTTGCATGCAAAAAAAGAGGTGAATCGGTTGAAACGCAACCGAGCTATGGCCCGCTGAATACATAATTTTCTTTAACAAATCACTGTATTTTGGACTCAGTTCATAAGTTTATGAACTAAACCAAAAATACAGTGATTTGTTAAAGAAAATTATTTATTATATAAACACCAATGAAATACCGGGTGATCTCCCGCGCGAAAACTTGATATCTTCACACGTGAAAATATCATGTTATTTTCACATGTAAAAATATCAATGTAAAAATATCAAATGTGAATTTGGTATTCATTGATGTTTATATCATAAACAGAACATTACATGACAGCTTGGAGATACGAATTTTATCTTCTCGTGTTAACAATTTTCAACACTCGAAGATAAAATTCGTATCTCCGCGCGGCCATGTAATATCCTCTATGTATTCAGCGAGCCATATCAACCGATTCACCTCATTTTTGGTTTGTAGCTTTCAATCGATATGCCCTTTCGAAATCAAGGAACAAACATTGCTAAATTGAAAATATTGTTTTTGTGACGTCATCACTTTAGGACTCTATAACAAAAGAACGAAATGAAAGGCTTATTTTGTTGCTTGCTCCTTGGGGGCTTGGTCCGAGGTATTCCACGTATTAGCAAAGTCGTAGCAGTCGTTCTTTTCAGAGTTACAGTGAATGTGAGCTGAATGTGAATTGTCAATCTGGCGATATTCTAAAGAAAGCATTATCTGAAATCTTCTGGGAGGTTTTATAGTTGAATTCATGAGCAATAAACCGCCGATAAACCCAAGAAATTCATGGCTAGTGTGGAATCACACAGCCAAACGCAGCTCTGTGTTAATGACTCGTCAATAAGACGATTTATATTGGCCCAGAAAGTCACTGATGCTTTGAACAACACTGTGTATCTGCAACAGCCACAGAAACTCGCTGTTTGAAATTGCATCCAAATCTGAATTCAAAGCAAGCTTGATTTCACGATTCACTCTGCTACAGAAGATGACTGTGATGTTACCTTTCCTAATAGAGCCATTCATCACGGCAACAAGACATATAACACCCCTATACTGGTCATACCAAGAGTCGAATAGCAGAGAGGACAGAGGCTCGGAAACATCTCCTGTAGGGCTAAGATACACACAAAAAACAATCAGTAGTATATTATGTTTATTAGTAGCAGACAAGTAGTAGTAATAGCGTACGCAGCCTATAGGCCTGCAGAGACGGAACTGCAGGACTGTACTGCATTCATGAGCTTGGCTTGTAGATTTGCAAAATCCTACGTTTGCCCTTGGCTATGACTGCAACTTTTAAAATTCGGCGTACGCCCCTAGCAGGCCTTGAGTTATTAAAGCAAACACCCATAAAAGGGGAACTCCCTATTATTCGAATGGTAGGTAGGACCGTCGTAATTTTAGGAGTTAAAATCGCCGATCAGGTATTTTTTAGAGGTTTTTTTAATCAAAACCGTACGCTGAAGAAATCGGGTATTTTTTAGGGGTTCGTTGAACGGTACGCTGAAGAAGGTATCTTAGGACCGAGGAGTATTTTTAGGGTGGAATTTTTTTCTAACAGGTATTTTTAGGGTGGAAATTCGGGCTTCCCGACAGCTAAGTTCAGTGTAATACTCCAATAACGGCTAGCCGTTGGAAGTTGCTGGACCGACCCAATCGTTGAGCAGTACAGGAAGGCCACTCGCGTTATTAACGTCCGAATGAACAGGAAACTCAATCAGGAAAATATTTAAATGACTGCGTAAAACGTATAGTACATATCTTCTGTGATATACACCTGTTTCAATTAACGTTGCTCTGCAAAACGTAAAACCATGAACCATGCTTCATAAGTCGTAATGGTAATTCTTGCCTAAAACGAAGCAGTTCGCCCCAAATTGAGTCTCAAAGTAGTAAACAAAGTGCCATTGGGTGGTTTTAGTTTATTTTAGTTTGCCAAACTCGAGGAAAATACGAGAAATAGCGTCTTCATTATGATGCATGGTTCATGGTCTTACGTTTTGCAGAGCAACGTTTGAATTGAAGGGGTATAGTGCATAGCTACGGCATATAGTACATCGAAAATTCAAAGATTGGATCCGAACAGTCGGCAGCAAATTTTCCCTGAGCGAAAAGTCAGCGAAAATTCGGTGTGAATTGAGTGAAGAACGGAGCGAATTTCGCGCAAAAATTCGTTTAAAGAAGGACCGAAATTCGGCGAATTCGTTCTCATTTATTTTTGACAGTAGTGTAAGTTGCACCTTGGTAGCTTGTCTATGATAGTCTCTAGCAAGCCTTCTACTCCTGTCCCTTCTTTTGCTGATATCTGACGGGGGAAACACAAACAAAACAAACTATTTTATATTGCGATCTTTTTTACAAATAATAAAATGTCAAAACAACGAATCTAGTTTCTAGTGAGACAAACATTTTATTTTCATTAGGGACCGATCGTTTATAACGTCTACGGGGGGGGCGGTGGAATTTGGGTGGGGGTAAAAATTTAGAAGACATAGATTTTAGGGGGGGGGGTAATTTTTTGGCACCCTCTCTCAAAAGAGGGGGTAATTTTTTCAGGGACACTGTGGTTCAAACTAAATAATAATATGTACAAGCTATCGCGTCGTGGCATACAGCGCTACGCCATATAGCAAGTACGCCAATTTCGGCGCGCTTCGCGCGCAACGGAATGTACAAAATAGTTTTTGAGTACGTGCGCAATGGAATGGCTACGAATGTCATTACAAGAAAATATATCTTAGCCAGGAGAAAAAAACTAACTCTCCCCAAAAAGACGCTCTGCAGTAATAAGCATCGAAGTTGTCTCAGTTCGAAAAAGAAGGCCTAATTATTAGGCAAGCAGGCAAGCGTGAGTTCCACTTTACGAGGATAGAGATTCGTCATTTTGACCCTGCTTTACGCACGTCATTTGCGATCTTTGTTTACTACACACAGCAAATGGAATGTTCATCTACATTTTCTTTGAGGTTTGGTGAAATGCGTTCATATCATGCATAAAAAATTAGGGCGCGCTTCGCGCGCAACAAAAATAGTTCAAACGGGGATCTGGTTACAGCAGGGTGGGGGGAAGCTTTTTAGAACATCGATGTTATGTGGGGGTTATTTTTGTATCGCCTTTTTAATGAGGGGGGTGCGAATTTTAACATTCAATAAATTTAGAAAACCACCGCCTCCCCCGTGGACGTAATAAACGATCGGTCCCTACTACAGAAATGAACGTGAGAATTATCTGCCTTTTCAATGCGGTTTTTTCGCGGTTTAAATGAGAAAAAAAACGTTTACAGCTAAATTCACTGTTCCAAGACGTCGTTTTGGTTTTGGTTTTGGTCGAACCGTCTATAAATCAGACCCGTTGCCCTGTTTCGACTAGTGCAGTCGACTGGTTTTTCGCGGCGACGGAAAGCCAGTTGACTGCGCTAGTCGAAACAGGGCAAGGATCTGATTGGCCAAGAAAGTCTGACTTGCAAAATTTCCAGCGCAACGATTTCGTTTCTAAACAATGCTGTAAAATGAGTTTGAAAGGAGAGGTTTTTACTAAAAGCATTCAACTGTCTCAATTGTCTGAAATTAAAACGCGCAATTGATTTTGATTTTGAGGTAGAACTGACTTCTAGACGCATATCATCCCCAAACCTTCGTTTTCGGCAACAGTATTTTACGTTATCTTTTCATGTTCCTTTGTTTCAATGTCTTTTAGTTTAGTTTATCACTACAACCAAACGTACTAACAAACCCAAACAGTTGACTTTCTACCTGTAATACGTCTTGTGGCGAAACGTCAAAGACTTTTTCCATCTGATGGATAACTTCTGCAGGTTTAGCGCTTTTCAAATCAACCTGTTTTGCACGCAAAATTAGATAAAATGTAAAGTTCAATGAAATCTGTGAAGTTTCAGTTCAGTTCAGTTTCAAGAAATAATTTTAAGGAATGTTTTTTCAGAAAGAATGTACCTTGTTCAGTACTGGTATAATTTTCAAATCTGAATCAAAGGCGAGGAAAAAATTAGACACTGTCTGCGCTTGAACACCCTGAAACACAAGAGAGAAAGATTGAATCACAGTTTGCTGAGTAACAGTTATGAAGATTATGAAACTAAACAGTGCACTGGCATATGGAACTATGACAACTATAATAAATAGCTTGTACATGTACCAGTAGTGCTAAATGTATCCATCAGGTACAAGAATGCAGGGGTGAGGGGAGAAATAGAGCATAATACATGGGCGCGCAGAGATATGGAATTTATCTTTGAGTGTTCACATTGATATCGAACGAGTGAGCGCAGCGAACTCTAAGCATCAATGTATTATTCTGTTTATTATATAAACAAGAAACACTGCCCCTTGCCAAACGCGTCGATTCCCGCCGAAACCGAAAGTTGTTATAGCAACAGGAGAAGACATCTGATTGGCTGATATTTTCAAATGTAAAAATATTGTATTTTCACATGTGAATATAATATACGGTTTTTCTCAGTGGCAGAAATCCCTGTAAAACACTGAGGTTTATATACATAATAATAAGAGGTTTGTCAAGGGTAGATAACCTCACCCTCTTATGGAGCCAATAAAAAAAAACACCCTTCTAGTGCTATAAAGTGTCAAGTCAGGCCGAAAGCAAATGTTCTATCAAATGCAATGCACCATCTAACACAGGCATACACTAGCTTTAATGACAGCAACAATGCATACTCATTCATTTATTACTGTAGCAGATATGCCAACTTCTGTATTTTGCAGCAGAAATCCTGTACTTCAACCTACCCTACTCTCTTGCATTATGTCCAAATTTCCAGCATTTTAAAAGAAATGCTGCAGTTTTAAAATGGTTATTTCAAAATGCAAAAACTTTTTGGATCCCAGGAATTACATGTCCTGCATTTTGAAGGTGGCAATATGTACCCTAGACCTAGTGTAAATTTTGAATTTAAAGTTATGTTCTACCTGTGCTGCATCAATGAGTAGAACAACTCCTTGACAGGCTGCTAGGGATCTGGAGACCTCATAGCTGAAATCAACATGACCCTGCCATGATAGAAAGACAATAGACAAGTTGTAAAAATCCTAATTCGTGACATGAATGGCTGTGACAGATAAACCAACTTTCCCACATTGGGACTACCATAACAACAGTGATTTCACAGTGCAAAGATATGACGTACATGACAGGGGTGTCAGAAGTAGGGGGAGGGGGAGGGGAATCTAGCTCCACATTGTGGTGTGGATTTAAAGGTTTACCTTGCATGCCCCCTTATACCTAGATAAAGGGGAAGGTTATCAAATTTTTCCTTCGAGAGTGCCCCCTCCCAACATAATTTGCTTCCACTGCCTCCCCCCCCCCTGATGAGCAGAACAAAAAGATACAAACTCGTGTCTCTATGCACTCACCGGCGTATCAATGAGATTCAGGAGATAGGTGGTGTCTTTATAATTGTAAAACAGTGACGCAGTCTGAAGAAACAGAAAAATACAAAAATTACAACCACCTCAATAACTACTGTAGACTCAGTTTCCATAAATTTACTAAGTAAGGTTAGTATATTGCATGTTATAGCAAGGATCATTTATAGTTAAAGGTTACCTGTGCCTTGACAGTAATGCCTCGTTCTCTCTCCACTTGAAGTTTATCCAGAACTTGTTTGTTATCACCACTACTTGATATGGTCCCTAGACATACATGTGCAGAATGTCATTTGCATGTGATTCATAATTAAATGTGTCAAACGCGGCCATAATAACAGAGTGTACAGGATAATTTTAGTGTTAGGTAGGGCAGGGGTGCTAGTTATATATTTTAGGGGTGGAAATCATGACCTGCATTATCTTTTAGGGAGAAAATGGTGTGTGACCAGATCACTTTTCAGTGATTTTAAGTTCGCAAAACTCAGAAAGAGGACTTTAGAATTATTACTTTTTTGTATCAGCACAAGGGAGAAGTAGGCGTTGTTATCTTCTTCCGTTGTGTGCGCAGTCTGCTGTGTAATGGTTGCCGCTAATTTCCTAATTGCGCAAATTGCCGCTAAGTAGGTAAATAGTTCCTTTGTTGACCGGAAATTTAGCAAGGGCGGAACCCGTGTTTAAGTTTTGTTTCATTAATTTCTATTACAAGCTCGTTAGTGATAGCTGGTATAAATACGCGGATTTAGATTATTGGAGAGAGAGATTGAAGAAGAGCAAAGCTGAGAAGTCGCAAAGCAGAGAAAGTCAACAAGAGTCGGGGCTTTGCCCCGGCCGGCTAAAGTCTTGAGTGTAAGCTGTGCTCTGTTCTCCGTTGTAAGTATTTTCGGAAAGATAGATTAGCTTTAGGATTTCAAGTATTCGTAGAGAGTTTTCGAACAAGATTTTGTGCGCAACAAGTGTTTCTGAGTAAGAATGTTTAGAGTCGTTTTGGAATTGTGACACAATAGTTTTCAGAAGAGTTTTTGATAATTCGCTAGAGTTTCGTAAGAGTTTTGTCGGCTTTAGTAGTTTTGATCAGAATTGTTTATAGAGTTTCGCCTTAAAGAATTTCACATGTATCGTAACAGTTTTGTAATTTATGTTCGTAAGTTCCGTAATAAATCTCTTATAAGTCCACTCCTTGCATCCATCATTTGTTCTCACGTTGCCTTCGCTCGCGGATCCTGATAAGTTTTATTTTCATTTCAGTTTAAGTTTTAGGCGCATCCTTATGTTAGCGCCGAAACTTTTCATTTCGTTTTTTTAGTTTTAGTTTCTTAACCGAGTTGATCGACGACGCTTCCCGAGATTCCGGGAGTCGTCGTGCGTTTTCGCCGGTTACATTTTGGTACCAGGAGTGGGGTGCAAGTGTTTTTGTGGCTTAGGTTTTTATTAGGATTTAGATTTCCATGTAGGTTAGGTTTCTTACAACGGGAGAGAACACACGCTTAACATGAAAGGCACGACAAGACACGCTGATTCGTGTGACCAATAATGCACGACCAACCGGACCAAGACATTAATGATACGTGAAGCTCAAACGAGACAGACAACAGTCGGAGAATCTGGACACGACATGAGTGTCGATTACAGCTCTGAAGTTTTGGGACACCCTTGTATGATCGGGACCAAGAAAAGCGATGGCAAACGCCACCTTCATGTTCCTGATGGCGATACAAGCGACTTGAGTGGAAGAAGTACGGGAAGAATGGCTGTGAGAGGGTCTACGGAGATAGCACTCATCCATTGGGGTTAAAATGGC
This sequence comes from Scolanthus callimorphus, assembly GCA_033964015.1. Lineage (NCBI taxonomy): Eukaryota > Metazoa > Cnidaria > Anthozoa > Actiniaria > Edwardsiidae > Scolanthus > Scolanthus callimorphus. Next base: position 14,900,588 of record CM066920.1, on the reverse strand, counting down.
GAGTCACTCACACGAGGTCTCGTATAGTAGTAGCACCTCTGCCGACGGCAAGATTTCCCTGGCAGAAGTACATATTCCACTGGTTGTTTCAAGACGGCAGGAGAGAGCTGGCGTTGCATGGTTAGCAGGAGTCTAGCTGTGGTATTGGTAGTTAGCAGGGGTCTAACTATATAGTGTTCTAGGATTTGCCAGGGCCCGGCGAATTCCTAAAGTAGCCACTAGGAGAATGTGTGCTAAGAGACGTCCAGGACCGAGCTGCTGTCGCAAATAATATGATTCACAAAAGGACTTGACGTTTAAAGGTTTTCCAAGAGGATGGCGTGATCGAGTATCAAGGGGACTGCGAGGAACTGAATGGCGTGGTGGCGTGCGTTCCAGTAAGAGTTTGTGGTGTTCTAAACGGAACCACTGGCGGACAAGGCCGCACTTTATTGATGAACAATTTCGTCGCAAGCCAAGAAAAGAGTAAAGCAGTCAAGGCATCGTATCAAGAGCGGGAAAAAGCGTGGTGCGGGCAAAAGTTCCGAGGAGTTAGACGACATAACAATGAACTTGACCGATGGTATGATGCTATAGTATGATGCGGGAGTTAGATAAACAAGGACTTGACATTTTAGTTTCCTTTATAGCTGGACTTTGACTCATATATTGTTTAGTTCGTTCGAGGACGAGTCGAACAAAAGAGGTGGCGAATGTGACCAGATCACTTTTCAGTGATTTTAAGTTCGCAAAACTCAGAAAGAGGACTTTAGAATTATTACTTTTTTGTATCAGCACAAGGGAGAAGTAGGCGTTGTTATCTTCTTCCGTGTGTGCGCAGTCTGCTGTGTAATGGTTGCCGCTAATTTCCTAATTGCGCAAATTGCCGCTAAGTAGGTAAATAGTTCCTTTGTTGACCGGAAATTTAGCAAGGGCGGAACCCGTGTTTAAGTTTTGTTTCATTAATTTCTATTACAGCTCGTTAGTGATAGCTGGTATAAATACGCGGATTTAGATTATTGGAGAGAGAGATTGAAGAAGAGCAAAGCTGAGAAGTCGCAAAGCAGAGAAAGTCAACAAGAGTCGGGGCTTTGCCCCCGGCCGGCTAAAGTCTTGAGTGTAAGCTGTGCTCTGTTCTCCGTTGTAAGTATTTTCGGAAAGATAGATTAGCTTTAGGATTTCAAGTATTCGTAGAGAGTTTTCGAACAAGATTTTGTGCGCAACAAGTGTTTCTGAGTAAGAATGTTTAGAGTCGTTTTGGAATTGTGACACAATAGTTTTCAGAAGAGTTTTTGATAATTCGCTAGAGTTTCGTAAGAGTTTTGTCGGCTTTAGTAGTTTTGATCAGAATTGTTTATAGAGTTTCGCCTTAAAGAATTTCACATGTATCCACAGGAAAAAAAAGTCAATTCCCAACTTGGGTGTAAATTGGGGAAGTACTGGGGCTAGACTGTATTTTCAAGTTGGGAAGTGTGTAATTCCCAACATTGTAAAAATGATACCAATTTCCCAGGGTAATTAAAATAGGGAAATATTTAATTCCCAAGTTGTATTGCCAGGATTGGGGAATGCTAGCCCCAAGCATTTCCATACCTGGGGGTAAAGTGACCCTGTATTCACTTACATGGGGAATGTACAATTCCCAAATTGAATTGTCAGGGTTGGGGAATGCTAGCCCCAAGCACTTCCATACCTGGGGGTAAAGTGACCCTGTATTCACTTCTATGGGGAATGTGCAATACCCAAGTTGCATTGCCAGGGTTGGGGTATGCTTACACCAAGCACTTCTAAATCTGGGGGTTTACTACTCTTCCCAGTAGACCGTTAAACCTCTCGATTTTTCAACCTGCTGATGGCTGTCTTAAATTGATCGCGTGATCACCTTTTTATGTACCATGTGATCAGTATTTGTGGGTGTAAACTTTCGGAGTTTGGTGTGCCACATTGTCGATCTTGCTGCTTTCCAACAAAGTCTATGCCCACAAATGTAATCACGTGGTACAGAAACAACTCATCACGTGGTAAATGAAAAGGCGATCACGCAATCAATTTGAGACAGCCGCCGGCGGGCTGAAAACTCAAGAGGTGTAACGGTCTACTGGAAGAGTAGAAGTGAATATAATTCTAAAACCCCAAGAACGTTTGCACCTAGGGGTGGTTTCCCTAACCTGTGAACCGGGAAAAAAGTTTAGAACAAAATAAAGAAAACGTCATACACAATATCATAATGTCCAGCACTTGAGATTTAATCAAAATAAAATCTATGTCAACTTACATCATTTGATCATTTCCTAACATGCATTAAAGCTTTGCAATGGTATATAATATGATAGCTGCTGGTAGAGAATCACCACTTTTAACCTGATATCTTCTTCAAATGTCATTGTAAATGTAATATACTCACAGATCATGCATCAGACCAAAGTCTTTTGAAAGTTTTTTCTCTTCAGCCTTTGTTTAGACTAATAGTCCTTTCATTGTTCCCCTAATAAAAGGAAGGCTTTCTCTCGAAATGTATGTTTTCTATACTTACTCACTAGAATATAAAACCAAAACAATAACAGCTTGGCACTTTTGTCAGAGCAAGGGCGCTGCTAGCTTCAAGAGTACTTTTTTTTGTTGAGAGTTTAGGTAAGTGCCATTTTGACGCAAACATTCTTATTGTTTTCAGAATACCTACCGCTCAGGGTTGCAAAGTTGGTTCCCGAATTCCCAACAGGTTCCTAACTTCGCAACTTGGTTCCCAACTAAGTTAGCAATTTGCCAATTCAGATGGAATATTCTGCTAAAACCATTTTAATTTTGACAGACCACAGCCACAAAAGGATAAAAAGCTAACATTTATATTTTCTAAACAAAATGTCTAACAGATGTGAAGTTACAAACTTTAGTTTGGAACCAAAGTTGGGAACTTTGGAACCTAGTTGGGAATTTGGGAACCAACCGGGTAAAGTTTTCTGAAAACAACTGTAAATATGCCAAGTAATTAGCATTCTCTTGAAATGCTTTCTATACTTTTCGATCACTACAATAAATCAAAACAACAATTTCAGCACTTTTGTCCAAAAAAGCAGAGCAAGCTCTACTGGTAACTTCAGGCTTTAAAGCTTTTCACAGATCAAGCATCAGACCAAAGTCTAATTTTGAACTTTTTTTTTCCTTCCAGCTTTGAGACAGCTACCTCGCTCCTCCTTAGATTTTTTAAGTCTGCGCGCTGACTTATATTAATGGCTCCCCTATTAATGAGCTTAACAGCAGCAGTCTTCACAAGACTTTTTTTGTCGAGTGTTTTGGCAAGAGACATTTTCACCCCATTCTTTTTTAGAATCTCAAGTAAAGCATTTTCTTGAAATATTTTCCATACTTTTCTCGCATCAAAAGAATAACTTCAGCACTTTTGTCTGAAAGCTGAGCAGGTTCTACTTTAACTGCTGGGGAGGTGGGAGCCTTTGTTTTTCTTCTTGGTAGCTGGCTCTGGCTTTTGTTTTCTATACTTTTCGATCACTACAATAAATCAACACAACAATTTCAGCACTTTTGTCCAAAAGCAGAGCAAGCTCTACTACTGGTAACTTCAGGCTTTAAAGCTCACAGATCAAGCATCAGACCAAAGTCTTATTTTGAACTTTTTTTTTCCTTCCAGCTTTGAGACAGCTACCTCGCTCCTCCTTAGATTTTTTAAGTCTGCGCGCTGACTTATATTAATGGCTCCCCTATTAATGAGCTTAACAGCAGCGTCTTCACAAGACTTTTTTGTCGAGTGTTTTGGCAAGAGACATTTTCACCCCATTCTTTTTTAGAATCTCAAGTAAGCATTCTCTTGAAATATTTTCCATACTTTTCTCGCCACAGAAAATCAAAAGAATAACTTCAGCACTTTTGTCTGAAAGCTGAGCAGGTTCTACTTTAACTGCTGGGGAGGTGGAGCCTTTGTTTTTTTTTCTTGGTAGCTGGCTCTGGCTTTTGTTTTCTATACTTTTCGATCACTACAATAAATCAACACAACAATTTCAGCACTTTTTGTCCAAAAGCAGAGCAAGCTCTACTGGTAACTTCAGGCTTTAAAGCTTTTTACAGATCAAGCATCAGGCCAAAGTCTAATTTTGAACTTTTTTTTTCCTTCCAGCTTTGAGACAGCTACCTCGCTCCTCCTTAGATTTTTTAAGTCTGCGCGCTGACTTATATTAATGGCTCCCCTATTAATGAGCTTAACAGCAGCAGTCTTCACAAGACTTTTTTTGTCGAGTGTTTTGGCAAGAGACATTTTCACCCCATTCTTTTTTAGAATCTCAAGCAAGCATTCTCTTGAAATATGTTCCATACTTTTCTCGCAACAGAAAATCAAAAGAATAACTTCAGCACTTTTGTCTGAAAGCTGAGCAGGTTCTACTTTAATAACTGCTGGGGAGGTGGAGCCTTTGTTTTTTTTCTTGGTAGCTGGCTCTGGCTTTTGCGAGCTAGAGAAATCCTCTTCAAATGGATTATATGAGCTATTTGATGATTCCTCATCATCTGTAGACTCAAGAATGTCAGTAGCTGACTCAGAATCCTCAGGGGGAGGAGAGTACCTCACTGCTGCTGCTAGCTGCTTAATTTCCTTGGACGGGACAACCCCTTTCTTTCGTTTTCCTTTATCATCACCCGGAGGACTGTCGTTGATGTTTATTGTTGTTTTGGGTCTCTTCCTCTTGTCAGGCTACAAAGAAAATGAATGTGTAATCAAGCAATTGCTGTTATCAAAGGTGCTCTCTTTGTGGTAATGTGAAAAACGTGAGCATGCGGAAAGTGTTTTTTGGAATCTTTAAACAAAACTTTGAGGGTTTGATGCATGTTGTCATCCTTTTTGAAAAAGCGGTCTTAACATCTAAATACCTCAGAATGACATAATTCAAACTGCAAGTATTGCTGAAACAATTCTCTGAAGAGATTTTTAGTGTTGCGTTTTCTGTTTTTCACATGAGTGAGGGCAACCTTTTGTTGATATAGGTGTATATCAACTGCACATTGAGCACATTAACAGCTTCAAATGAAATAAACATTAAATCATTAACATTTGGAAAGATTTGTTTTGTTCACACCTCCATCAGCTTCCCCTTGAATTGGGCAGTAAAAAAATCTGCACCCCTCTTCAAGATCTTAGTTTCAGCTACCACTTTGGATTTCTTGGATTTAAGTTTTCCATCCCTGGCTATACACTAGGGCTATTCCATTTTTTATCCATAACCCCTCTGTAGACCCTGGATTTCCACAGTGTCTTTAAATTTTGGACCCTGGATTTCCTAAGGGTCTTTGAATTGGACCCTGGATTTAAATTTCCATAGGGTCTCTCAATATCAACCAATGGATTTCCAAAGGGGAAAATAGTCAGCGAAAATTTCCACAGGGGCAGGTCTTTGATAGGAATTTTCCACTAGTGCATTGTCAGATGTTCAACTTTCTGTGCAAATCTTAACTAACTTACTCTTTGTGTTGTTTTACATAACCATAATACAAGATTCCTATAGCTTTATCTTTAATATGAACTAGAACATACCTGGTCATAATCTGTGCCATCTCTCTTTCTGGAGCGTGACCGCTCCCAGAAAGTAGACTTGATGTGTTCCTTAATCCCATCTAAGCCGAAACCAATCTCTGCCATACTGCAGCGCTCTTCTAGCTCTTCTGCCAGCTTCTGTAGCTCCCTTCGGTTTTCAGGAAGGCGGAAGTTGGGAAACTGATTCCCCGGCCACTTTTCGGTTGCAGCTTGGTTTATCATAGACCGCCTATATAGAAACAAAATTTTGAGAAGCTAGCGTCAATTCATCATAACACAGCATACCACAAAGTACACAAACAGACAAAAACAAATAGGCAGTCGCAAAAAAAAATCTGCATCCCCCTTTACCTTTAAGGACCCAAGTATCAGCTACCCACCCTGTGGAAAATTTTAGTGACACCTACCCTCCCTGGGATTCCAGTGAATTTCTTCATGCATGACCACCCTCAAATTTCTTATTTTTGTTTACCCACCCTGGATTTTCAACACCCTTCCTTTGGAGGTTATGGATATTTTTTGAAACCATGCAATGAAAAAAAAAAACATTTAAGAAACTCATAATAATAATAAAAAGTGCCCAAGTAATAGCATGGGAAAAAGGTTACTTACTTGAATTTATACAACAGTTGTTGTTCAGGAGTTAGCGCTGACATAGAAGGTTTCGGATTTGTCCTCTTTTGTGATGCGGGACTGGATGAGGAAGGCAAAAACTTTTGCACTTTTAGCTTCAGAGTAACTGTTTTGCCAAACGTTAGTCCGAGCTTCTGGAAGATTGCATTATCGTCATCCTTTCTTTGCAGAGCGAGGAGACCGTTGCCGTCTATATCTTCATCTATAATTGTAGAGATAAGAAACACGTTTAAAATCAATGCATTCCCACCAAGGCCGGGTTCCTAGAAAGAGGATTTAGGTTTTCTTTGGGATAAATGCTAGGAGTTTCACTTGATTTTAAATGACATAATAGTTCATCGTTCCGCAGTTTTTTTGCCGCCTAAGAGCTCAAGAATGAATTCTGCAAACAAGAGGGCTCTCGCACATTTGCTGGCCGCATCTCTAACAAGAAAAAAACTCCCAAATCGTAATCCAATTTCATCCTTTTAATAACGGGTCCAAACTACTTAGAAGTGTATGTGTCTGACGATTGAAATATTTTTCTTTAAATCTGGAGGATCATTTTGTTTGCTACAGGCAAATATAGATGTGTTTTCGAATACAATTTTACTCAGTCATTTTATGTCCGCGCGCTGTGGACGAATCTATTCACAAGCGTGCGAGAAACCTTTTCAGCGCTCGAATTTAGCAAAGGGAACACGAGTACAAGGAAAAAACTTTTAGTTGAAGTTTACCTCTAAATTTCCGAGCAACCTCTTGTCCGAATATGCGTCCAACGAAGTTCGACACCTTTTCGACATCCCAGTTTTCTATCGGGACTAGCACATCGGCTTCCCCTTCGTCACATATAGCCTCAGGATTTCCTTCGTTGTCCATAGCCGGCTCTTCTAGCTGGGGCTGCGATAAAGTAAGAACAGCCTTCGCTCTTCTAGGACTGCGAGGAAAGGAGAACAGCCTTCGCTCTTCTAAGACTGATCGCAAGTAAAGGCTAAACAAGCTTCGCTTTTCGGAACGGTGAAAGGAGTGAAAGGAGTGTCGCGCCAGAAGTTGTAACAGTCGAACCGCTGATTGGTTAAACCTTCACACGTGGTACCCACACATTGTATCCGGGCGTGGGAAAATTCTTACAAAGGGAACCGCACGAGCGCAACAGGGCGTGGCAATTTTCAACTTTTAAGCGAATTCTTAGAACTAATAAAATTATAATCTTTCGAAAAAGAGACAAAACCTCATTTCTTACTGAGCGTGATTTGTCCTAATCCCAGAATCGACAGTGATCAAACGACGGACTGCGATCGTCTTTCTGTGACTGTGTACCCCGACATTGACAGCCCGTGTGGCTGTCAGTCATACGGTTTATTTTTAGATGTCGGGCATGGGAAACCTGAACGATAGTAAGGTTTCCCAAGTCAGGTTTCCCAAGAGTTGAGTTTCGGCGCAAATTCATTAGATTTTAAAGTCAATATTTTATCTAGCGGGTTAAAAGATCGATAAAGACCATCGAGCACCATTAACGAGGTATGCAACATACAAAAAAATAAACCCGGCAAGATTTAAAGAGGCTCTCGCGTGCTTGCTGGTCGCTACAAGAAAATAGCTCATGTCGTAATCCAATTCCATCGTCTTAATAACAAGCCAAAACAACCTAGAAACAACCTGGAATGCTTTTCATTAAATCTGGATGGTTATTTTGATTACTACAGGCAAATGATTATATGTTTTATTTAGTGTACGTCCGTCCACAGTGGACGAATATTCAAGCGTGCGACAGCCCCTTTTTAATAGGTCAGGTAAATTCAGATAGAATCAATATTTGCATACGGAGAATCCTTATATGATAATCATATAATTTAGAAATAATTATAAGGATTTTCTATGCAAAGAACAAAAACCTTTCTGAATTTAACTGACCTTATTATGGAAAATTTGACTTTTTTCTCGCATACTTGCCGGCCGCTTATCTGGCAAGAAAATAAGTCAAATCGCAATCCAATTCCATCCTCTTTATAACAGGTCCAAACAACTTAGAAGTGTATATGTGTAACAATGAAAAGGTTTTTCTATAAATCTGTTGGATTATTTGATTCATACGGGCAAATATAAATCGTGTTTTCGCGTTTGCAATTTTATTCATTTGATGCTGGACGAATATATGGGCAAGCGTGTGAGAGCCCCTTTAAGTCTTGTCGGCCTTTTTAATGCCAATAGGAAAACTGTTTTCGTTTTCATGTGGGCTGGGAAAACCGATTTATTTATTTCTGTCTACAAAGATAAAACTCCAACTGAAAAGGTTTACGTTGCACATTGTGCAAACCATCCCATAACATTATTTGGCTTTTAGTTTACAACTGAAATTAAAATATATTATGGCGCCGGCAGAAGTAATGGAATTTTTTTTAATCTACCGATACTAGGGAGTGGTTTAGGGGGTTAACTTTATTCCGTTTTTTTTTAACTCTTCCCGCTACAGGCTTAGATTAATTGGCTTACAGTAAAACTAGTTTTGTTCATAAATGATTAAATTTCGTGGGTTCTGGGTCTTTCGCACTTTTACTTTAATTTGTTCTCTATATTTACAACAATCCCTGGCTTACAGCTGTAAAATGATATGGATTGTATAAATGAAAAATGATTGATAGAATGGGAAATGCGGCGCTTTAATTTCACTTTTATTAACGTTCTGAGCCCTTAAAACTTAAATCAAAATAGTCCTTTTGATCTAGGTCAAAAATGGGGCGTTGACCTCTTTTTGACAGAAAATAAGTATTTTTTCTTCGAAGAATAGGGCAATCTTGATTTATCAGTTAGCGTTTATTCTCAATGTTTCAGGCCCTTGCCCCGATTTCATTTAACGACCACTCCTTTAGGTAAATACTTTTTGTGATTCAATATTTTGTCTGTTTCGGTGCACAGAATAAAACTACAGCCGATCAAATGTGGCCTCGAGAAGATATAGGAACCTGCAAGTGCCCAGAGAAAACATACAGGCATGTGCACTGTCCCTGTAATAAGTGCAAAGGTAAAGCCACGCCACGGACGACCGAGCTTCGGCATTGGAAAATGAGCTGTGAAGTTGCGCTCTTTGCTAATAGCGAAAATAATGATGATGATAGCTACGACGACTCATGTTTGGAATCAGGAGAAAGAGAGGTCGAGGCAATGGAAACGGAAAACGAAGAATTGTGTGATATAGAAATGGATGCTGAAGGCTCACATGCAGTAGCTGTTGAAATTCCAGACATCTTAGATCCGGTTGATAGGCATAATGAACAGGATCACAACGAGAATGTAGAGGAAGATGAAAACACCTTTGGTGATATGAGAGGAGTAGTTGTGAAAGCAGTCCTGAAAGCTATGCAAATAATGCAAGATACTAAAGGTTCAATAAACAACTTTGAGGACATCTTGTCATTTGGCAAGGAGCTGTTTTGTGAAGGTCTAGGTGATCAGTACGACTCTGATGTGGTAGAGGCCGTGTGGCCAACACGATGGGCCGAAACACAGGTTCTTCTAAAAGAATATGGTTATCGTGATCCCAAAGAATTATTTATATGTTTCTGTCAAAAGAAAACAGGGAGAAAAAACGAGAGTTCGGGAAAGGCTGTTTACAACGGCAAGTGGGACATAATGGAAAACGAGGATGGAAAATGTAGGCATTGTGGAAGTAATGGAAAAATACGATACTACTATCTAGGTATCAATGAAAAAGTCAAAAAGTGGTGCCAAGATAGCGAAACATGTAAAAAACACCTTGGTCATTGGGAGGAGAGGGAACACTGGCTTAACAGAGAACATCCATGGGGACTAAGAAAGGAAATCTGGGACGGCGATAGGTTTCGGGAACTATCGTGGTTCTGGGACAAAGACCAATCTTGGCTGCTGCCAGCTATGTGTCCCGACGATCGCTGTAAGGGTGTTGTTTCAGCTGGTGTGATCTCTGATGTAATCAATGCGCAACGAGGAAGTGATAAAGTAGTATTAGAGTGCCCTTTGTGCTTTGAAGAGTTTGAACACCATCCAGTCTTTGCAAATGGTGACCCACGAAACTTAGCTTATATTGGGCATTGGGATGGTTGGAGCCCATATAAGCATGGAAATCACAGCTGTGGAGCAATTGAAATAACAGTTGCAAACATGAAAAAATGTAACAGAATGAACGTCGAGCAAGTTTATGTCCTTGGTTTCGTCCCTTTTCATCAAGTTCCCAAAGATAATCCACATTTGTTAGACCCATTCCTACAGCCATTTGTAGATGACGTCAAGGCAGGCTTTATAAATGGTATCGAAGTTAATTATGCTCATAAAGCACGGGATCTCCCAATCGGTAATAGAGTTCGACACTTGTTACTATGCTTTACCGGAGATTATCCGGCCATTTGTGAAGTGGGGAAGTTCTTAAATGGTGGCAGAAATCCTTGTCGGCGCTGTAAAGTTCAAGGTAATACGCTACCCCATGCAAATCACAACCAGATGTATTATGGTGACAACAGAAAACACGCAAGGTATCCATGGGATACAAGGGATCTCAACCTTGAGGCTAGCAAAATGTTTGAAATTCAGTGTGAAGATATAAAGTCAAGAAGAAAGAAGCTGTCATCTCACAGTGGCTACACGGGTGTGTCGGTTTTACATCAGTTATCTCCCGTTTATGGTTTCAATGTATTTAAAGACCTCGTATATGACATCCACCATGGGCTCCCCTTGAATGCAATAAAAAATCAAGTTGATCGTTTCGTCGAAACAGGTATTTTGAACCCTAAAGATGTTGAGCGCAACCTGCGTTTGTTTCCATGGACATCTGATCTAAAAGACGGTCGTTTGCCTACTGGGTTTGACAAAAGACGTGGACATTGGAAAGCAGAGGAATATCGTAAGTTTTGCTTCCCAGTATCTGAGTGCATCCTCGAATCACTGTTACCATCTGACGAATATGAAGTATGGTGCACACTAGCCCGACTCACGGAGTTGCATTATGAGAGCGGTCGTAACGGCTGGACTACGGAAATGATATCACAGCATCGTGACCTTGCTCTCAAATTCAACATCTTATCAGAGGACATCCAAGGGATTGAGATGTGCCGCATCACCAATCATAATTTACTACACATTCACGAAGATCTTTTGCGGTTTTCCGCCTCGGACAACTATTGGTGTTACAATTTTGAAAGGGCAGTAAAGAAGTATGTAAGCAGGCCAAGCAATTGCAAACACATCGAAAAAACCTATGCTCACACAGAAGAAAGAAGAGAGGTGCTGAAGATGATAAATGAAGGGAAAGATGGTCATTTGGAGGTGAAAGCGTTTGCATATAAGGTATGATATATTTCGCTGATCCAAATCTCTCACACACCTGCGCTTTGGTGCTATGATGTCTGCTTTAATTTTAATCATGATTGTTTCAGACATTGCAAGGATGGTGACCTTTCTTGTCTTGGTCCGCATTTCACTGTTTCTTTTTTCTTTGATATTTTTAAATATTTTAAAAAGTCAGACATTTTTTGCGTTATTCCGAATATAATCAGTTTCTCTTAATCTAGGGTGTTGCAAGGTCACTCAAAGAGGCGAAATTGCAAATGAGAAGTTGCATCATTGGCTCCGCAAAAAGAGTACATGAGCTTTCTGAAGATGATGTCCACTTGATAGCTGCTGTGTTCAACAAACAAGAAGGACAGGTTTCAAGGGCTTCTGTTATCTCAAAAAGGGCCTTTGTTCCAATTAATGATGCCAGTAATCTTCTTTTGCGAAAAGGGGAAAGTTGCATTGCCATATATAATGGGTCTGAGGGAGTGTTCACTGCAGAACAGTTTCATGCCATAACTGTTGATTCTTCTGTCCATATTGTACTGAAGGCAGCGCACTTCGTTTACTGTGTGACTGAGGGTACAATAGATAGGCATTACTGGACTGGCTTTCCTCTGGTGTCAGCTACTGCTCGTGATCATCGTGTGTTTCTTCCGCTATCACACATTAGAAGGAAATCGCTGTTGATGCCTTCTCCAAGTTGTGATGCCAGCATTGTTGTTGACTATCAGCGTCCAGCCTTGACTTCACCCACGGCTATTGTTCCTTGCTACCCTGAAGTTGGTGACATGTTATACATTCAAGGAGAAGATGCAGACGACACATGGTTTGGGCATGTGAAAGCTGTGGATGCCGGACGCAGATCTGTGACTGTTAACTTTTATATTGAGAATGCCAGGTGGCCTGGTCGACATCTGTATGTAAGAGAAACGCATAACAGACATGGAGCACGGGAGGAGGTGTTCTGGAAAAGCATCCTAGGTATTGCAGATGGACAATGGATTTCTGGAGGCAGCTGGAAGCTTCTTTAGACTTATTATGCGCAAAACTCGTAAATCTTTCCACTTTTTCTCACCTTCTATTTAGACAATCGTTCCTAACATTAATGGAATCGTTTTGTTTGATGAAGACGCTCTTTACTTTCAAAACATTCGGATTTTGGAAAAGATATGATAATAGTACATCACGAGATGTTTATACTCATGATATTGCAATAAAACGTGTGTAAAAGTTGTTTTTGTGCCTCAAAGAACCTCAGTCAGCCGCCATTTGTCGGCCTAGCAACATACCGAGTCAGAGAAAGCATCCATTTCCATCGGCTGATTTAGAGAATGTGGTGCGATATTTTCGATCGAATTAGGTAAATGAAGTATAAACTTTGTTTGTAGATGTTTATTTTGAGATTTCTAGATGCAATATCGGACGAAAACAATAACAAAGGAGTGGCTGACTAGGGCTCTTTAAGTTTTTGCTATATTCTTATTTTAGACATGCTGAGGTGAAAATAAACAACTAGGACCAAATACACCATCGCGTTGCTAAGTAAAATCCAAACTCGGACCAAATAGACCCACTTCTGAGTAACTTTCAAAATTCTGGGTCCAACTAGACCCAGTTGCTAAAGAGCTTCCCCAATGCTGGGACAACATAGACCCAGTTGCTAAGTAACAGGGTATTGATGTTTATATCATCACCAAGTGTTGGGACCAAATAGACCCAGTTGTTGAAGAGCTTCCCCAATACTGGAACCAAATAGACCCAGTTGCTAAGCAACTTCCCCTATGATGGGACGACATAGACCCAGTTGCTAAGTAACGAGGTATTGATGTTTACACTTTATCAAATGCTGGGACCAAATAGACCCATTTGCAAAGCATCTTCCCCAATGCTGGGACCAAATAGACACAGTTGCATAGCAACTTCCCCAATACTCGGACCAAATAGACCCAGTTGCTAATTAGAAGTGTATTGACTTCGATTCTGCAAGTATTTCTATCAGTCCTGCCCCAAGTCTACCCCAAGTTTGACCCATCTACCCCAAGTTTGACCCAGGCTCAAACTCGGGCAAACACATCTCAGATTCCCAATTCAGTCTCCCCCCATGTTAGCCCCAAGCCATCCCCAACCTTGGGAATTAATTCCCAGGGATGCCCCAAGTTGGGAATTGACTTTTTTTTCCTGTGATCGTAACAGTTTTGTAATTTATGTTCGTAAGTTCCGTAATAAATCTCTTATAGTAAGTCCACTCCTTGCATCCATCATTTGTTCTCACGTTGCCTTCGCTCGCGGATCCTGATAAGTTTTATGTTCATTTCATTTCAGTTTAAGTTTTAGGCGCATCCTTATGTTAGCGCCGAAACTTTTCATTTCGTTTTTTTTGTTTTAGTTTCTTAACCGCGTGGATCGACGACGCTTCCCGAGATTCCGGGAGTCGTCGCGCGTTTTCGCCGGTTACAGGTGCAATAGGTTTATTGTCATTTTTTCAGTATTCATTGCTTATTTTATGCAGTAAAAATATAAGAGTCCAGAAATTTTGGCATCTTATACCTTTTTGGGTGCCTAATCAAGCAACTTTGCCCTTCAAATAAAGAAAAATAGGACCAGAGGGGTTTATTAGAAAATGGTGATAAAGGGCTTGAAATAAACAATAAAATGTCTGAACATTTATGCCATACACTACATGTACATGACACTATATTTACATGACATAGACATATTTTATTTTAGTCAAATCACACTAGTGGTCTATTGTCAATGCTGCATTCTGATTGGTTGAGCTACTACTAGGCTATAAGTTATAGCCTACTAGTAGCGAAAAGTGTCAGATTTGAAAGCCAGAAAATGGCAAATGACCAGAACAAAAAACGTTTTTGGCTATACAAATTGACCTACTAGTGTGATTTGACTAAAACAATTATTCCTCTCGCCCTCATGGCCTCTAAGTCAATAGCTATTGACTCAGAGCCCATTCGGGCTCAAGGAATAATTGTTAAAGAGTACCGGGTAATGATGTACACTGACTTTAATTGTACATGTACATGTACATCAACTTTCGAAGTATGATATTATCCTAAAAGGGTACATTTTATCTTAGTTAAGCGGTTTACCTGTTAATTCCAATAGTCTATCAGCAAGAGTACTTTTGCCATGATCTACATGGGCAACAATACTGAAATTCCTCACTCTCTCAACAGGAAAATCTGACATTTCTAATTTTTCCTGAAAAGGAAATCAACAAAATCCCACACAAAACATCATAAAAGGATGCCATGATAAATAACATACTTATCTAAGGATACAGTGTATAGGATTGGGGATTTTGGCAGATTGTAAATGTACTTGCACCTATTTTATAAAAAAGGTTGCTTTGGTATTGACCTTTGTTAGTCAGGTGCTATTCTTTGGTTGGTCACTCAAGAAAAGAATTACATGGTATTCCTTGCTTGAACTATGACCAAAGCAACCTTTACTAAATTAGGTGTATACCATGTTTGTTTGACTGTGCAATTGCAGAAAACATTCATACTCCAATAACAGAGAGAAATTGAAATTCCAGGGAGTGGGAGGCTCGATTCTCCTCTTTTTCTCATGCAATCACTGTATTTTTCAATGGAAATATCAAGGGGTTCTGGAGTCCTTAAGAAATTAATTCTTACTCTGTCTGTTGAAAAATATTACTGCAGGAGAGTCATTGTGGTTTATTCATGTATTCAATTCATGAATTGTATGCAGTATTACATATTCTTATTATTTTGTATTCTGAGTCCTCCAATTAAAGGCTCCTCCTGACATGCATATTTTGTACCTTTTCAGACTTTTGTAACATTAAAGTGATGTGTAGACATCTGATTGATCTGTAGAGATAAATTACATCCAATACGTCAGGTGGCAGATTTTTCTGGGGATACACTAAATTGTACCCCTCAGGCAGACAATATTGGACAATTCCCTTTTCAACCTACATAGTATTTTGGGGCAACACATACCTGCCAGCTATCCCGGTTTTCGCCAGAGACTTACAGTTTTTACCTTTGGTCTCAAGGGGAAAAATTGAAACTTTCCATCTTATTATTTACTGTATGTCTCCTGGGTAAATTTCTTGAGATTTTCTTCTACAGAACACAATATTTTTGGAGCTTTCATGGTTATGCAACCAGCAAGTCTGGAAGTATCTTACGGTACAGTACTAATTTTGTCGTTTTCATTCCACGGGATATTCGAATTCACAATATTTCTGACGACTTCATGACATACCTCAAATTGGCACGTGCCAAAGAGCTCCCCTTCCACCTGGTCCCTCGCAGTAATCGCAAGCAAGTGCAGCGCGGGTTGAATTTGAACATGTTCATTTCGTTCGTCAAAAAAATCAAGTTGTATCGTAAAAACCTGCAAATTGTTGTCTTTTGCAAGACATATTCGATTTCCTAAAACAATTTCGCTAAACTCTGAAATATCGCGTGTAAAATAGAATAAATACAAGCAAAATTTCTAAGGGCGAAGAAATCTACAGCAGTCCGCCATCTTGTTTCTAATGTGTAACACCGCTGTACATGGTTACATAACGAGCATTCTGATTGGTCAGGTTGAAAAATCTGAACCAATCAGAGTCCACATAAGAAATGCATCTTTCAGGGGAGGCAAAGTTTGAATATCAGAACGTTTGAAGTTGGGAATCAATTTCATTTGGCGTACGTTTCTTGCTGATTTCACCCTCTTATGATACAAAATAATGGACGAAGAGTTGCTGAAAGAGTTATTTCAGTTAAGGGAGGAAAATAAGCTTCTTCAAGAAGAGAAGGAGAGTTTATACCATGATCGAGACTTGGCGGGAAACCTCGGGAACACTTTGCTGGAGCAAAACAAGGAGTTGGAAGAGAATCTTCGGGAAATCAACAAGGAGTATGCCGGTGCTATGGCCAAAATGGAAGTAAGCTCATATTATTAGCTGTCTGTCTTCGCTTTATATAAAGTTTTCCATTCAAAAATTACAAAACGATGAAGTACTGTACTGTGGTTGACCGTACGTCAACCGTAGTCGTGTTTCAACGCCGCCTGAAAGATCAAGTCACTTTGTTCTTCAAGATACGACAGTTCCCCGAGCCTGTCATGGAGAACAAGAGACACTGCGGCCTGAAATATCATCAAGTACCGTCCAACTTGAACGCATACGGGACCTCCTTCTTCCCAAGAACGATCAGATCATGGAATCTGTTGCCTGAAGAAGTGAGGTCCTGTCGCACCATGAAGCGTTCAAGTTGCCTCTGAGGCGTGTGCCTCAAAATGTCTTGCATTAGCGCCACGCTATCAAAGATAAAATTAACTTTAGAACTTTGGCATCATGTTGGCCTTGTTAGTTGGTTTCCATGTTTCTCATCAACTTTTTAAGTTTTCACCATAATAAGATGTGTCACCTCTGCAGTACCAGATGGAGCATAGTACCTTATAGGCTCTGTCAGTCTCACCTTATGCACCAGTCAATTGAGAGCCCCGCACCCCCCCATTCGCGCATTAGCGGGGTACTAGCGGGGTTTTCGTACATAATTCACACTACATTACTGCCCGTTGGTCGGGAGATGCGCTTTCTTTCACGGCTTCCACACAGTACATCGAGCGGGGAGTCACTCTCTTCCCCGGGACACAACATAACAGAAACCAGCCCGCTTTCCGCTTTTTCTCCATATGAACACCCCTTTACTTCACAAAAGACACGACAAATACAGATTTTTGTTACTTGAATTACACGTAATTTATTAAATTTTAATCTACACTAGCGAAAGTACATGCAAGTAGAAAAATATGGTTTTATTACGCTTTGCGATCGACTGCGGCTGCATTGAAAACTGGGCACCATTGACATGACTCTTTTCATTGAGTAAGGGCCTCTTCACATGATTCTGGAATGAGTTTCATTCCAGAATCAGTTTCATTCTAGAATGAAGTTCGTACTGTATTCACATGACGTGATCAATCAGTTTCAGATTTTGGTACCAAATAAGAAAACAAATATTCACGCATGCGCCACTCGCTCCAGGCTTCACTGTTTGTGATTTTTGTCCGAGAACGAAGTTCAATTTCAGTTCACATGATTCCAGAATGAAACTTCATACCGGAACGAAATTTTCACTCCGATTGAAAACCGGAGTGAACTCATTCCGGAATGACCTGCACGGGAGCAAAATTACGTTCCGGTATCATGTGAACAAATGTATACAAAATATATAGAAATCTTACGGGAATGGAATGAACTCATTCCAGAATGAAAGTCATTCCGGAATCATGTGAAGAGGCCCTAAAAATCCTTTGTGTTATCTTCTAAATTCATTGGGCAAGGAGCGCATTCACTCTTAATTATTACCCTGGGGACGGTGCATTCACCTCTCAGATTGTCCCCGCAAACCGAGGCGCTCACTGCCTTTCATTTGCCAAAAAGTGAATGCCCCGCTAATGCGCGAATGGGGGGGTGCGGGGCTGTCAATTGACTGGTGCATTAGCCATGTATGTTTTGCCTACTATTAGTAAGTTATGTAGTACTAATCCTTTTAATAAGGCTTAAGTCTTATTCCTATTTTCTCTTCCCTGCTAGCAGAGTCCACTTCTATCTTGTTCTGTTGCGAAGTTGAAAAACCAAAGAAACATTCAAAGTAAAAGAAAATGCAGGAAGATAAAAAGTAGTCTCAGCTCGCAGGGAAGATTTCTGTTACTAGTAATATTTTGCAAACAATTGTCATCTACACTAGCCTCTTGTGTTCCAGTTATGAAGATGAAAATAAAACTAACAAACTAGCATTATGATAGCTCGGCTCAAAATAAGCAG
The DNA here is from genome assembly GCA_033964015.1 of Scolanthus callimorphus. Classification (NCBI taxonomy): domain Eukaryota; kingdom Metazoa; phylum Cnidaria; class Anthozoa; order Actiniaria; family Edwardsiidae; genus Scolanthus; species Scolanthus callimorphus. The sequence continues at coordinate 14,882,346 of CM066920.1, read as the reverse complement.
ATGGAAAATAGCAAACGTACAATGATGTGTCCTATTTTCCTCCTAATGTTTACCCCAAATTTTCCATTTCTATGTTCCCATTTTTTTGAACCACACTACTCCTTATCAATCTGATACAAACAAATACTTTTCTATGCAGGAACTGAAGCAAGAAAACTACAGCCTCAAATCTCAGATCAAATCAGATACACAAACAAAGGACTTTCATCTCTATGAAATAGAAATTGTCAAGGAAAAGCTCAAGAAAGAATTTGAAGATGAAAAGAATGCTCTTCAGATTTCTTCTGACAAAAAGGTAAAAGAGCTTCGTAAGGAAATAGAGTCGCTGAACTCAGAACTTGATAAGCATGTCATGGTTGAAAACCAACTGAAGGAGAAGGTTGAACAGCAAGATGAGATGTTAGAGAAAGCAAGAGGCTATGCCAAGAAAGTTCAAGCAGCTGAGATACTTGAAAATGAGGTTGAGGAGCAAAGAAGATTGTGTGCTGAGCTTATGTTGGATCGTGACTCATTGTTGATGGAGCTTAATGATGTGAAGAATATGCAGGAACGACGGGAGTTTGACAGCAAAACTCTCAAACAGCAACTTGAATCACTTAGTGAGGAAATGCAGGAAAAACACGACAGGCACAAACTTGGTACAACCATTTACAGGTAAGTCAAAGCTGCTACCAGTTTATTCTACAGTTCTTTGACAGGTACAGACAGATAGATAGATAGATAGTTTATTATAAAATATCTGGCAGCTTTTACAGCTGAATTGCATATTTACATAATATAAATATAAAACTATAATAATTTACTACAAATTGGCAATAATAAACCAGTCATTTTATATTATTACATATTAGCAATAATAAACCAGTCATTTGGCATTTCCAGTAAAGTTCTGTACCACTGGTCCACCACACTGCTCTTGGAGCAGGAAGTTATTTAAAAACGTTTGGCTAATCATTGGCTCAATTATGCTTTTGTCTGGGATCCAATAAAAAGTAGCTGGCAGTGAAATGTAAAGTAGCTGGCGGAGCTCCAGCAGCCGTCAAAAAAACTGAACACAAGTTTTTCAACCCCTCATGCAACCAGAATTTCCAAAATGGCATTCTCCCCTCTTCATATGGATTCCAGTAAAACAAGACACCTCTTTCCTCCAGAAATCTACCCTTACATACATGTACGTCAAAATCAAAATTAAAATCCAATATTCAGAAATTAGACATGAGAATTATATAACCAACATCTCCCCCCTCCCCTTGCAATTTCAAGCTACAACCCCCCCCCCCCCCCTCCTTCAGAATTGCCTCCTGTATTAGGGGACCAGTTTTTTGCTATTGCCTTTTTGCTATTTACTGGTGTTCTATACTTAGGATGCCCGGGTAGAGGCAGGGGAGTACAAAGCAGAACTGGATATTCTAAAAGCAGCAGAAGCCAACAGGAACCATAGAGAGAAGGGCAATTCACTGTTTGGAGAGGTACGACCATCCTACAACAAGTATTTAAGACAATTGTGTTTGCAGTGTTGTTGGGCAAAACAAATTCCCTATCCAAGACCATGGAGCAAGAATAACCATACCCAATCAGGGCTGGAAATTAACTTTGTATTCTTAGTCGCCAGCTCGTGACCAAGTGCAAACAACTGGTCGACTGAACACACCTTTTGGTCGCCAGGTGGTATCAAATCATGAAAATATTTGGTTACCAGCTGGCACCTAAGTTCAATTTTTAGTCGCCTAGCCCTGATTTGTGGCCCAATTTCCAGCCCTGACATCTTTTGATAAGGGCCCAGCGCTGCCCCTAGTGCCGCAGAACTGCTGAAAGATTAGATGTGAATGTTATACAGTGGTGCCTCTATTAAGTGGTTACCTATTAAGTGGCCACCCTCTATTAAGTGGCCACTTTTCAAAGCCCCAATATAATAATTATATTGTCACACAAGTACTGTATTTACATACCTCCATTTAGCGGCCAACCTCTATTAAGCGGCCACTTGGCTCGGTCCCAAGGTGGCCGCTTAATAGAGGTACCACTGTATTTCATTGTCATATTTACTTAAACAAAAATGCTGCACAGGATATTCCACTCTCTTTATTCCATCTCCATAACTTATGCCATTTGTGAGTGACCTCCCTCCATATTTATAATAGCTTGGTCTGGATTTGTTGTCCAGGGGCCGGTCCTGAAAGGTTGGATAAAGTTATCCATGGATAAAAGTTATCTGTTGTATAGGATTTGTTCAAGATTTATCCGTTGGATAAGCGTTTATCTACAGATAACTCTTAACTGACCTTCTAGTAACCGGCGCCAGACTTCTAAACCTGTATTATTTTATCTTCTTGTGTAGGTAGAAGACAAAAGACTGGAGCTAGAGCGGAAGTATGCAAGTATAAAAGCCGAACATGAATGTCTAGTCAAAACATACAGTGTTACCAAGCAGCATCTACATAAGCTTAAGGTAAACGCTTTATTGAATAAGTCAAGTAGTGGAACTATGGAATTTTTATACTTCCAACTACAGGAGTAGAATTGAATCTGAGTCTAAAGCAGTGGTGTATGTAGGTACCCTATAGGTATTTTTTTTTACATTGGCACAAGTTCTGCACTGCAGTCATGAACTTCAGGGTTCAAAATGGCAGCCAGCTGCTTGTGATAGCCAGCACTATTTTGTGACTTTGCCGGCCATAATATATTTGTTGCAAACCAAATTTCCTTTGCAAAAAGTAGAACCCGGACTTGTACTTTCTGCAACACTATTATATGTCAACTTGCAACATGCCAATTTGTTGCAAGACAAGTTTGTCAGGTAGTTAAACGCGCAGCATCGCTCTTCAACTAGTTTTGCAACAAATGTCGCGAGACAAGTTGAGCGTTTTTGCTGCCCGTTTTACCTCGCCGTAAGATTTATGTAGGTTCTCTTGTTATTTAACGCGTGCAATATAACAAATAACATTTCATCTCCACAGAACCAGGTTGTGACATTGCTGCAAGTGAAGGGTAATCGAGCGGACGTCACAGAGATGCAACGCTTGCGGCAATTTTTGGCGCGAAAAGAGGGAGAAGTCAAAATGTTGAACGAGAAGATTATCAGCTTGGAAAAACAACAGGTGATAATATGAGGCTGGGGCTAGATTTCCTGCAAGGTGCAATAGACAGGGGTGCCAAACCTTTCTGAGTTTGTGGTTAGAATAGACCAGAAAAGTTCATTCATAATGCGGTGTTGCGGCCGTCACCTTGCTTGTGAACTAAAATTTGCAAGCGAACTAAAACTTTGCCAGGCGAACAAAACACAAAGGCACAAAGGCGCTAAGGAGTAGCCTTTGGGCTGTTTTTTTTTTTTGGGGGGGGGGGGGGCAAAGTTTTGTAGGATCCAAATAAAACCCTACACAGGAACATAAAACCCTACACAGGAGCAGAAATAGCAAAACGGTGGGAAACCCTTTTATGCGCTAGTGTAACCATAATCTTTGGAATAAAACACGACCTAGAATGTTTTACTGATCACCGTTGCTGTGAAACTCTGTGGCAAACGTGAAATCTTTGCTAAGTGCGACTAGTGAGAAAGTTTTGGATCTCGGGCGAGCTTAAGGCCTAGTACATACGCCGCTCTTATCATGAGCCGATCCAACCTGTTGCCTTGAAATACGCGAAAATCGGGGCATTTAAATGGATTCTACATTACCGTCATGATTTAGAACAGTCTAGGTGACAGGCAGACCAAAACTCACGTAGAAAAGTTGTGCGCAAGACGTAAGGCTGGTTCTGACGCAAGCGCAAGACAAGTGTGAATCATAGCGACGCAAGCGCAAGCCTAAAATCACCATAGATTAGTTGCCTGCGCTTGCGTTCACTTGATTCACACTAGACGTAAGCGCAAAGGAACACAGGCTCTGGTGACGGCCACTGACGCATGCGCGAGATTTAGTACAGAGCCGCTGAGAGAAAGACTTCCAAGCGAATGCTCCAACGCTTAAAATCAGCCAATCAGCGACGGCCCTCAAATGGATGTCCCCAGAGCCTCCCCTGGGAGCAAGCGAGCGGGGGAGCTCTGGGTGCAAGAATGGTATGGCTGTTGTGAGTACAGGGATTCACTTATTCTCGAATTCACTAACTTCTGGATTAAATGTTTTGCTAGGAGGACAACAGTCTTATCGCCAAGCGTAAAGAGTTCCACGAAGCCTTCTCGGATTTCGGCGACAAGAAAGACTACGTGAACTTCCTTGAACAACAACTAGAAGAATACAAGTAAGACCCACGGTGTCAAATAGCTCTCGCCTGATCTGTCTTTTTGCTTTATTTTCTTGGCATTTCTTTCTGCGTGGATCATCCATAATACTGAGGCCTTATGTTTAGCAGTTTTTTTCCGGCAACCTGTTGGGGTTTTGGAAAAAAAAATTGTTGCCTTAGCGAATTTCATATGAACTGTAGTGAAACCAATAGCAGAGTGCTTACACCAATTCTGAATAAAACCTATAGGAGAAATTACAGACAGGGTTCGTACGGCTCCAGGAAAACCTGGAAACTCCTGGATAGTTTTTGCGCTCCTGGAAAGTCCCTGGAATTCCGAACAAATTCCTGCAACACTCCCGAAAAAATGAAACAAATGTCATCATTCACAAAATCAAGCAGTAATCATTCAAAAATCGTTTTCATGCTTGAAACGTTATCGAAAATGGACTGACAAGGAAAAGTTCCGAAACAGCTCGTGGATTTTTTTCCTTTTTCTGAGCGTACGAGCCCTGTACAAAGTAATGCGAATTACTCACGGCAGTGATCTGAAATCCGCTCTAACAGTGTTCACAATTCTGCGAACTCTGCACCAGTAACTAGGAACACCAAGCTCGCCATTCATTTTCAAGCTCTGTGTATTATATTGAGGAGCATGATTCGATTTGGCAAACGTACAATTTTTCATTTCGTTAATTCCAGGAAAAAGCTCGCAGACATGAAAAAGGATTTGCAGACGAAAATCTTCCTAGAAGTGGCCATGAGTGACAAACTACGGAACACAGAGGCTCAGCTCTACAAAGCCGAGAGTTCTGTCGAGAAGACCAACAGCGAGAATATGCGACTCAAGCTCAGAATTGAAGATCTCAAAATGAAGCTACAGACAGGTAAGTCGAGAGTGGGAAGTCACAGGGTTCCCACGGGTCCTTGAAAACCTGGAAAGCCATGGATTTTGTAAATGTCCTTTTCCAGGCCTGGAAAGTCCTGGAATTTTAACAAAAGCCCATCAAAGTCATTAAAAGTCATGGAAATATTTTCCTGAAGAAATATTTACACAATGTTGGGTGTGTTTCTTTTCGAAATGTCCTTGAAAAGGTCCCTAAAAGTAATGGAATCTTGAAAGCCGAAAAAATGTTAGGGCCTGGCTAAACTCGGGACACAAAGAAATGTTTCTTCGCAAGTAAAGAAACATTTGATGCATCCAAGACACAAGAGTTATCAGGTTTCGATTTGAACCCGAAAGTTGCGAATACCAACGAGTCCAAAACGTTTTGTCTATTGTCTCCATTCAATCTTCAACACTTTCTCGTCGGTATTCACAATTACCTTTTCTACTTCAAACCGAGGCTCCCACTGTATTTATGCGCCATCGATGCCTATTCAGCGGAGAGTAGAGAATTCGAAACTGGACTATTCTGAAAAAAACATTCAATGCCTTGAAAATTAATATGTTTTATGTTAATATGTTTGTCGTTTTTGAGTTCTTAATTTTTTATTTTAGTCCTGGAAACGTCCTTGAAAATTCATGGAATTTCATCGGTGCTTTCTTGTGTGAACAAGAGTGGATTAACAAGAGTTAGAATCTTTCGTACTGTATTTGTCCACATCACAGTCAGCAAAGTGTCTATTTTTAGATTTGAATTTTGTGCGCGAAGTATTCGAATGCTCAGGCTCGAATGCTCGTACACAACAAATAGAGAATATCCTACCTTATCTTTGCGACTTTAAAGGTTTTTCGAATGATCTGTGATTTAATTTTAGGCTGGATCTCAACTCTTCGCGTGGCGAGAAAGTGGGAACCCTGTGGATGACGAATTTTAGCGGGAAACCTAGTTCTAAAAATAGACACTTTTCTGACTGTGATTCGGGCGTACATAGTAAATATGGAAACTCTTGGTAATCCACTCTTGGTGTGAACCGTTGTAAGCTACACGTGTCCTAGTTTAGCCGAAACTTTAGTCTCGTGTGGAGCGGGGATTGCGTGGTTGGAAACATTCATTTGCAATACTTTGGGGTTTTGAACCTGGAAAATTCTGGACTTGCGTGTCCCTGCTAGCAGAGGTCTTTCAAGGCGAGAAAATAAAAGGAGGAAAAAACTTGCGTGGATCGGCAAAAAGAATATGGTATGGCCCTTCAAAATTTTTGAACGGCCACGTTAGGCAACATTCGACATTTGTTAAACGTGCCATGTAAACCGGAGTGTAGACCAGTTCAACGCCGTCTATTATTTCGCCTTTACGGGTTTCAGAGCGATTACAGAACACCCTCTCGGGGATAGATATACGATTGAATAAACGCGTCAACTCGTCAAGAGTCAAAACAGTCGACGGATCCTACCAACTAACTGCTCAAATAGGCTTCAATTTGTCTACATGTCGACAAGTAAACGCGCTCTTATGCTGAAATCCTCGGAAATTCCATTTGGGATGTAAATGGTATTGGCGATTTTGGAGGATTCTCGTTGGGACGAGCGGATTGTCTCAAAATATTGTCCCGCCATTTCGGTTGGAACGAGCCGATCGGAATCGAACGGAAATAGAAATTAGGAAATGGTAAGCGCCATCCCACTCGGGATCATTCCAACCGGAATATGTTTACCATTTAACGCTGATCAAACCAACCAGTTTCGACAAATGGTAAGCACTCTAGTTATCTCAAGCGCGTTGTAGAACGAAGATACATTGATGCGTTTATTCAAAGGTGTATGTTGAACTGGTGTGGACGTTCTCGCCACAGGTAGCCCGTTTGGCCCCGGAGAAAAGGCCAAAGTAGTGTAGCATGCACTGAATGCACTACAGTTTTCAGTGATCCCATTGAAAATAGAGCAGATTTCGTATGACTGTGAAAAGTGCCGACACGGCGTGGCACGGAACCTGCGCATAGTCGCGGCACAGTCGCGGCGCGGCACAACTTTGTCGTACGACATCTGCTTTAGCATGCGTATTACACGCTCATTTGATACTTTGATTGTTTTCCAGCAATCAAGGACAGAAATATCAGCGTAAAGGAAACGCCCAAACCTAGCAGTACTGTGCCCGCGATGAGAAAATCGAAATCTGCATCTGTGATTGGAACCAGCCTTCATCACGCAAAACCTAATGCATACTCTGACATTGAGACACCGGCCAATAAAATACCCAAAATGACCCCATGGGCCCTCCTAAAGATGTTCCAAAAATGACCCCCTTGGGTCCTATTGAGGACCGGAAGAACCCAGGTCAACAGCGCCAGCGAAACCCACACAAGAAGTGACCCCGATGGTGAGGACCTCGAAGAAAAAGAGCCCCAATGTCCCTACGGTTGTGTCACAAAGCTTATCGAGTCAGATACAAGAGTTCATGCAGACGGGCGGATACAGTACTACACGGACAGAATCGACTCATGAAACTGAGGCTAATGAAACAACGGAAGCACCAGAGCGAGGCAGAGCGCGCGTTCATTTCGCAGATGCGTCGGTTCACGAAGGGACATATATCACAGGGGAAGGGGACATCAGTGAATCGCTTGCACAGGAGACCGAACAGGGAGAGAAAAAAGAAAACTCAAACCCACAGGTAAGTTTCCTAAAATGTAAACATAGATAGCACACAACACAAACCAATTGAGTCACAAAAGTATCCGGCCAAACCTTGCCTACCTTGTTTCCGACCGGCAATATGTGTGCAAGAGATGAAAACCTGTTTTAAATGTGGCCGGTATATATGTCGGGTCAGACAAAAGTTTGACCGTTCAACTTTCAATTTGGACAGACATTGTCCGATGACCGACTATTACTTGAACTGTATGTTTTACTAGTTTCTTTCCCCTTTGGTCAAAACTGGGTTAGAGTGGGGAATGCCAATCTTTTGAATTAGATTTCACACATCAAAACGTCGCGGAAAATTAGCTATTTTGCCTGCGTAGTGGTAATCTTGGAGTTTTACCGAAAGTTTTTACCTAGAAAGGCCAGCGCTCGTGTCCTCGCATATTGGTTTCCCGTTCGTTGATACTATGGCCGCGAGAGCGACGTTTCCCGAGAACAAGAACACTTAGTCGCGTTTCTTTGGAAAAAAAACTCGATAAAAACAGCTACTGAAGCTGCGCAGGCTAAATAAAAAGCTACTGCTTTCCAGAAGTTCACTTGACGTTGCTTTACTTGACTTCACATCCATTTTAGAGATTCTAACCCCCTAATATGCTGCCAAAATCATTTTTAGGAGACAACTGTGCCCGTTGGAAAAACTACTGGCGTTCCTCGAGCCACAAGAACAGTGCCCGGTGTTTTGGGTCAGCGGGATGAACCAGTAGTAATCCACGCAGGCGCGGGAAGCAAGAACGAGTGTCCCCAACAATAGAATCTGTAAAGGATATCATTCGCAACAATGGACCATTTTATATCCGTCCCCCTATCGAGGAACCTGTAATTTTTTCACAGGGGTTGATGTATTCGGGGTTGATGTAATAGGACAACACCCTATTATCAGGGTCCTGAAGGGGGGGGGGGGGGGGGGGGGGGGGGTCCCAATCCCGTTTCCCGGCCGTTTTTTGGGCAAATCCCGTTCCCAGTAGGTAAAAATCCCGGCTCCGGTAGGATCGATAGTTAAAATCCCGGCGCGCGAAAACTGCAATGTTGAAATTGAGATTTCTGCTTTTACGGACACTATCTCTTGGCTCCCGTTTTACCCCTCAGGACCCTGTATTATTGTGTGCTTTTATACCGGATATCCCCATACAATCTTCGCGTATGTGCAATGGACGATTCCAGCTATAACGAATGCGCGCGGTGCATGTCGCTAGTTATGTTACATTTCACGAACTGAGTGCCTTGTATGCGCGCGTTGCATCCTGGTGGTTGTCTTACATTTCAAAGTCATTTCTAAAGAAACGAGAGCGCGCCCGCTTATAGCTGGAATCGTCCATTGAATTCATTGTAGACGCGAGAAACGTTGAGGATGCTTACAAAAATATGTATATACAAAAAACCCAAGTGAAGCTAATTCTGTCTTCTAAAATAAAATCAAAGGCACCGAGTGCCTCGGTGAAATCATGGATACCGTTTATCCAAGTTTGGTCGTCTAGTGATGGTGGTGATGACGCTATACCACGTGACCTTGGTGTTGTACCTCCCATGCTCGAAGATAACTTTACCCAAGTTTAGCCACCTAGCGATTCTCGTTCTCGGATGTCAATTTCTTCTAGTTTTAATGACGTCATCTATGGTCATGCCATGTGACTTTGGTGCTGGACCCCCATTGTCACGTAGAAAACTTTATCCAAGTTTGGTAACCTAGCGATGCTCCCTTCTCGAAATATAATTTTTTCTAGTTTTGATGACGTCATCGATGACATAAAGTCACGTGACTTTGGTGCTGGACGCCCCTTGTCACGAAAACTTTATCGAAGTTTGGTCAGCTAGCGATTTTCCGTTCTCGAGATATTTATTTTTCTAGTTTTGATGACGTCATCGATGACGTAATGACATGTGACTTTGGTGCTGGACGCCCCTTGTCACGAAGATAACCTTATCCAAGTTTGGTCACCTAGCGATGTACCGTTCTCGAGATATTAATTTGTCTAGTTTTGATGACGTCATCGATGACGTATGCCATGTGACTTTGGTGCTGGACGCCCCTTGTCACGAAGATAACTTTAGTCCAAGTTTAGTCACCTAGCGATGTTCCGTTCTCGAGATATCAATTTTTCTAGTTTTCATGACGTCATCGATGACGTAAGCCATGTGACTTTGGTGCTGGAAATTGGGGGGTGGAGTGTGCCTGACACAAATGCATTCAAAAGCTCATGTTCAACATTCAGAATCTGAATGCTGCGCTGATTGGCCAAAAGAGAAAGGGGCGCGTCACGTGAGTGAAACTGGAAGCGTTTGCTCGTTCGATTTATACAAGCCGCGATGGGAGAGAGGAATCTTTCGGGAACACGAACGCAAATATTTTAAGTAATGGTCCGTATAAGAACTAGGCAAGCCAACGGCAAAGCATGCTGGAATGCAATTAATTTCTATTGAAAATATAGGCAATTTCATTGGCTTAGACATGAAAATCAGCAAATTCGCTATGCTAGAAAGACTTGTCTGAGGATTTTAAGGGAGACATAAGCACTTGTGGTACTCACAAACAGGATATGCAATTTGTAAAGACTTTGTATGTGGGGAACCTAGTGTAAAATGCTGATTCTCACTCCTTTGTTCTTCTTTAATCTGATTGGTCTAGAGACTTTTGTTGCCTATGTTCTCAAAGCAAGTCGAAATCTATCAATTTTTCACTTTTATTATGTTACTAGTCATGGTAACTTACTGTGGTAAAAAAATAGGACATATCTACGTGGGGAACCTTCAATGCCGTAGAACAATGGAGGTTTGCCTAGTTCTTGCATGGATGATTACTTAATAAATTCGTCCTTTCAAATTAGGAATATGGACGAAAGAGAGTTTGAAGATGCTGTACAGGCCTTCAACTGGCCCTATATTTCCTATATTTTTGACATTCTCCTATATTGTCTTGAAATGCCCTATATTTTGGATATTTTGCACAAAAACGCGAACCTTTCTTGAAAAAGATTAAAAGTGGAATGCACCCTGTGGATTTGCACCCTGCATAAGTCTTAGTGCATAGAATGTGTAGAGAATATAAGTTTTTCCAATGTCCTACATCCTATTTTTGCCCTATATTTTCTCTAGATGCCCTATATTGGCCCTATATATTTTGAAAAAAGGCCCTGATATTTAGCCCTATTTTTTGAGAAATGATTAGTTGAAGGCCTGTGATGTAGAATGGCTGATTGCATTTTTATTCCGCACCGGGGGGTTGAGGACCTTGCTTTGGGCAGACCCCCTCCCCTGGATTTTCCGTATATCCTCTGTATGCCCCCCTCTCGGAATTTCCGTGCATCCTCGATACCCCTCCACTGGAATTTCCAGCCTTGGTAATGACCCCCACCCCTGGAATTTCCAGGATTGGGATCGACCCTCTCCCCTGGAAAAATTCCACGGAATAAAAATTAGACTGCTTGCAGCCCCTTCTTCGGCAAACGTCCGTAAATCGAGAGAATGTTTTTTACCCGCTACGTGCTTCAATTTGTTTACAATCAGCCAATCTGGAATACAGTTTTTTCCTGCGACCGCGTGCCCCTCCCCAGCAGCTTTTTGCCTTTAGTACCAAATACTGCAAAATTTCAATTATCGTTTCAAAACGGATATGAAAAAATACAGAAAACAGCCTTTTTCTGCCTTTCGATTTTGAAAAATAAATAGAAAATTGTTTTGCCGAACGGTACAAGGACCGTAATACATCTTCAGCTAGGCTTTCTAGGCGCCCAAAATAAAATTTGAACTGAGCATTGGATTGGGGTCCGTGTACCGGTCGGCAATTTTCCTTCTTTTTCAAGTTTTCACTTTCCATATCAAACAGTTTTACGAAAAAGGGTACCCTTTCACAAGAATTACTTCCTTCGTAACGTACAAAGAAAACATTCAAGTGACCCCAGTGGGATTCGAACCAACGACCTTGATTTTCATGTGCCAACGCTCCACCAGCTGAGCTATGGAGTCAACTGGGAGCAGGTCGTGGAAAGTTGGATTCGGTAGTATTTCTCTTCAGGCAAAGTATTGCCCGGAAAAATACTTACATAGGCTTTAAAGCCTCCATTAGCATCTCATCATAACTCACAATTCATCTCAGCCTTATAAAATGGGCTCGTTTCACAAGTCGTTTCCCCAAATCTCCTTTGCTTTCGTCGACCGTGTGGAATCTGCTGCTCGCCGGCTGTTCGGGTTCTTACAATCAGAACGTGCTAAAAGTTCTATCAGCGAGGATTTCAGTTTCCACAGGGCATTCAGCGAACAAATTAGAAGGTTAAAAAATTGTTCACTTACCACCCAATACAGGGAAACAATAGTTTTACTGGAAGAGTGTTGCACTTGTATGTCGAGAGCTCGAAATCTAAAGCGATTCAGTTCGAAGTTTTGAAATGACTAGTGTTGTTGTGGTTTTACAGTTGTTGGACTTGTTGTTTCGCGATCAGCGAAAGCGGCGTAGCCAGGAATTTCTGGCTACGCCCCCGAGCGAGTCGAGTACATCAAGTCTGATTTGATTTGATTTGATTTGAGTGGTATTTATAGTTCTGACTGTATTCTACCGTCTGCATTGGCTGGTTTGGAAAGGCCGAATAATAATAATATCTTAAAACGGTACTTCTGATGGCCATGGCCTGAACTAAGCGTGAGCCATAGTTTTTCTATCTGTGAAGTACACTTGGCACAATCGCTGAACTGATTGGGCATCCAGAAACCTTAGCAAATCATACACACACAGACCTATACCGTTTTCCAGCAGGTGGAGAACAAGTTCTGCTCGCAGGGGAGGCTCTGGGGACATCCATTTGAGGGCCGTCGTTGATTGGCTGATTTTGAGCGTTGGAACATGCGCTGAAGTTCTTTCTCTCAGCGACTCTGTATTAAATCTCGCGCATGCGTCAGTGGCTGTCACCAGAGCCTTCCCCGCGAGGTTACGAGCCGGGGAGCTCTGGGTTCGAGAATGACCGATCATTTCACTCGTCGGAGTGGAGCGTTACGTCTCGGTTTGTCCCATCGATTTCTCTGGATTATTTCTGCGTAAATGTTGCTGAAGATGCTTAAAATACTCCTCGACATTATCCTATTGTCATTTAAAAGGCCGGTCGATGCTTAGGATGCTTCAAATAGCGGCTACATGGTCGAAAAATACGCTTCTCGTCTTTCTCAGTATGACCAGAGAAGAAGTCCTTCGTAGCAAACATGGCGGCCATTGTTATGTTATAACGGCACCATTGAGAGATTGTTGGTTGACCAGGGGCGTAGCCAGGGGGGTTCCAGGGGTTCCGGAAAACCCCCTCTCCCACAGCGGAACCCCCCCAAGACCCCCCTTTGGCTGCGCCATTGCCGTTCATACACATGCATGAAACTGAAGGTTTCTAATAAATACCACGAAAGTATACCAACTATGGACGAAGTTATAATAGAATTAAATCTGTCAAAATTTAATGAATATAACAAACCACTTCACAAGAAAAAAGAAAACGAGTACATTGAAAGGATTCACTGGCATCCATAGAAAGGATTCAGTCGGCTTCCAAACCAGAAGTTTGTTTGCACGCAATCTCAATGTTTGCAATTGGCTGAGAAAAAAAGCCATTTAGGAGCAAATCGAGTTTTCTCTCGATTCCGATTGGCTAGTGATTGCTCAATTGCAATTGTTTTCACGACAGTCATGTGAAAACCGCTCTATGAGAAAATTATACTTGGTGACTGTGGGGATGGAGATTTTCTGGGATCACCCAACATATTTCAACAGTAAAAAGTGTCAAAGTTGGGAGGTCAAAAGAAAATGAAGGACGTAAACAGAAATGCAAGATATAGGTCAGAACGTCGTGTATAACAAATTTCCTGTAAATAGGGCACAGAATAAAAAAAAAAACGCACATTAACTTCCTTAACACTGTTAACATAAAACGAGCCAGCCCTAAAGCCACATTGGCTCTTGTTTAGTATTGCTTCTTGGGTTTCAGTCATTATGTCATGATACACAGGCTACAACAAAATGTTACTGCGTTACAGAGGGTGCAAAATCTTATGAAAATAGATGTATTTTAAAAGTGCACTGATGTAGCTGATCCACGAGAAGGGACTCTTAAAGATAGGTGCTCTGCTCTCTTAACACACAGGATTTCTTTGGCAACAATTGCCGCTCCGATAAACTTCACCTGGGCGAACGTTATGGTAATATATAGATTAAAGCACCGCCTACAAGCGGAGCTCAAAATAATCACGTAGGGAATATGGGCCTATCATAAGAAGCTTTTATTTTCCTCCGACTACTACTGGCAAATCAGAGTTAAGCTTTACCACTGTATGCATTGCTACGCGACCTCAAAATTCAATGTTGCGATGGGCGATTGGCGATTTTTAGCCGTCAATCAAACCAAAACGCTGGATTCGGCTGCTTTACTGGATCGATATTGATTGCAAAATCAACCAAAATGGTTTTAAGCTATCCTTGGCTTCCCTTGCCTAGAATGTTTAACTCTCTGTTCAAGAAAATTGATTTAAAATTTTCTTGCGTAAAATCGCTCATCGCAAGAGTGAATTTTGAAGGTCGCGTAGCAATGCATACAGTGGTAATGTCGAGTGTTTGATTCTCCAGCAATTAATACAATAAGGGAAGCGGTCAAAACAGTTGTACTCGACTGGGACCCGATTTCGGGGGAGTTGGGTGGTGTATGCCGTAACCGACCTTCTTTTAGGGAAAAATGCCCGTTTTTAACTGCGAATATCTCGTAAAAAATATATAAATACAAAAGAAAGGCTCAGCACCAGCTTCTTTATGGCGAGAGCAACGCATCCATGCAAAAGAAAATGGGCATTGAAAAAACGGGTGGGGGATGATTTGGGGTGGTACAATCCGGGACCTACCGCCTCCCTTGATAAAATCGGGTCCCGGTCGAGAACAAAATGCGATGATTCCTTTGAGTAGTTATGGGCTTAGATGTATTATCAAAAGCCGTGTTGGGGATATACTGATTTAGTCAAATCACACTAGTGGTCTATTATCAATGCTGCGTTCTGATTGGTTGAGCTAACACTTCTGATTGAGCCGACACTTTTCGCTACTAGTAGGCTATAACTTATAGCCTACTAGTAGCGAAAAGTGTCGGAATTGAAAGCCAGAAAATGGCAAATGACAATAAAAACATTTTTTGGGCAATACAAATTGGCCTACTAGTGAGTGATTTGACTAAAACAATTATTCCTCTCGCCCTCATGGCCTCTGAGTCAATAGCCCATTCGGCCTTCGGCCTCATGGGCTATTGGCTCAGAGCCCATTCGGCCTCAAGGAATAATTTTTAACAATTGTCAAAATTTTCTCGCTCGACCGAGACTGCATGAGTGTATGTGCGGACTAACTAAAGTGTCCACCTAAAGGAATCATGACATGATTTAACAAGATGTAAACACCGGTTAGCCGATTTGGTCTCTTGCTGGCTTGCACGTGGCGTCAGTGGCGGCCATGTTGGTGAACAGGAATGAAAAGAAAGTTCATTTGTTGCTCTTTGTTCTGTACACCAACATGGCCGCCGCACTTTTGTGATTTTATTCCCATAGGAATGAGTGCAAACCAAGAATTAGCATGTATTCTGGCATATAGAAAAAAAGACATGATAAAAACTTTCAGTACCGATGAGAATCTTCCGCCCATTTAAATGTGGTCTTTTATTCCTAAACGTTTTTTCGCTAGGAGCTGCGGGGCATGTTTCTCCATCCGAAAATTTGGAACAGGCTTGGTGTCTCTTTTAAAAACGCCATTTCTCGCACTTTCTTTTGAATTTAAAATTTGCTTGTCGCATATACATTTTTTCCAAATGTTTTCTCTGCATGGCATTTTTTCCTTTATTTCCCTTGCAATTGTGCAATTCCTCTGATCATTACTGTCAGAAAGTCAGAGGAGAAGAGAAGGGAAGGTAAAATACCACACACAATTGAATGCTTCGTGCTTTAATAACATACGCGGACACAAAGTGATTATAAACGAACGTTGTGTTGAGTAATATCAGAAACATATAAGTGAGTTGAAACGTGTAACACACATACATTGCTTTAGTGCCAAGCTGCGGATTATTCGCAGAATAAATAATTGAACTGATTTTGAAAATAATGTTGTTGAAAGACTTCAAGCTGTTAAATGTTAGTATATTATTACTTTGCACTGTTGCTCTATTTTATTTAAGCGAAAAATGAAATATTATGCAAAGAAAACCTGTTTGGGTTAGCAGTCGAGAGTTCATTATTGACCAAATGTGGTCATAAACTCGATACGAATAATCCGAAGCTTGGTTCACCGTTACATGTTTCAACTAAATTATATGTTTCTGGTAATATGTATGATTGCTAAATAAAATGTTGATTAATATATATATATTACCATAATTACTCAGGTGATTTGAAGAATTTCCGCACGCTGATTGGTCGATATGTTTTGGATTGCGCGCTCGAGTTTTGTTTTGATTGCAAACAAATGACAAAACACGTTTTCGTCTACAAACCTTATAAATCACTTGAACAATTATACTAAAAATTAGTGGCCTCCGGCTCCGCGATTATCGGCGAATAGTCATCTTGACTTGTCTCGATGACTACTCGCTGATAATCACGTCGACTTCGGCGACTTATTGCTAATGAATGCCAACTCGGTAAATAATGTGTTGCTAACCTTGATCGGCTATGGCTTACAGAGTTCGGCACGTAGGAAAAGGTAATAGAAGGACTGTTGCTACGAAAATATCATCAGACGCGGATATTATAAGTAAGGATATATCGTATTATAGAAATTGATATTCTGTATTTTAATTTGAGGGAAAAATTGGACCAATGATGTAACGAGACGACAATGGGACTAATAGCGGAACTCCCCGCGCCGAAGGTGCAGAGTGGGGCCCCATACGTATCATTCAACGTCGCATGAGAAAGCAACCCATGCAAGCCAAAACGGAACGTTCAGAGGTTTACGAAAACATCGCAGGCAGAGTAACTTTTTGGCCCTGCTTTGCCTTATGTAAACAGGTCATTTCAGATATTCTAGCCTTGATTTTCCTCTTGTCACAAGTTAAATTTAGCTACTACAAGAGTATTCTTTGTTATGGATTTCGCTGAAAATCTTATTTTTGGGTTTTATTTCAAGGAGATCTTTTTGTCGGTCGTGAACTGCGCGAGCGGGCATTACGGAGAGTTACGCCCCCTTGTTAGCAAATCAGAACGCGCTTACTATCATTGCCATAATAAACATTGAGAATCACAGAGATTGATTGGGATTCTTTTTTAAAGAGGTAAACAGTTAGAGATGCAATGAGGGCAAAAGGGACTGAACTTATAGCAAATGGGAAAATATTGCATGCAATCAATCAATCGGTCATAATTACAAGCGTAAAATTCCAGGTTGGGTAATCATAAATTGTAGGATGATCATTTCAAAATTCACTGAAATTTCAGGCTGGGTATCGCAATCTGGGTTCCTCAAAATCCTCAATACATTTGTTATAAGAATCAAACATGCAGTTAGAAGTGGGGTGTGTATGATTGGAGTTCCGCTTTTAGGCATTGCCTAAATCTATATACTAGGTAAGTCTATTAATAGGTAAGTTGTGTCCGATGGGCGTGACACGGTTTTGTACCTCCAAAAAGTTTATGATAATTAGGTAACTATAGAAGTAGTGAACTCAATCCGTCTAGATCTCTTATAATTTCGACAATTCCTTTGTTTTAAAACTGGTTTGAGTGATATGTAGTTATAAGAGCTTGTAACTAATGGTGATATGTTTAACCTTTTTACAGTATATTAGATCAACCCAACAAAAATATGATGACATGGGACTTTAAATTAACAACTACGTGTCGAACTCAGCAGACAAGCGCGGATCATGGCTTCTACAATGTTGCGCTTTTGTTTTCTAGGTAATATGTCTAACGTTCTCTACAAAAGTTAAACTACACTGAACGTTACTGCCAAGCATTTCTACTTAATTATTGTCGATTCATGGGCATTTTTTCCTCGGAAGGAGCCGAAACACTCTGTCCATCATGCACTGCGCCTCCGAAATATTCGATACCATCAAAATACAGACTCGATAAAAAAGCTTCATTTTTGGCACTTTAGCGCTCAAGTGCATTAAGGCAGGTCTGGGTCAGCCGACAAAGTCGAGAAAATTACACAAGATTTCCAATATCTTTGCTAATCATTAATGATAGAGCATAAAATTTTCAGGATAGCTAACATTTATTGAATGGAATGTTTTTATACAGGTCACTTGGTATTTATATTTTTCGCCGTATAAAAAATTCCCGTGGTGGATTGTGGTGAAAAGTTTATGGCTATTAATAGTTCTCTCTTCGGGTTCTATATAGTGCTGTCTTAGCTAGTGGAAAAAGTTTGTTCCTTTAAGGGGCTGATGTGTTAATTAGGTCACATGACCTGATTCCGACCCTTATATCTCGTTAAACACAAGGTTCCGGTATAAAACTCCTCCCACCCCAGGGCCCGAGAACAATCAGTTATCAATCAGCTGTCAAAGAGTCAACACTGAGATGTGCCATTCTTTGACAGCTGATAATAAGCAATTATTGGATGAGGTTTTTGTGATCTCCAGAATAAACAATGTCGAGACAGGTGGAATCAGGCGAAAATGTAGACTAAAATATGAAAATCCGCGAACGAGGTGTTTTGCCAAGCTGGATCCTGATAAACGGACCTGTCAACCAGTTGAACTGAGAAAAATATCTATACTATTATAATCGGGTTGTCTGCGCAAACGTTTCTGGTTTGGCTAAATCGTCCGCACTCACTTCGCTTGGTCCTGAAGCTGTGTCGCCAAACGAGGTTCACAAACCTGAAGAGAAAGTGGATATCTCCACAGTGGGCGTGTTTTGGTTGGAAATATTCACCCTGGGCTAAGTTCTAATTCAAGCGATTTCTTAAGCGAGGGACAAAGCTGCCATCGCCGCCATTTTGAAATCTCTCACAGAAACTAAAAAGAACTCAGTTCGCACAGCCGAAATCACCATAGTCATCTAAACCTAAATGGTTCTGTCACAGATTACTTGCAGGAATGTGCAGGGATAATTATTATTCGAAAGCTTTAAGCTGAGAAAAATTTTCATTCAAGTTTGAACAAACGTACCGCCGTACACCGCCTTGCTTTCTGGAAGCACGCTAAGCCAAGGCGAAATTTTCTAAGTATAAATCCTGACGCTGTATCGCAAAACGAAGGACACAAACCAGAAGAGAAGGAGGAAATCTCTCCAGTGGGCGTGTTTTTGTTGGAAAAGATTCACCTTTGGCTAAGTTCTAATTCAAGCGATTTTTTCAGCGAGGGACAAAGACGCCATCGCGGCCATTCGCCTTTGTCACAGAAGCGCCATCTTGAATTTTTCAGCCATTTATTCAGCATGGAAGCGAGGTCAAGCAGGGTGCGAGTTTTGCTCATGTTGGAAAGAGAAGCTTGATGCTGGGATTTATGTTGACCAAGCTACCACAAATTTGCCTCCTCTTACGGCTCAATGAGCCAGAACGGTCAAGCTAATACAGTAGCTGTAGCGCGTAGTTGAACATGTTTTCACTGGTTTACCTAATAATAATAATAATAATAATCGGTTTATTAACACCTCTTGTAAGATATACTTAAATTACAGGTGTGGTCAGCAATAGGGAGAACAGGAATACAATAAGGAGAACAGCAAGCTAACAATTATTATATACACTTAACAGTTACAAAGTTCTTAAAGCGGTCTGTTCTGACAGTTCTGTGATAGTGCGGAGCTTGGGTGCGAAGGGAGTACTGATGTTGAGGTATTATAAGAGGGCCATATATTAACTTAAAGAGTGGGTTTCCTGGTGAGATCCTGCTTATAAACCGTTGGCAAGCAGCCACTCTACGTGACGCTAGAGTTTGAATGCCAGCCATCTGCAAAGCGTCGTCGTAGGTGGAATTTGGAAAAATAATGGAAAGTGCGCGCTTCTGGACTGACTCCATTCGACTAGAAAGATATGATGGTAAGTTGGCAAATGCGGCCGAGGATTCAGATTCAGATTTTAATTATTCATCTCTTCAAAAAAGAAAATATTTTACATTAAATACTGATTATTATTACATTTTTATTTTTATTTTTGTATTTTTGAAGAGATAGGGCACTCTATAGCAAGCTAGTTATGTGCCCTATATATAGAAAATTGATAGGTTATTTAGAAAAAGAGTAAAGAGAAAAGAAAGGTTCGAATGGCAGTAAAACATTTTTTGGCAGATAAAACTATGAGAATATTCAATATTGAGATAGATAGGAGATTAGTAGGCATTTCTTAAATAGTTTTTTGGAAGGTTTGTTTCGAATGTTGGAGGGGATATCATTCCAGAAATAGGTACCAATAACAGTAGGGCAGAATTTTCTAATGTTAGTACGATAAGCCGGGATTGAAAGTTGTTCGTTTGATGCATTTCTTGTAGAGTATTGATGTTGTTCAGATACAAAGGAAATATTTAAGCTGTTGATTTTGTCGTCATTCAAATGCTCATAAAACAAAAGAGATGTGTGAAGTTTAACGATATCAGGGAACTTAAGTAGGGTCAGGTTGGCATAATGAGGAGTTATGTGGTCCTGAAGAGGAATTCCAGCAATTATTCGAATAGCCTTATTTTGAAGCTTAATAATTTGGTCCAGAGGGGAATAGTAGTTATTGCCCCAAAGTACACATCCATACGTTAGGTATGGATATACAAGTGAAAAATACATATTCAAAAGCGGCTTAGGGCCTAAACAACGCTTCACTTTAGCCATTATATTTATACTTTTGCTGATTTTTGCGCTAATATAATCTATATGTTCATGCCAAGACAAATGATTATCTATGATCACCCCAAGATATTTCACACTTGTTGCTTGTGTGATGCAATAATCGTCCAGCAAAATTGGTAAACGTACATCGTAGGAAACTTTTTGGTGAGGATGGAAAATGACATAATTGGTCTTTGACAAATTTAGTGTCAGCTTATTGGCTTTAAGCCAAGTATAAACATGTTCAAGTTCCTTGTTCACTTCCAAAATCATATTATCGACATTAGGTCCAGATACACTAATCGAAGTGTCATCAGCAAAAAGTCTAAAATTAAAAAAATTAGATGAATTGACAAAATCGTTGATGTAAATCAAAAAGAGTATCGGGCCCAATACGGAACCCTGAGGCACCCCAGAAAAAATCGGGAGTGTATCAGAAAAGGAACCGTTTACGAAAACGCGTTGCCTTCGTTTATGTAAATATGATTTAAACCATTGGTTTTCTATATTTTGGATTCCAATGGCATCCAGCTTGGCTAGTAATATAGAATGGTTTACCGTATCAAATGCCTTACTTAGATCCAAAAATAGCGTTAGTACGTAGTTACCTTGGTCTATTTTTTTAGTTATTTCTTCAATCAGGTCAACTAGACAGTCAGTCGTAGTGCTTCCTGATCGAAAACCATACTGATTATCAGTTAAAATTTTATTTTGTGATAAATATATGTTTAATTGATTAAGGATACTTTTTTCAAAAATCTTACTTAAAGCCGGTAAGATTGAAATAGGTCTATAGTTATCGCATAGGGCTCTATTACCTTGTTTAAAGATAGGCACCACTTTAGCTACTTTTAGACTATCAGGGAATTTTCCCTGAATTAGGGACATATTAATGATGTGTGTAAGGGGTTTGTAAATTTCAAATGCTCCGGTGACTAGTAGGAAGGGATGAATTTTATCGACCCCAAAAGATTTTTTGGAGTCAAGATCCACAAGTTGCAAGAATACCTCAAGCTCAGTTATTCTACGAAATTTAAAACGCGTTACCTTAGGTATTAAATATGATGAGAATTTACGATTACTCCTGGGTATTTTTGAGGCCAGTTGGTTTGGTATACTACAGAAAAAATTATTTAAAGCATTAGATATAGAAGCAGGCTGGTGGAGCTGTTTATTGTTGGCATGAATCTTGTCAATACGTGAAGATGGTTTCTTCTTATTAATGACCAGGTTTATGTTATCCCACATTTTTTTCATGTTATTTGATTCCATCAGAACATCATTATAATAATTCAGACGATATAATTTATTAATTGTCACGATTTTATTGCGGTATATTTTATATTTATCATGGTACTTGACCTTACGTGTCAGTATCCATTTTTTATATAATTGATCCCTTATTTTTATTGATTTTTTTAAGCCAGTGGTTATCCACGGCTTCTGTGTACTACTCTTTAATTTAGTAGTTTTAATAGGAGCGTGGTTATTACTTATTTTATTAAATATATGTGAGAATCTTGAGTAGCTTTCAGTAACATCGCGACAAGTTAATACGGTAGACCAATCAATCTGTTGGAGATCAGAGCGAAAACTTGACCTATTAAATTTTTTAAAGTCTCGAAATTCTGTACTATCTGGAAATGGGCTATTTTTAGGATTGTATACTATCGAAAAAACAGGCAAATGGTCAGCAATTTGATAGGCAATACTGCCGCTGGTACAACAAGATACAAAATTAGTGTGAATATGATCTATACAACTCTCGCTAGTTTCGGTTATTCTTGTTGCCTCAAAAATCAATGGACTGAAACCTTCTGTATTAATCATATTGAGATACTCCTTAGCAATTTTTGATTTCTTTAACGTATTTATGTTCGTATCTCCCATTATCAAACACTTCTTATTTGAAAGGAAGATTTGTGTAGAGATTCTTCTAAGTTTGCTATGAATTCTCTTTCTTCCGACACTACGGAAGTTGGTGGGTGATAAATTACAGCAATAACTAGGTCATCTGTTTCAACCCAAACATTTTCAGCTGTGTCAATTTTCAAATCATGTCTAATTTGGAATTTGTAATCCGTTTTCAAATAAAGTGTCGCCCCGCCTCGGGACGCATAGGTACGATTATCGGTGATCATAGAATAACCAGGTATGTGAAATTTCTCGAGATCAGTTTCATCTTTTAGCCAAGATTCCGAACATCCTAGCGCGTCAAACGCAAAGGGAATTGAACTCAACAGATCACATAACTCATTAAAGCGTTTATCTAAACTTCGTGCGTTTAAATGAAGCGCGGCAAATTGAGGCTTCACAATAGTAGACAATTCATTCAACTCATCAAGCGTGAAAATGCCATGGTCAATGTACGATTTAAAATTCAAATCCGGATCATTTTGCGAGAAATCACAATTCATTACCATATCTAAATTCTACACATGTTCTAGTAGAATATAAATCAAACAATATATACTGAATTTGAACTTGGTTCTTGCTTAATTAAAGACTCACTGACCAGGCTGCATTTTGGACTTGATTCTTGCTTACTGTGGCTCATGTTTGTTTCACACCGTCTATATATAAACTACCTCTGTAAAATCTTGGTTTTTGACCCCTTTCATATGCTTCCTTCATGGCATCTTTATACTGCTTCTTTTTTTGTCTATCCTCCCAGATAAGATCCTCGGAAAGCCAGACCCCGTTCTTTAAATTCCCGCGCTTCAGGAGAATGCGGTGGCGCTCCGGCCTGTAGAGGAACTTTACGATTATTGGTCTGGATTTACCATCCTCACGATGACCTCCAACTCTGTGCGCGTTCTCTAACTCTGGTCGGTATCCCATATCAGACTGGAATATATCCAGCAGCTTATCTATACAATCTTCTCCGACGGTCTCAGGGATGTTGTAGAAACGTAGGTTGTACTCTCGCGAGTATCGTTCCTGACTGAGAAGTCGCTCGTACATTTGAGAAATCTTTGTATCGTGGTCTTCATTCACTGTAGTTTCCAACTTGCCTACTTTGGTACAGGCAACGTGAACGTCCCCTTCAACAATTTCCAGCCTATGGCTCTGTTTCTCTATGTCCTTTGCGTTTTCCTCAACGTTAGTTTTCAGAGTCGAAAGCTCCTTGTTGATTAACTCTTGTCCCGTTTTCACTGTCGCCATGTCCTCACAGAGAGAACGAAGGCTCTCCCTTACGAAATCCTCAAAATCTTGCTCGTCTTTCTTTTCTTCTGCCTTCTTTCCTTTTCTAGTTCCAGTAGCCATTGTACCTTCTTTTTCCTCTTTCAACTCACTACGAATTTAGTTATATTTCAAGTTAATTTCTCTCCGAAGAGAGAGAGTAAAAAAACGTGGCCGTCTAGCTCGACAACCGCTGACCCTACCTATGCGGCCGAGGCATATTCTAGCGTAGAGCGGATTAACGAGCGATACACATCGACCAATCCGGATTCTGGCGGATTCTGATTATCACAATGATATTACTGATGAATTTGTAAAAATGTACAATAATAATACTGAAATGAGTTCTGACTTTCCGCGACTAATTATATATACTGTCATAAGACAGTTTCTGCCAGCGAAGTTCAATAATCTGGGCTGCATAAAAACAAACAAACAAAAGGGAACACTATGCAAGTTTTTCTCATTGAGCCGTAGCAGGAGGCAAATTTGTCTTGCTGGAATGTGAGAAACTGACTCAAATTTGAATGAAAATTACAACTTTTTAAAACTGAACTAGTTGTAGAGACTTGAGCGGAACGATAAGCAAGAGGTTTTTTTTCTCGCGCGAACATGGCCCTCCTAATATGCTTAAGTTTAAGTTCTGTGAGTAGGAAGAAAATTCGCCACCAGAATCGCATTGTGAAGCCTTTCTCGTGTTCAAAGTGTGGTTTGTGAAATCGCCCTAAAACGTGAAGTTTGCGTTTATGTTTGTCAGGGAAAATCAAAACCACTTTTAGACGTCAAGATTGGTAGAGTTGTAGTTGAATATCTTGGTAATACGTTGGCAGTCAGAAACTTATTAATTTGGCAGAAAAAAGCAAGTATATTCCATGAATACTGGACGACGCACAAAAAAAGTAGAATTTTACAGTCAAAAGTTGCTTTGTATTATTTGAAATCGGCTTGGTGAATGCCGTCTAAACTTCGTGCAGGGCTAGACAAATGTGTAAGGAGTAAGGCTCAGTGTGTCATTTCAAAAGTTTAGATCGAATAGCACTTAAGATGCCTGTCAATCAAAAGTGTGCTCCCCCTGTAACGTTGCTATGGTAACTCCTATAACAATAAAAAATACATCACTACTAATTTCAATCTTTCTCCAGTAAGTGGTCGAAGTTTGGTTTTAATAGCTTTTTGCATTTCGGAGCTACAATCGCATAAAGTCAAGTAGTCAAGAACGAGAAAAATTGTAGGCAGCCTCCTTAAATCAACTATAAAGGCACATTTTGCGTTTTGGGGAACTAGCCGTAAGCCCAATTAAAATCCCAGTCCTTAATGTGCTTGAGTACTTGTTACCAGACAAACACAAGAATAACTTGTAGTTAGTATACTCCTTTGCGTTAAGACAAGGTTCGGTTTCAATGAATCAATTTTAATCGAAAATAATGCAATGCATCATGGGTAGTGTGAGTAGGCCCTATATGAAGAGTAAATATGAAAAGTGCCGTGTTGTAGTATCCAAGGTCATTAGAATATGTAGTGTCCGTGTCCATTGCCATTTTCCAAAAGATTCAGTACAAGGGGTCGACTTCTTCATCATGTGTATTAGTCAGGTACACAGAAGCCCAAACGTGACACCCGCGGGCATCTTTTTCTGATTTTTGGCAACATAGCTACTTTTACTAATTCGAGTACGCTGATTTTGAAAATCGTTGTTGCCAAAGCTCATTTTTGTTTTAACATGGTGTTTTCGATCATAATAAATGACGTCATGGTCCATATATGGCAAAACACTATATTTGACTCTATAAGACAAAAACAAATATTTAATAGCAAATCAAACGCGCTAATTTTGAAAATAATTGAAAAAATCAATAAATTTCAACATTATCTGCCATTTAAGGCGTTAGAAGATGACGTCATCCCTCCATATATGGTAAAAAAACTGTTTTTGCGGATTGAAACTAGAAACTCGCTCTATTCATCAAATGAAGCATGCTGATTTCGAAAATTATCTCTAGAAATGACCATTTCGACGTCAACGTGCTTTCAAGGTCATCATTATGAGATGACGTCATCTACCTTATATGGTAAAAAATCTATTTTTGCGGATTGAAACTAAAAACACGCACTATTCAGCAAATGAAGCTCACAGTATTCGAAAATATCACTAAAAATGACCATTTCGATGTTCATTATTAGATGATATAATTTTCCTTATATGGTAAAAGTCTGTTTTTGCGGATTGAAACTAAAAACATGCTCTATTCATCAAATGAAGCACGCTGAATTCGAAAATTTTCGCTAGAAATGTAGTCCGGCGGATTAGCGTAAAAATTGCGCACTTTTGGCTTAAGACACCAAACTTTGCATGTCAATAGTTTTCAGTAGTTTATTGAAGATAAGATATGGAGGCACGCTAAATTTTATTCGTAGCGAAAGCTAGAACAGTTTTAATGTGAATCATTGTTTTGCCATTGGCAGCCATCTTTGAATCCTTTGTTATTCATGAGCTCTGCGGCACTTGGTGAAATCTTCTATCGTCCGTGTTTATAGAGTATAGCACAGTACTAGGTAGAAAATATCATGTGAAAGTTTAAGAGACAAGCTCCTTTTTACATATTCGACACATGGTACCAATTATCTTGATATTTTTTAGAATTTGTTGGTCATTCTTGAAACATTTATCAAATCTCAGTCAGGCTATTGTTTTACAATATAAATTATAAACATTCCCAATAAACTGGTCGTGACATTTAATAATCACCAAAAACTCTAAGGAGACGTTCAACCGAAGTCAGTCAAACCAATCCATAGTTCAGAATTAGCAAATGTTGAGCTGCTATGACAACTTCGCAAAGCTAAGTTCTAAACCTCATTTGAATAACAAAGCATTCAAAATGGCTGCTATTGAGCTAAACAATTGTTCACTCTAAAACCTCCCTAGCTTTCGCTACGAAAGAATTCTAGCGTGCCTCCATATCTACGATTTAAAAATACATTGAAAACTATTACCTGGCAAAAAATTGGAGCTTTAGCCTAAAATGCGCACTTTCCTCGAAAATTTGCTCTAATCCGCCGGACTAATGACCATTTCGATGTCGACGTGCTTTTAAGGTCATCATTCCATCATGACATGAAGTCAACTTTCGTATTCGGTAAAGTAAAAGTTTGGACTGTCAAAATGAAACAAGTGTGCTTTCATGTTCTCACTATATTCTTTCATATTTTAAGAGCTACAACGAGTGCAGACGCAAGCACGCAAGTGTAAATCATAGCGCCCCAAGCACAAGTGCAAGCCTAATATCAACATAGATTAATTGATTGCGCTTGTGTTCACTTGATTCACACTAGACGCAAGCACAATTGCAAGCCTAATAGCAACATTGATTAATTGATTGCGCTTGTGTTCACTTGATTCACGCTAGACGCAAGCACAAGTGCAAGGTAACGCAACGTCTCGAGTTTCTTGAGTCTGCGCTTTCGTTCCAGTGAAAACCAGATGTTTCATGAGTTCAGGGTGGCGTAACTCTTCTATAAATCAATTCACGTGCTATCACATGTATGAAAGCAGTTCATTTCAATACAATAGTTATCGCCGGCTTTGATACATCGACACAAGCTTACCCACACCACAGTGGATTTCCTGCATTTACAGCGTAAAAGTGCACAGCCTGATGTACATCTGCACGATACCACCCTCCAAACGGTGTCATATGGACGTGTCATTATTTAGCGGGGGGGGGGGGGGGGGTTCCCATTTGTTTAAGAGGCTAAAATAAATTAGGACTCTCCCTTGAACATAACAAAAAATTGTAACCCTCCCCTAGTCGTAGGTAAAAAATGGGACCCTTGGTACCCTACTTATTTCTCAAATAAACTGTCAGATAGTCTCTTGTCCCAGTGATCTATAGTCTCTTTCATCCTTTTTAATAGTGCTTAGAAATGCTTTTTCTTACTTCTGTAAAAGCTAAGGAACAGGTCATTATTAATCGCCTCGATTGTTTATCGTCAGAGGATTTTGGGTAATACAGGCAAAAATGCAGTGATCCTCCCACTATAAGTCAATGAATTAACGTGATACCCACTCAGAGATATTAAACATTTTGTGGTACAGGGACCGCTTACATATACCGCTCTGTAGGACGGCTACAGGTCAGTGCACTTTTACTTTTTGAGGCCAGAGGCTGTGGACAAGCCTCTCAGATGAAATTAAATCTATTGTAGCTTAGAAAGCTGTAAGGTTGCATCAAGGCAGCACTTTTTACACGAATTTCTAAATAACTAGTTTTAAGCGCAACAACATCGCTCTTCCATCATCTTTATCTAAACACCCGCCAGCGATGACGATCGTAGTGTCAGCAGGTGCGTGCGCAATGAGCTCCTCTGACAAAAACCGCGCCACGTCCGCCTTTTTGTCTCCTAGGGAAAGAAATGATTGCCATTTCACAGGCAACGATAACGCCCTTCCTCCGATGACTCTTCTTACAGGGTTAGGGTTCACAGAGCCACGGGCCCGTGTTACTGATATGATTGATTGCTTTCGGTGGCGATCAAATAGCACATCTATTCTCCAGTATCCTTACCAACGTCTTTGCTTCTTCTGGTTACCCGATTGCTGCTACCAGGGCAAACCGATCAATAATTAAAGCTGCATTTCCTTGGAGTGTAAAACGCACCACCCTTAACCATTCATCGGTTAGTGCATGTTCTGCCAGAAGTGTTCATCTTGGTATTACGCGCGTCTAACGGCAAGAACTGAGAAGTTTTCCACGTCCATCTTTCCTGTCCGCTTTTTCATTCACATTTCGCGCCGAATTGTGCGTGGGTTTCCTGTGTGGTGTTTCCAAACAGAATTTTCCACCTAAGATATCGGCGCGCGCGTAATACCACCATCATTTAAAAGAAACTCACTGATTTTTCGCTTTCCCGTTAAATTTTCTTGTAATCTTTATTTGTCTGCTTCGTGCTTGAGTGTTAGTATAATTATGTAACTGTAAAGAGGGGTCCTCCTCGCACAAGCGTGGTGGTTTTTTGAGGCCCTCTCGCCTCTATTTTTTGTGTACTGCTTTTTGTATTTCTTACTTTATGGCAATAAAATTGAATTGAATTGAACCAACAGATGGACACTTCTGGTTATGCACTTCTGAAAAAAAACGTAATTTTTTTGATTTACAGATTTAAAACGATGCAATTAAAAAGAATTAACATCGAATCCTCCCCTTCCCCGTATAGGAAGACTTTAAAAAGACGTCAACAATGAAATGGTAATTTCTAGTGATACTTTTCGAAATCAGTGTGCTTCACTTGGTGAATAGAGTGTGTTTTTAGTTTCAATCCGCAAAAATAGTTTTTTACCATATAAGGAAGATGACGTCATCTCATAATGATGACCTTAAAAGCACGTCTACATCGAAATGGTCATTTCTAGCTATAATTTTTGAAATGTGAAAATTTCAAAATGTGCTTCATTTGATGAATAGAGCATGTTTTTGGTTTTAATCCGAAAAAAGAATTTGTTTACCATATATGGAGGATGACGTAATCTTTTATTGCCATAAACAGCATGACACCATTGAAATTTAATAATTTTACGATTGCTTTAAAAATTAGCGTGTTTCATTTAGTAAAAAAACCTGTTTTAGTCTAAAAGCGTTAAATATATTGTTTGCCATATATGGACAATGACGTCATTTTTGATGACCGAAAACACCATGTTAAAACAAGAATGAGCTTTGGCAACAACGATTTTCGAAATCAGCGTACTCGAATTAGTAAAAGTAGATATGTTGCCAAAATCAGAAAAAGATGCCCGCGGGTGTCACGTTTTGGGCTTCTGTGTACCTGACTATATTTACTATATTGAAAAAAATATATATTAATAAGAATATGTAAAGTAACAGGAATACAATTTTCTATCCCGTTTAGGCTGGGAAACATATTAACACATTTGTCTTAATACGCCTGTTGTAACTACTTACCAACCAATCGCGAGGGCAGTACGGAAAAAAATTCAGACTGAGGGCTGAAATTTCTTGTCCGTTGACAAACCGTTGGCAATACGGGGAAATTCTCTCCTTTCCTCCTCCCCCTCCCCTTCGCCCGATTTTTGCGCTCGCCCCGGGACCGCGCGCCTCAAAATTCCAAGATGGCGCCCGATCATCGAACGGACCGGGTTTTCCGCGATAAAAACACCCAGTACCGCCTGCTAGCAGCTATTGTTTCAAGGTAAATTACGAGTGCCTTTGGTTAATTATACTTCTTAATTTCTTCGTCAAATATACTGTGCAAACCTTAAGGTCTCGGGAATGGTACAAAAATTTAACTTAATCCATAATATAGTCCGGCGGATTAGCGTAAAAATTGCGCACTTATGTCTAAAGACACCAAACTTTGCATGTCAATAGTTTTCAGTGTTTCATTGAAGAAGATATGGTGGCATGCTAAATTTTATCCGTAGCGAAAGCTAGAACAGTTTTTATAATGTGAACCATTGTTTTGCTACTGGCAGCCATCTTTGAATCCTTTGTTATTCATGAGCACTGCGGCACTTAGTGAAATCTTCCATGTCCGTGTTTATAGAGTATAACACCGTACTAGGAAGAAAATTTCATGCAAGTTTCAGTAGAGACAAACTTCTTTTACACATTCGACACATGAGTTACCAACCAATTATCTCGATCTTTTTTAGAATTTGTTGGTGAAACATTGAACGTTTCATCAAATCTCAGTCAGGCTATTGTTTTAAAATGTAAATTATAAACATTCCCAATAAACTGGTTGTGACATTTAATAGATTACCAAAACTCCAAGGAGACGTTCAACCGAAGTCAGTCATTCATCCATAGTTCAAAATTAGCCAAATGTTGAGCTGCTATGGCTGTGTAGTCTAGAGAACAACTTGAATGTTCACAAAGCTAAGAGCTCTAAACCTCATTAATAACAAAGCATTCAAAATGGCTGCTATTGAGCTAAACAATAGTTCACTGTAAAACTTCTCTAGCTTTCGCTAAGAATGAATTCCAGAGTGCCTCCATATTTACGATATAAAATACGTTGAAAACTATCACCTGGCAAAAAATTGCTGCTTTAGCCTAAAATGCGCAATTTCCTTGAAAATTCGCTCTAATCCGCCGGACGAAAATGACTTTTCTCCTGAAAGACATTTGATACAGTCCTAAAGTATATTTCTAGCACCTCAAATGACGCGTCAACTTCTTTCTTTCAATTGCCCATCCCTTTGTATTGCCCGCCACTCATTACTGTATTTAATTAACTTTACATGCTTTTTCTAGTACTTAGATTTTAGGGACGCTTTAAAATACGGCGTTCCATTTCCGCCAAAATTCGATGTCTGCATTGTTTATGGGACCTCGCGTATGTTATCCAATGTTACGTAATTTGACATTCGTCCTTGCGAAGTGTTATGTTCAACTTTCTATATTTTTGCCTTGTTTCGAAGTGCGACATTCAACTTTGCATTGGGATAATCTAATATTTGCTTTCGACATTCTACCTCTCGCATTGTTATGTGTCACGCTCGATGGTTTGAGCCTTTGCAGCTTGACTTGGTGTGATACGCAGTACGATGTTCACGGTCATGCAATGCATTCGAGTTTGTAACATGCGGTTCGACACATCGCGGGCTCAGCTTTAAGCAAACAATGACTTAGGAGGGTAGGTAGGTGAGCACCAAGGGGGGTGGGGGGGGGGGGTGGAGCATGGAACCAAACCGATCACCGATCGGGGGATAGGGAAATCAGCCGAAATCCAAGATGGCGGCTCTCTATGGATGATCGATTCACTTGCCATTAGAAACAGCGCGTCTCCCAAACAAAATGGCCGACAAAATGACGGAAAGGACTGGAAACCATCGACAACTCTATCATAGGGATTCCTGTGTGTTTTATACTGATCACTTTATACTGTTTAGATATTTGCAGACTTCGAAAGAGACAACAACGGACCATTTGCACAGTTGAATTTTTCTAGCTTTTCGCCATGGATTTGCGAATGTGGAATATAAATACAGTGTAAAAAGGAGAGTACAAGTTTTTATACTTTTAAAACACGCCTTTAAAGGGGCACTCGCACGGTTGCCTGACAAGCAAATAATTCAAATCGCAATCCAATTCCATCCTCTTGATAATAGATAAAAACACTTTAGTATAAACCAACTAATGGTCTATTACAATCCTGCATTCTGATTGGCTGAGCTACTAATGGTCTATTAGTGATAGACCGTGCCTGGCAAAAACCACCACCTTTCTTTGCAAGAAAACTTGATTTTTTCAAACATAAAATAATGGCATTCATTGCCAAAACTGACCCACTAGTTGGTTTATACTAAAACAATTAGACCTCTCGTCCTCATGTGCTATGATATCAATAGACCATTCGGCCTTCGGCCTCATCCTCGGTGTATTCATCATATCACATTCGGCCTTGAGGTCTAATTGTTAAATACACTTTTTTTTTAAATGAATATTTTATTATATTTTCAACATGTACATATACATTTTTTTTGTTTTTACACTTTTTTTCCCATTTTTTTTCATTGTTAAATAGACTTGTATTGATTTAACAGTTTAAAAAAAAGGTCATTTAACAAACCTGCACTCTTATTTCGGTTATTCCCGGTCCTAAATGTAGTTTTGGTGATTAGAATTACACTTATTTTTTGACAGGTTGTACAAAAATTAAGTGTGAGTGCCCCTTTAATAGCAACAACACTGCTGCAGAGGTGACTCCAACAAAACGAAACGCGTTTTTCAGAATTTTTTTAACTCTCGCGCCGCGTCAAAAATGGTCGGATATTCTTTTAAATATTCGTTCGAATTTGCTTATGCAAGCCGATATCTAAAAATCTTCGCGCGTTTTTTCAGAAACTTCTGATTTGGGGTCATTCGACCTTCGTTTTTTTTTTTCGTCATTCAAGTTTGGAGAATTGTACGAGCGAAAATTGCATTACAAGATATAGGGCCAAAAAATGACTATGAATTAAGTGGAGCAATATCAATGTGCCCTTGTAGTATACCTTCGAAATTAATCCATTTTGTACGATTTGTAACCATAACTTTGGGACACACACCTTCCTTTCCACATTTCAGAACATTTTCTAACACATATTGATTTGTTTTTTTTTGACTTTTCAAGATTGAGGAAATAACTCGAATTTTTTTCACCGTCTTTTAACCACTTTGCACGAGAGCGTATTCCTTTTCGTATTTCCTCCTGGAGTGCTCCAGACGATGACTTAGACAAGTTTTTCCTCTATTCTGTCCTAGAGGTTCCTACGATCGCGTCCCTAATGTTTGCTATATTGAATGCTATGTTGACGAATTTTATACTTCATGTAGTCCCAAGTTTTTCTGTGCTTAATGGTATGGACGTTAAGTAGATAAATGCAAATGGTATAAATAAACTAATCCGTTGTTGTCATTCTTCCGTAGTCTGCAAATATCAGCAGGCGTTCCTTTAAGTGATCAGTATAAAACACACAGGAATCCCTATGATAGTGTTGTCGATGGTTTCCAGTCCTTTTCGGTCATTTTGTCGACCATTTTGTTTCGGAGACGCGCTGTTTCTAATGGCAAGTATCGATGCGGGAGGAGGAAAACATAGGGACCAGTTTTGTAGATTTCCAACCTTTTGGGAGGGGGAGTAAGCTAAATACTATCTGATTGCTGAAAAAAAAAATATATGGGTGACATCAGCTATGCTCTTCGTGCTGTCCTGGAGCTTATACAATCAGTCGATCGACTAACTACTTCGAACGATCACTCCACTGATTTCCATCCAGTGCTGACAAAACTTGACTACCTGCAGCGTGTAGTGGTCAACCTCAATGTCGACGAGGAGAATGGAATGAGGCCAGGCACGTGTGGATTCAGAGTTCCTTTGAAGAAACAGGGGCGTAGCCAGGGGGGGTCCAGCCCCCCCCCCCCCCCCCCCCCCGTTTCTCGGAAATTTTCCCATACATTTACTGTATTTGCTGGAGAAAATTTGCGCATTTTCGTCCCATGTTTTCACTATCCGGCCCCCCCTTCAGAAATTCCTGGCTACGCCGCTGAGAAAGATGGACGAAGGGGAAGGCCGGCATTCGATATCTCCGAAGATCAGCTGACATTTCTTCTCGAGAATAATTTTACAGTCGTTGAAATCAGTCAGATACTAGGAGTTGGCAAAAGGACTGTAGAACGGCGAATGGCTGGCTTCGGGTTGAGTGTATCAGGTGAAGAACTAAGTTTAAGATTAGTTACAGTAAGCTTAAGTTTATTAAGTCTAGTATTTAGTATGCTTAAAGGCCATTAAAGGTTTTCCACACGTGCCTGGCCTCATTCGATTCTCCGGCTGGTCTTATTTACTTCGCGCAGTTCCAATCAGATCTGTGACTTCCTCGTCGTTTTCCCGATATCGATCATCCATAGAGAGCCGCCATTTTGGATTAGCTGATTTCTCTATCCCCGATGGGTGATCGGTTTGGTTCCATGCTCCACCCCCCCGCCCTTGGTGCTCAGCTACCTACCCCTCCTAAGTCATTGTTTGCTTAAAGCTGAGCCCGCGATGTGTCGAACCGCATGTTACAAACTCGAATGTTGCATTGCATGACCGTGAACATCGCACTGCGTATCACACCAAGTCAAGCTGCAAAGGCTCAAACCATCAAGCGTGACACATAACAATGCGAGAGGTAGAATGTCAAAAGCAAATATTAGATTATCCCAATGCAAAGTTGAATGTCGCACTTCGAAACAAGGCAAAAATATAGAAAGTTGAACATAACACTTCGCAAGGACGAATGTCAAATTACGTTAACATTGGATAACATACGCGAGGTCCCATAAACAATGCAGACATCGAATTTTGGCGGAAATGGAACGTCATATTAAAATGATATATAGCTGATTATCATGGCATAAATTGGGCATGTTGTAAAACATGGACTGAGAAAACATGGACTGAGAAAACTGGACTGAGAAAACATGGACTGAGAAAACATGGACTGAGAAAACATGGACTGAGAAAAGATGGACTGAGAAAAGATGGACTGAGAAAAGATGGACTGAGAAAAGATGGACTGAGAAAAGATGGACTGAGAAAAGATGGACTGAGAAAAGATGGACTGAGAAAAGATGGACTGAGAAAACACGGACTGAGAAAACACGGACTGAGAAAACACGGACTGAGAAAACATGGACTGAGAAAACATGGACTGAGAAAACATGGACTGAGAAAACATGGACTGAGAAAACATGGACTGAGAAAACATGGACTGAGAAAACATGGACTGAGAAAACATGGACTGAGAAAACATGGACTGAGAAAACATGGACTGAGAAAACATGGACTGAGAAAACATGGACTGAGAAAACGTGGACTGAGAAAACATGGCCTGAGAAAACGTGGACTGAGAAAACATGGACTGAGAAAACATGGACCGAGAAAACATGTACCTTCGTGGTAATTTTAAAGAGATTCCTATAGGAGTGTGACTACAAAGCATTTGCGAATTACTGACGACAGTCATCGAAATCTTGTATAATAGCGTTGACAAACATAAACAGGAAATGATGTAGTATGGAAAGTATTTTCCGAACGAACATGAAGCCCGCGAGAAAGCAGGCACAAGATACGTGGTCACGGAGCCGTGGAAGAAAAAGTTTTGATAAGCACGGATCTGCGGATTTTATTATGTAATTGAAAAATAGTTATAATTACGCGCGTCTTTTCCGCAAGCTAGGATGTGAAGTATATCAAACCAGTATATTTAAAAATACAGGTTTATGAAAGCGTCGAGGAAAGGAGCAGTCAGAATGAGGCAGCCTGACTACGCATTAGGCACAAAACTTTAAGAACTTTGATAGCAATGTTAGTTTGCTTTGCACCATACGGCCATATGACATATTTATAGGCCGTTTATTAAATACTAGTCGACTAGCGCTTTTTACATCTTGTTGCCACCCAATTCAGTTCATGCGGTGATTCCTTTGGGTGGATACAATTGTCACATTTTTCGCACTCGACCGAGTGTATGTGCAGAACTAACAAAAGTTCCACCCAAAGGAATTATCACATGATCTGAATAGACCGTTTTCCAAAGTGGCCGCGGCAAATTCCAAGTCTTACAATTAAATTGACTGAAAAACAAAATACTGATACTAGAAAGCGTATTCTCACATTATAGTAATACTTTAAATTTTCGTTATGCCAGATGGTTATGCCAAATGTCATGTCGGCCGAGAAAGAAAGCAGAGTCTGAAAACTAAACATTTTACAGAGATGTATATGACTGGGGATCTGACGCATACCCTCAGTCACACAAATGTCTGTAAATTTTCAACGGTCGTTTTCTCGGACGATATTGGATATACTTGCGCGAAATGTTGTAGTTTTACTAAAGTGATGATGATGTGTTCTAGTGCTGGTGTTCATTTCTAACAAAATCGATTTGAATTTTGGGCGGCCATTTTGAGAAAACGTCTATTGGGTGGCAACAACATGTAAACACCGCTAGCCGTTCTGGTCTAATCCACGACCGCTAACTTCTGTTTACTTTTTTGTTCGTTATCTTTTTAATGGCGACCTTGGAACTTTGTTGCAAACTGTTGTTATTAGGGCCGACCATTTGACTTCTGAGGGGTGTGTGGATGATTTTGAAAAAAAATATCCTGCACTGTCCGAAGGGCCGAAAAAAATTTCCTGCACAGCATTTTTGTCATAATCCTCTACTAATTTTACGAAATAAATATCCTACTATCTATCCCCCCCCCCCCCCCTCAAAAATCAAATGGTCGGCCCCTTATAGTATAGAACGGATTTCAGACTGCTGTCGTGAGTAATTTGGCAATTATATAATCACTTTCCGGTTGGTTTCGTGACGGACACATGAAATCCGAGCCTCCGATTCCCAGGTGCGCTATTGGGAGGAAAGGCCAACGAATTTTAGAAACAGGGTCCTGAAGGGGGGTCCCAATCCCGTTTCCCGGCCGTTTTTTTTCGCAAAATCCCGTTCCCAGTAGGTGAAATCCCGTTCCCGGTAGGACCAGTCGGTAAATCCCGGCGCACGAAAACTGTGATGTTAAAATTGAGATTCTTGCTTTTATCGGTACTATCTCTTGGTCCTGTAGGTTTTATTGTTCATGCACGCCGCAAATGACGAAATTGTTATTATTGCAACCAAATGACGAATTGCTTGTAATGTCGATTTCTTTCAAACATAGTGATTGTCCGCCAGGCCTATCACTATAAAGGCTTCGTGATCCCCCTATTTCAAACATAGTGATTGTCCGCCAGGCCTATCACTATAAAGCTTCGTGATCCCCCTATTTGAACATGGGATATATTCTACAGGAA
The DNA here is from genome assembly GCA_033964015.1 of Scolanthus callimorphus. Taxonomy (NCBI): domain Eukaryota; kingdom Metazoa; phylum Cnidaria; class Anthozoa; order Actiniaria; family Edwardsiidae; genus Scolanthus; species Scolanthus callimorphus. The sequence continues at coordinate 14,845,265 of CM066920.1, read as the reverse complement.
TTTCTCTTCTGTTGCGCGTGAAGCGCGCCCTGTTTTAATTGATAAACGAATTTCATCAAGCCTCAGAAAAAAGTAGATGAACATTGTATTTTTTGTGTATAGCAAATAAAGCCTGTAGTTTGTATTCTTCATGCACGACGCAAATGACGAAATCGTCATATTTGCGGCCAACTGATTATTTCTATGTTTGTAACGTCGATCTCACCCTTACGGGCTTCTTTCGAACATAGTAATTGCCTGCCAGGCCCTATCACTGGAGGGCTTTTTGCGGGGAGTTTGTTTTTCCTCGCTAAGATACAAATGTTCTTCTGTAACGGGCATTCCATTTAAACGGCACGAGCATATTGTCTTTGTTTGCGGGAGATCTGAAACGCAATATTACATGTTTCTTCCTTAGTGCGAAATGTATTGAAAGAAGAGAACTACAAAATGCAAATGATATAGAAATTGCTGGAATAATTCCGCAAAAATTTTTTTGTGATCCCCCCTTCCAGGGCTTCAGGTTTCGAGAGTTCCCCCCCTTTCGCCCACCCCAAAAATGAAATATATAATAATATTTATTGACCTTATATCCAATAACTAGATACATCGGTTAATCATACATGTTATTAATTTACAATAAAATAATAACTTATTCAGAGACTCCAACAAGTTGACTTTGTTAAGCAATTCACTAAAATATCTTGCAGACAATTTAAGGGCCAAATCATCTTTCATTGCCAAAATGAAATGATCATCTGCCCGTATGATATCTCGTCCTTAATTTTGATACAAAAGATATATCATACGATTCTATTCAAAAAGTGGTTCCGCCGTTTTGAAAATGCCTATGCCAAGTTATCAAACCGTTGACCAAAACCTCGCAGATTCCGAGGGACCAAAAAAGCAAAACGAGGGCCTTAATTTAGAAGGGTCGAGAAGTGAAATTCTATTTTCAGGTATAGCCTGCTGTTAGGATAAACAGTCTTAAAATGCGAAAAATGGTATGAATTGACGACTTTTTATTAGGATACACAGGATATACAAGGAGAGATTTGAAAAATCTCGTTCCCGTTGAAGCATCTTGATTCCCATTCCCGGTAGACAAATCCCGTTCCCGGTAACCCAAATCCCGTTTTCCAGGCCTTAAAAAAGGCGAATCCCGGCTCCCGTTTTACCCTTCAGGTCCCTGTAGAAAGGTTTCTTAGGTAACAGGATGAGTTAAAAAAGGCAGACACCCGGCGATAATTTTGATTTTATCATAACCACCAGGAGCCCATAAGTAGGAGCTTTCATCTAACATATATTGCTGGTTCCACAAGAGGTCCTCGCAGTGCCGAAACACAATATTGCGGCGGAGGCCAAACGCGATTTTTCGGGGTATTTTGAGGTTAGAACTTGTGCTATATTTGTTATCACAGATACCGAACTGATTAATAAACTACTATAGACATTTACATGAGGAATTTGACTCGTAGTCAGTCTTCGCTTCTTTCCGCCATGTTTATTGATGCAGATAATTTATACAATATTGAGACCTGGAAGCTGACTGGACGCTGATTGGACAATTTTTGCAACGTTTCGCGCCAAATTTGTTCTAAAAATAGATAGGTCAGGAAAAACGCTGCCTCACGGACCAAGTACCAAAGATGAAAGGTCCTACTTATGGGCTCCTGTAACCACTGATTGGAAATCCATGTCTTAGTTTACCGCAACCCTATTCTATTCTACTCGAAGCAAAACATTTAGGAATCAAAGAAAAACAATTAGTCATATTTACATAACACATAGAATATGTTTTTGATTGGGGTAACTGTTGTTGTGAACTTGTAGACAAGCAGAAAACTGGTAACCTGTTTTGTACAAGTGTTGAAAGTCCATCATCAACCGGGAGCCTTTGTGCCCTCTTTTTTTTGTTTTCAAATAGATCCATTGTTTTTGGCTAATAGCCCACAAGTTCAAGTTTCAAGGAACCAAAGAAAACTATTTAGTCTTATTTACATAACAAACAGAATATGTTCTTGGTTGGGGTAATTGTTGTTGTTGTGAACATGTAAACCAGCGGAAAACTGAAAGCTGTTTAAAGGGCTCAGTCACGGTTGGTTTAACAAATGGCATTCATAGTAAGGATTTAGCAACTTTTGGATTCAATATTAAGTTTGAAAAACAATCACATTCCATACGCTCCATAACAGTAGAACATACTTCAAATTTCTACTGAGCTGACAGCTGAAAGTTTATTTACAAACCTAGATGATTATTCAAAACTGCTGACCACAATTTTCTTAATTCCGCGAGTTAACTGAAGTTAAAGATCGAAGTTATGAAATTTGAACTGAAAGGCAGACAAGTTTAAAACTGATTCGTTTTTTATTTGAGATAATTGAGTTACAACCAGTAAATAGAGTTACATTTATCAAAGGAGCGCTGTAGGTGAATATTATACACTTAATGACTGCTTCCGAGGGAAACAGCGAGTTTTGTTTTCCCGAGAATCTCGATGTTTCCCGAGACGAATTTATTATATAGCAAAAAGAAAATACGGTAAAAATCATAACAAATCATCCGCCGAATTTCTCGATCTAGCGATGTCGCCCGCGCGGGCAACAATTTTTTAATAGATTGAATCCCCAAGTTTTCGTTTTCTTTTCTACCCTGCTGTTAAAGGGACACACGCTCCACAAAATTCAAATCGCAATCCAATTCCATCCTCTTGATAACAGATACAAAAACACTATAGATTTGTATTGATTTAACAGTTCAAAGGTCATTTAACAAACCTAAAGCCCGTTTCTCAAAACGCCCGGTATTAACGGGCCCGTAAACTTATCGGGAGAGTTTCCGGGGAAGTTTATCGGGTACGAGCGAGCGTTTCTCAAAGCTCCCGGTAACCTCCCGATAGTTATCGGGGCATCGGAATCAAATTTATAATTTCCGGATATTACAAATAACTTACCCCAAAAATCAATGAATTAACGAAAAACTCAGCAATTTGTCGACACTAGATTATAAAGTGTACCGCTAAGTTTGTATTTCCAGCGAAAAAATAAGAAATCAGCTAAAATGTACGAAAACAAGAGCAATTTGTAGTGCAATTGTGCACTGAGATTGAACATTTGTTTACATTCTTGCAATCAACACGTCAAACTGATTGACAGCTAAGCTGTCAAACAAATCGTTTTGATTGGTTGAAAAGCGAGATGGTCGCATCTGATTGGCTAAAACTCTCCCGGTTTATCGGAATGGCGGGAAAAACAATCCCGGTAAGTTTACGGGAAACCTTGGAACTGCAAAGCGAGAACTTTTCGAGGCAAAACTAGACAGGCCGGAAAATGGTTAGTTTTGAAGGAAAAAGAGGTAAGTTTTCGGTAATTTTAACTTGGCAGGGTCTAGTTGAATAACTAAGCTTTACCTAGAGTGAAAAATTTCAGGAAAACAAATCAATTTTCGACCTTATTTTGAGACTTCAAAATGCTTCCCGTTAATTAACGGGAGGTCAAGAGCTCCCGTAAAAAATCGGCCGATTTAACGGGAACTTTTACGATTTCGAAAATAACGGGAGTTTTGAGAAACAGTCAAAATATATCGGGAGGTGTTAACGGGTAGGTTTACGTGTCCGATAAGTTACCGGGCGTTTTAAGAAACGGGCCCCTGGGGCCCGTTTCTCAAAACGCCCGGTAATTAACGGGCCCGTAAAACTTATCGGGAGAGTAAGACCATCGTAAGACCATCATTAGAGTATGCGTCCTCCTCGTGGAGCCCGTTCACTGACGCTGATGTGAAGCGCGTGGAACAGGTGCAGAAGAACGCCGCCCGTTTTGTGCTAAGTGACTATTCCATCAAGTCGAGCTCAACCCAGTTAGTGAAGTCACTAAATTGGGACAGCCTTGAACATAGGCGCTTGTTAAACCAGACGGCTCTTCTATACAAATTCAGAAATGGAGTTGTAAATTGTCATCTGCCTGCTACTATAGCTCGAAATAACAGTCTTAGATCTACACGTAGACACTCCTTGGCATACCAGCATCCTCAGTCAAACCTGCAGTCCTTCAGCTACTCCTTTTTCCCAAGAACAATTAGAGTCTGGAACTCTCTACCGTGCACCGTTGTCTCCTCTAACGCTCTGTCAAGCTTTAAAGAGACCGCCTTGTCTGCAATACGGGCATTGAAGACACCAGCCCACCTTCGGAGGCTTTAAACACCTCTTGACCGCCCTTCTAGTATTAGCGAAAGCTACCATAGAAGTACTATATCTAAGTTCTAAGTTCTAAGTTTACGGGGAAGTTTATCGGGTACGAGCGAGCGTTTCTCAAAGCTCCCGGTAACCTCCCGATAGTTATCGGGGCCCCGGAATCAAATTTATAATTTCCGGATATTACAAATAACTTACCCAAAAAATCTATGAATTAACGAAAAACTCAGCAATTTGTCGACAGTAGCCATTACAAATTGTACCGCTAAGTTTGTATTTCCAGCGAAAAAAGTAAAGAAATCAGCTAAAATGTACGAAAACAAGAGCAATTTGTAGTGAAATTGTGCACTGAGATTGAACATTTGTTTACATTCTTGCAATCAACACGTCAAACTGATTGACAGCTAAGCTGTCATACGAATCGTTTTGATTGGTTGAGAAGCGAGATGGTCGCATCTGATTGGCTAAAACTCTCCCGGTTTATCGGAATGGCGGGAAAAACAATCCCGGTAAGTTTAGGGGTGGACCATTAGAAGTTGGGGGAGGGGGGTGGCAATTCCCAAAAAAAAAAATCGCGCAAGGCCAATCCTTCCAAAAAAAAAATCTTGCAGAGATTCAAGCTAGGAAATAAAAATCCTACAAAGACATGGCTCGGGTTCTCATTAAAAAGATGTCTTAAGTAGTTATTCCAGCAACTTCTCTTTTGCATTTTTCTACTTCACTTAATAAATGTTTCGGCGCGCTTCGCGCGCATTAAAAATACCATCAAACATATAGTCGGTGAGAACTCATGCACCGAAGACACTGCCCTCGCGCCGCTTACAAGAACAAGTATATCTTGCCGAGGAAAAACAAACTCTCCCAAAAAATGCCCTGTAGTGATAGGCCTGGCAGGCAGTCACTATGTTCGAAAGAATCACACTTAGGTAAGCGTGAGTTCGACGTTACAAGTATAGAAATTCGTCATGTGGACCGCTTCTTTTTTCATTTCATTTCATTTTATTGAGATATTTTTAAGTATAAAATAATAAACGGACTGAACCGCAGGTAGTACACACTAACGAGGCGGGCCAGTCTTACAGACTTCTCAGAGTAATTAATTGTGATTAACACAGATTTATATTTCATATAACTTTAAAACTTAAATTCAAAAAAAGAGATTTCAATAAGGTAAAGGAATTAAGTGAGGAAAAAGAAAAAAAAGAGACAGTGAGCATAATCTATGTCTTCTTTGGAATCAATACAGATATTTCATCTGCATCGATGTTATACTGATTTTCAAACATTAGAATATCTAACAGAATTTCTCTTAATTTTCTTTTGAATCTTGTTTTGGGAAGATGCTTCACACAAATGAATAATAATAATTTCATAATTTGCGGCATCAATAATAAACCTACGGGCATTGTTTATTATACACAAAAAACGGAACGTTCGTCTACCCTTTCTCTGAGGCTTGATGAAATGCGTTTATATAAAAATTCGAGCGCGCTTCGCGCGCAACGGAAGAAAAATACCTCTACCATGTCCAATAGGGGCTGGGGGATGGGCGAAAACGTTTAACAGCTTCATTCTTTTTAACGGCAACCAATAAGAATATATCATTAAAAAAATTGTTGTATCTATACATACAGCAACAAGATTTTCTTAATCCATTTCTGAACCAAATATAGTCTATAGTATAAGAAAATATAGTATATAGTATAATAAGAAAATTTTGTTGATTTGTTGGATGCGGATTTGGACGGCCTGTGGGAAGAACGCCACGGGAACAGATAGTGCTCGATGGGCAAGATACCTCTCGTGGGTTTATCCTTTCCACTTTTTTTTTTGTGTGTGTCTGCGAAAAAAAAAATCGTACATGGCCTTCGAGTCCGAAAAAAAATTCCTGCACAACCTCATCCCCGAAAAAAAAAATCATACGCAAAATTATTGCCACCCCCCCCTCCCCTAATTTCTAATCGTCCACCCCTTACGGGAAACCTTGGAACTGCAAAGCGAGAACTTTTCGAGGCAAATCGAGACAGGCCAGAAAATGGTTAGTTTTGAAGGAAAAAGAGTAAGTTTTCGGTAATGTTGACTTGGCAGAGTCTAGTTGAATAACTAAGCTTTACCTAGAGAAGCTTTACCTGAAAATTTTCAGGAAAACAAATCAATTTTCGACCTTATTTTAAGACTTCAAAATGCTTCCCGTTAATTAACGGGAGGTCAAGAGCTCCCGTAAAAAATCGGCCGATTTAACGGGAACTTTTACGATTTCGCAAATAACGGGTGTTTTGAGAAACAGTCAAAATATATCGGGAGGTGTTAACGGGTACGTTTACGGGTCCGATAAGTTACCGAGCGTTTTGAGAAACGGCCCCCTGGACCGTTATTTTGGTTATTCCCGGGAAAGTCAAATGTATTTTTGGTGATTAGAATTATACTTATTTTTTGACAGGTTTTTGGGGTACTCGAAAAACTCGGGTGAAAGACAATGTGAAGTTTTTGAGAGACGGGTGATTTTTCGTTGATTTGAGGGTTTTGAATGAAATTGAAATATTCATTTTTGAGATGTTCATATTGCAAATATCCACGAATACAAAGTTCTCGACTTTTCAAATAAGCAGGGTAGAAAAGAAAACGAAAAACTTGGGGATCAATCTATCAAGATTGCAGAACAAACTTTTAGGGCGCGAGAATTCTCTAGCCCGTGTACATCCGCTACTAACCTCCAACGAGGATTAGTAGTGTCTGTGAGATCGCCGTTACTAATCGTGTTCAGGTCACACAATCCCTTCTCCAGGACTCGGAGACGCGTTTCTGATTGGCTCGCATCACATTTTCAATTGTCTCGAATTTGATTGGCTGAAAAGTCTTCCTCACGCACACTCAGCCTGCTACAGTAACAGAGGAGGGAGGTTAGTAGCGGATGAGCCATTTTTGGCTTAACTTTTTATTGAAAATTATTTTTCATTGCGTGACGAGAACATGATTAGTTTCGGGATTTCACAGACGCTACTAATCCTCTTGGAGGTTAGTAGCAGATGTACACAGGCTACAATACTCGGGTGGATGTATAAGCGGATCCCTGGGCAGGCTCGGGATCAGGCTCAGGTTTACTTTTGTGTTACTTACGGTGTTCCGCCTCCACCAAACGCACTCAGAAACTGGGGGACCTGGAAAAAAGTAATGGAATGTTAAACAGCATTCTTATGTCCCACCGCAGGGCCCGACAATAACGTCAGGTGCCATTGGCGAGCAATTCAACAAATTTTAGTCGCCAAGAAGCAATATTTAGTCGCCACGTAAGCGTGGATGTCAGGAGAACTTAGAAAGATGGGGGGTCATTTGGCGACTGTAGCCTTAATAATTTTGGCCCCCAAATTTAGTCATGGTCGCAGTGTCGAGCCCTGCACCACATATTCAGATGCGTGGACCTAACAGCGACGTTTTGTATTTTGGACATTTAGGAATATATTTATATTAGCAATGTGATCTGTTCAAAGCAGTGTTTAAGAGTCGCATTTGCTCATTTCCCATTTTCTTGAGGATTTTACTGTCACACAGAGTTTAACTAGCATTTACATCTAAGAAACAACACATGCCGTCGAGTCCGAAATGACTTTCAACAATAAGTGTTTGAGCAACAAACATGAGAAAGCACGGCAGTTTTTTTTAAAGTTTCGGGTAGAGCCAATCACAACACGATATTTTGCCTGACGCGTACAAACGTGAACGTTTGCTGCCACATGTAACATGATTCGGCGGCGCGTGTTGTCAGTTAGATGCAAACAAAGAAGAACCGCTCAAACCTTTGGAGTCGAACTTATGTTTATTCAATGGAGTTGTTCCGCGTAAGAACGTTAGAGATGCAATGAAGCGAGCCCTTTTGTTTCCAATTGATTCTGGTCAACCGGAAATAAAAGGCTCGCCTCATTTGCATCTCTAAGGTTCCTACGCGGAACAAATCCAGTATGGTTCAAAACTGGATGGTATTTTTGAATATTAAACCTGCGCCCTTTTGCTTAAGTCTTTTCTCTCTGGGCGAAAGCAGCGGGTTTGTATTGACCACCATCAGTGCAAGGACTTTGAACTCACGAGTGGAGTTCCTCAAGGTAGCTGTTTGGGCCCTGTACTGTTCATCATGTACGTATCACGTTTATTTCATGTCATAAAAAAATATCTGCCCACTGCACAATCTTACGCGGATGACACCCAACTTTATCTATCTTTTCGTCCGGGATCTACCCCGACTCAGGAGGAGGCTGTTAAAGCCATGGAGGAATGCATTGATGATATTCGAAGCTGGATGGCTGCTCACCAACTCATGCTGAATGATAGCAAGACTGAATTTATTATACTCGGGTCTCGTCAGCAGCTAGCTAAGGTCAATATCGATGGCTTCAATGTTGGCTCTTCGAATATCAAGCCCGTCAGCTCAGTACGGAACTTGGGCTCATGGTTTGATACTTCTATGACCATGAATACCCACATCGGCAAGGTGTGTAGCAAGGCCTTTCGCGGACTATACAACATCAGAAAAATCCGCTCTTTTCTCTCTGAAGATTCCACAAAGACACTTGTGCACGCTTTTGTCACCTCTCACCTGGACTATTGTAATTCACTACTCTATGGCATTCCTCAATATCAGATTGATCGTCTTCAAAGAGCCCTCAACGCTGCTGCTCGTGTTACCTGCTTTGTTCCTCGCTACGCGCACATCACCCCTGTACTTCAACAACTCCACTGGCTCCCTGTCCTCTTCCGTATCCTTTTTAAGGTGGCTCTTTTAGTTTTCAAGGCCCTAAGAGGACTCGCTCCAGATTACTTGACTGAGTTAATTGGGATGAAAGAAGCAGGCCGCTACACTCTACGGTCGTCGCAGCAAATGACACTAATTGTCCCCCGTACGCGCTGTAAGACGTTTGGAGACCGGGCGTTCGCAGTTGCTGGCCCCAAAGTATGGAACAGTCTCCCAGAAGCAATTAGAAATAGTAACTCGGTTGACTCTTAAATCAAGACTGAAAACGTTTTTATTTATTTCTGCCTATAAGCTATATGACTATAATATTCGCTATGACTATAATATTCGCTATTTTAATTTTAATATTTTTAAGATCACCCTATAAATATATATGAATATAGTATTGTTGTAATTTTTCAATCATTCAAATCCAAAGTAATATCATTTTTATCTATTCTTATTTTATATACATTGTAAAGCGCTTTAGAATATTTTTATAATTAAGCGCTATAGAAATTCCATTATTATTATTATTATTATTATTATTATTATTATTATTATTATTATTATAATAGCACTTTTCCTGCCGTGCCTGGAACCTTTCGAAACCAATTAAAAAGATACGTGTTGTACTTTTAGTTTTCGCTGTACGATTGACATTCTCCACTGGGTGTTCTCCGTAACGAAATATATTTTCAGGGCCCGACATTAACTTTTTTCGTTATGTACCATTGGCGACCAATTAACATTTTTTAGTCCCCAAAACGCAATATTTAGTCACCACGTAACGTGGAGCCGCACTGAGCAAGACAGGGTGCCATTTGGCGACTAGCTCTAAAATATTGGTCGCCAATCCCCCAAATTTAGTCGCCATTGGCGACCATATGGTCGCAATGTCGGGCCCTGTTTTTACCGTGAATTCCATCATTCGCATCAGGCCCGTAGCCAGGGATTTTTTTTTTTGGGGGGGGGGGGGGGGGGGGGGCTAATCTAGAAAAGCGACCAATGTGGTATGAATTTATTAACCGCTAGTCAAAATTCACTAGATTGCAGAATACGCAAGTATACGAGTATACGAGACTGGCTGTATGCCAAAGTGACCGCAGTCTTCTGTTAGCCCATTTAGTCACCTAAAACAGTGTTTTCAAACCCTTAAATGTGGACCTTTTTGTCGCGTGAGGGGTGCGCACCCCAGGAACCCCCTCCCCCCGGCAACCGGTCTGCGCATTAGTAAATGCTAACAAAACCACCAGGGCCATATACTCACTGCCCAAAACTGCCTCCTGGTGAACTCCCAAACGATCTGAAGAGAGAGCAAAGTCTGTATAAGTGGTTTCACCGAGAAGCGAACCGCCGGTCGGTTAGCGCAGCGGTAGAGCGCCAGGCTGTTGTGCGGGAGGTTGGAGGCTCAAACCCCAGCCGGACCAGTATTCAGGGTCTTTCTTTGGGTCTTTTCTAAATAGTCGAGGAGAAGGTGATGCCTATTGTTCCAACATCTGCAAATGGTTAGACCTTCGCATCTAAGTCCCGTCTATAACATGCACTACATTAAACTAAACCAGAGGGACGCTAATCCAAGAACGGGTCATTTTTGATGTTGCAAGATGTGCTGTATTTTGCATTGAAGCTATTGTTTTCCATATTATTGTTTCGTTCTACGGTGTTTGTCTTCCATTGAACCACGAGGACGCGAGGTGGTCATCTTCTGTGCTTACGACCGCTTGGCAGCCATTGGCGCCGTGAAGCTATCGGAAGACCCTATAGGACTGATGCACCTCAGTGAAAACATTGGAAACAAGAATAGAACGAGACTACAACAGAACAATGAGGTGCATCCAGCCAACGGCGTTAGATCTTACGAGAAGCTGCTACATAACTGGCCGTGAGATCCAACGTAATTTAGCCTGCGGGCTGAAAGTCTGGAAAGTCGGTCTCTTTACATATACATTCAGCAACATTTTTCACAATTTTCCTCGATCCCGAATGGGCCCTTGAGTCAATAACCTATAAGCTCGAAGGCTATTTTGAACAAGAGGCAATGAGGAGGAGAGGAATAATTATTTTGATCAATATAGACTACGAGGTCAATATAGTAGAGTCTGTTAAGGGAAAAAAATAGGTAAAATCGCGCACTTCTGCGTAAAGGCGCCAAATTTGGACCAAATGTTCCTTAGGTGAAATAAATCAGTTTTCGGGAGGGGTGCCATCATTTCGACCAAAGGGAGGGAGGGTAGGGGCAATTTTGTCTATTTCCTAATTTGCCAATATTTCCTTGCTATTAAAGGGTTTTAGATAAACAAGACCATGACAGTTCTTCCTGTATGGTGCCCTTCACATTGGACTAGGTGGGGGTGCAACAAATGTCCGGCAAGGGGGGGAAGGGGGATTTTCGGGTCACATTTTCGTGCTACCCTCAGAGATCATGATTTCTTCCTACAATCACAAAATTCGACATAAATGTTCCTTAGGTAACATCTAACAGTTTTCGGAAGGGGTGCCACATTTTTGGCCCAATGGAGGGAGGGCAGGGAGAATTTTGTCCATCACCTGATTTACCCTATATTTCAGCGGTATTTAAGAGTTATCAATAAACAAATCCACGGTAATTCTTCACGAATGGTCCCCTTCATATTTGACTAGATGGGTGCTACAAACATTTGAAAAGGGGGAGGGGTGAGTAATGGATGAAATTTACATGCTATGCGCTTTTTAATTGCAATTTGATTGTACAGTTACTAAATCAGACATGAATGTTCCTTAGGCAACATCTAACAGTTTTTGAAAGGGGTGCCACAATATCGGGCCAAGGGGGTAGGGTAGGGACAATTTTGTACTTCACCTGATTATCCCTATATTTCAGCGGTATTAAAGAGTTATTGATAAACAACACCATGTCGATTCTTCATGAATGGTTCCCTTCACATTTGACTAGATGGGGGTGCTACAAACATTTGTCGCGGTGGAGAGGCGGGTTATGGGTGAAATTTACATGCTATATGCGCTTTTTAATTTCAATTTGATTGTACAGTCACCAAATCCGACATGAATGTTCCTTAGGCAATATCTAACAGTTTTTGGAAAGGGGGCCACAATTTCGGCCCAAGGGGGGAGGGTAGGGACGATTTTGTACCTTACATGATTTTCCCTATATTTCAGAGGTATTAAAGAGTAATCGATACTCTGCATCCAATCTAGTCAAATGCGAAGAGAATCGTACTAACTATTATGCTTGTTTATAGATAACTCTTTAATACCTTTAATAAAAGCAAGGATAATCACAATGGGCAAAATTGTCCCTCCCCTCCCCTCTTGGGTCAAAATTGTAGCACCCCTTTCTAAAACTGATAGATGTTTCCTAAGGGAATATTCATGTCGGATTTGGTGACTGTACAATCAAATTATAATAAAAACAATGTAACATGTAAATTTCACCCATAACCCGCCTCTCCCCTCAACAAATGTTTGTAGCACCCTCATCTAATCAAATGTGAAGGGGACCATTCAAAAAGAATTATCATGCTTTCTTTATCAATAACCAAAGGATAAATCCACCGAGCATGACTGTAGGGCGATTTGCTATTTTGGAAGCTTCAAAATTGACATTTTTCGCTATTCATACCAGTTGCAAAAAAATTTACAGAAAAAATGAACAAGGGTGGAAAAGAGTGCTTTGCGCGAAAAAAAAAAAGAAAGAAAGAAAAGAAAGGGTCTTCTCCTCAACGTGAGGGAACTCAAAGCGATCGAAATACGCGACCGCTTGACAAGGAGAGGTTGGAGGACTTACGGGCTGCATTAGATGGCGCAAATTGCAGCCGCGCAGCTTACAATCATAAGGGCTGTTTAACAGCCATACCTTTGCACCGACTGACTCCCAAATGCGGGTGCTGCTGCAAATGCCTTTCACTGCCGAATCCCGGTGTAGGGGTAGTACCAAATCCAGAACCCAGCCCTGGAAATCAATGACAGGAATATAGTCCATTTATGCATCAACGGGGTTCCCACGTTTTCAGGCTTTCAAAATTCCAGTACTTTCAACGACTTTTTCAAGAACTTTGAAAAAATCTAGTGACCTCTCATAATGCGGATGTTCGCTCATTATGAGTGTCCTTCGTTTCAAAGATAGCAAATTAATTTAATTTATAATGGTTTATGTTGGTAGTAGCGGAGCCCCATAGCTACATGCAGGAGAAAAAGGAACAAAACAAAAGTGTATATGCATCGACCGATTCTGTTATGGACTTCCGGTTTCCGTGTGTCCGTCGTCGCACAGGCAACCCACCAGTTTTGAGCGGAAAATGAGCACGCGCGCGCTTGAAGTTGGCGATTTTATTTGTAGGGATGTTTAGAGATTTTGTTATTTCGTGTTTGAATTTTCGACAAGTGAAGGAAAAATATTTTCTTGTCCTTCATCAAAAACTGAAACGTTTCTAAAGCAAGCTGTCAAATCAAGGTATTTTAGACTAAAAGTCTACAGCAATGAAGCGGAGACAGATAATACCGGGGGGGGGGGGGAGGGACTCTAAGGTTAAAATGCTAGGGGTGACCGTCGGGAAACTCGAATTTTGACCCTAAAAAATACCTGTTCGGAAAAAAATTTCCACCCTAAAAAATACCCCTCAGTCTGAAATACCCTAAAAAAATACCAACAATTTTGACAGATTAAATTATATTCTGGCCGTTTATTTAATATACATCAAATGTATCCTCTCGACTTTCAAAAACACTACCTTATTTGCGTGAGAACCCCCTAAAAATACCTATTTTTCTTACTATACCGCCCCCTATACTATACCAAATGCGGGTGCTGCTGCAAATGCGTTTCCACTGCCGAATCCCGGTGTAGGGGTAGTACCAAATCCAGAACCCAGCCCTGGAAATCAATGACAGGAATATAGTCCAGTTATGCATCAACAGGGTTTCCACGTTTTCAGGCTTTCAAAATTCCAGTACTTTCAACGACTTTTTCAAGAACTTTGAAAAAATCTAATGATCTCTCATAATGCGGATGTTCGCTCATTATGAGTATCCTTCGTTTCAAAGATAGCAAATTAATTTAATAATTTATAATGGTTTATGCTGGTAGTAGCGGAGCCCCATAGCTACATGCAGGAGAAAAAGGAACAAAACAAAAGTGTATATGCATCGACCGATTCTGTTATGGACTTCCGGTTTCCGTGTGTCCGTCGTCGCACAGGCAACCCACCAGTTTTGAGCGGAAAATGAGTACGCGCGCGCTTGAAGTTGGCGATTTTTATTTGTAGGGATGTTTAGAGATTTTGTTAGGACCGTTCATTATTTAAGTCGGAGGGGGGGGGGGGGGGGGGGGGGGGGGGGGGGGGTGGAGGAGAAAATGGGGGGCCCTGAAATTTTTTTAGCGAACCCAAGGGGGGTCTTGAAAGGCGAAAATGGCAGTTAAGGGGGGTCTTGAGAAACAATTATTTGTCTATATCAGCAAAAAGTCTAAAAAAAAATTCGGCTCGCGCTACGCGCTCGCCATCTACTCAATCTTTAAACTCCTGATCATTGTAAGAGACCCAGATACTTCCTCAGAAAAGAGGGGGACGTTTTAGTGACTTGCCATGATAGCCATTGTGGGAGACCTTATGGTAGGCTTGGAAATGGGATTGGAGTCACTGGGATTTGGCCAATAGAACTAGAAATGGGTCTATTTGCCTTTAACTAAACCAACAATGAAATATCAATGTCTGTAAAGAGTGGTTTAAAAATTTGTGAACTGCTTTTAAAATTTTGCCCTACGACTGCAATACAAACACTCTGTACACATGTCTAAAAGTCACTTTTTAACGCTGGGATTTTGAAAACTTTGACTGGGAAAAACTTCAGGACTGGGATCTTGCAAAACTTTTACACTGAGAAATGGGATTTGGACCCCCTTCAGGGGAAGGGGGTCCTGAAATGTTTCAGACTATCAGAGGGGGGCTCCCAAAAACAATCAATGCTATCAGGTGGGGTTCTTGAAATTTTTTTGGATCACAGGTATTTTCTCCTCCACCCCCCTCTCCGACATAAATAATGACCGGTCCCTTATCTCGTGTTTGAATTTTCGACAAATGAAGGAAAAATATTTTCTTGTCCTTCATCAAAAACTGAAACGTTTCTAAAGCAAGCTGTCAAATCAAGGTATTTTAGACTAAAAGTCTACAGCAATGAAGCGGAGACAGATAATACCGGGGGGGGGGGGGGGACTCTAAGGTTAAAATGCTAGGGGTGACCTTCGGGAAACTCGAATTTGACCCTAAAAAATACCTGTTCGGAAAAAAATTTCCACCCTAAAAAATACCCTCAGTCTGAAAATACCCTAAAAAATACCAACAATTTTGACAGATTAAATTTTATTCTGGCCGTTTATTTAATATACATCAAATGTATCCTCTCGACTTTCAAAAACACTACCTCATTTGCGTGAGAACCCCCTAAAAATACCTATTTTTCTTACTATACCCCCCCCCCCCCGAAGTCAAATTTTCATAATGTACTACTGCGCATGCCTGGCCGTCCGTAAAAAAGCCGTCACGGACGTCAAACCCTCACTTTTGCCGTGAGTGAAGATCCGACATGGCGGCTGCTGCTTGCAACGACAAAAAGCCTCAGTAAGTATAACAAGGGTTGCTTTTTAGACTAAGAAACACTTGTATGAGAATACTTTCTACTTACATATTCCTGTTTATGTTTGTAATTCATGCCACGAATTGGGTTTCGAGTGGGTTTCACACAAAACCTCCTTGACTTTGAGTGAACATTGTAATGGGCAATTCCAGAAAATAAAGGTACCCCCCCCACGGGCGGCATTGGAAATTCCTAAGGGATGGGGGGGGGGGGGGGGGGGGTTAAGAGCTCGGAATTCTGATTGCAAGGGGGGTTTTCGAAACTGGATTCTTGTCACAAGGGGGGTCTGAAGACGCTCAACTTCTGAAGGAGTTCGCGTGTTTTTCAGTCTGCTAAAATAGCGTTTTTCAGAAAGAAAATAACGCGCGGAAAAACAGTCTTCGCCGCCATTCGATAGATAGAGAATGCTTGCCAGTTCGTACTTGTCTCTTCTAAGACAGAATCTCCATAATTTTCTACTGATTTTGACTGTTAGTTCAATCACGCAGCAGGTTCAACTTTGTACAATCACACATTGAAATTAATATAAAGGATGTTGGCGATACGGGATAAGTTGAGCTTGCATGGACGAGCAACTTTCAGCAAAACCCGCCGCAACTTTCCCTAACATATCTAATGAAATCCCGGAACAACACGGTATAGTTTAATAACGTTTCTTAAAATGGTACATGTAATATGCATGTTGAATAATATGTTTTTCTTTTACTCCTTTTTAGAGTTTCTATATGGGTTTTTCCTAAGCCTCAAATATTCGAAGATCCGCAAAAAGTAACAACTAGGCTTTCCAAGCTTGGTCAGCTCATTCTAATGTGTTTTGCTATTGGTTATATTTGGAAAAATTGTTTTAGAAAGCGATTTGAAAATGTGTGTTGCAAGTAAATAGCTTCCACACTTTATTTGAAATGTCTATTCCCCCATTTCACGATCGAATGGCGAAAGTCTCAAGTTTTTCCGTGATAATATCATCCTATTTTCATTGAGTAATTATGCCGCGAAGTCTTGAAATGTGTGGGTTACATACTCTTATGTAACAGCGTGTTGTTGAATTAAGGATACATTCCTTTGACAAGTCTTGTCTTATTTAAAGGAATCCTGACTTTGATTCATGGCCTTTTCACTCAGAAGATACGTAAGCCCGTGAGTCGCTAGTAGATTTCTTTTTCGTTTCACCAGATTACGTCGCCTCAGCCGATGTCTACATGCTTTCGCCCAGTTCCAGATGCCGCCATACCTGCAGCCACCCGCTTGTTGAAGCCTCTGCCGATCCCGTTCGTGCCGCTATTTGCCTCGTATATGGCGAGCTTCCAGCCCAGTTCCAGATGCCGCCATACCTACAGCCACCCGCCTGTTGCAGCATCTGCCGATCCCGTTCGTGCCGCTATTTGCCCGTATATGGCGAGCTTCCAGCTCTAATTTGGACTTATTCAAAATACCATGTTTACTCGTGTGTCGAGCCTAAATTGGACTTATTCAAAATACCATGTTCGCTCGTGTGTCGAGCCTAAATTGGACTTATTCAAAATACCATGTTCGCTCGTTCGTCGAGCCTAAATTGGACTTATTCAAAATACCATGTTCGCTCGTTCGTCGAGCCTAAATTGGACTTCTTCAAAATACCATGTTTGCTCGTGTGTCGAGCCTAAATTGGACTTATTCAAAAGACCATGTTCGCTCGTGTGTCGAGCCTAAATTGGATTTATTCAAAATACCATGTTCGCTCGTTCGTCGAGCCTAAATTGGACTTATTCAAATACCATGTTCGCTCGTTCGTCGAGCCTAAATTGGACTTATTCAAAATACCATGTTCGCTCGTTCGTCGAGCCTAAATTGGACTTATTCAAAATACCATGTTTGCTCGTGTGTCGAGCCTAAATTGGACTTATTCAAAATACCATGTTCGCTCGTTCGTCGAGCCTAAATTGGACTTATTCAAAATACCATGTTTGCTCGTGTGTCGAGCCTAAATTGGACTTATTCAAATACCATGTTCGCTCGTGTGTCGAGCCTAAATTGGATTTATTCAAAATACCATGTTCGCTCGTTCGTCGAGCCTAAATTGGACTTATTCAAAATACCATGTTCGCTCGTGTGTCGAGCCTAAATTGGATTTATTCAAAATACCATGTTCGCTCGTGTGTCGAGCCTAAATTGGATTTATTCAAAATCATGTTCGCTCGTGTCGAGCCTAAATTGGATTCATTCAAATACCATGTTTGCTGTGTGTCGTGCCCTTTATTGGATTTATTCAAAATACCATGTTGGCTCGTGTGTCGAGCTTTGGAGCCTTATTCCTCACATTTGCTGGTTTGTATATTGAACTCTTATTTAGACATTTGTAAGTAGAACTGCTAAGAATTCTAAGTTTCTTTTTCCAAGTGCCCGGTATCCTGGTCGCGCCAATATGGGTTTTCTTATAGAAACCCTTCAATCATCTTTGATGAGTTTTTGGCCCGACTTGGCTATTGGGAACTTTCCTTTTTAAGCTTAGTTTTTTGTGCTCTTTTGCGTCTGGTATTCCGACAATTTTTCGTATACTTGTCAAGATGCTAAGCCACAGACACATTAACATAGCGTGTAAAACCTGGTTTGTGGGAAAGCTTCCCTACTGGCTAAGTCGGGCCACTGCCCTTAACTGTGAAAGGGAAGGTTTTTCTGAGTTTGGGAAAAGGTACCCTTTTGGAAGGGTTATGGGCAAATAAGGTCTTTGGCAGATACATAGTAAGCTGTAGGCTGCTCGATCCGAGGTCAACCCATTTCCCATAACTTAATCCCACACGACCGAGACAATGAGCGGCCTGGTTACCTCAATGAAAATCGTTACTATTTTCATTGAGTAATTATGCCGCGAAGTCTTGAAAGTGTGGGTTACATAACACTCTTATGTAACAGCGTGTTGTTGAATTAAGGATACATTCCTTTGACAAGTCTTGTCTTATTTAAGGAATCCTGACTTGATTAATGGCCTTTTCACTCAGAAGATACGTAAGCCCGTGAGTTGCTAGTAGATTTCGACCCACCCACCTCCCCTTCGGCGACGTAACATATACCGCGTACTTCCGTCCGCCTTCAGCCGCTCTTTACCTCGGTCAACCCATTTCCATAATTAATCCCACACGACCGAGACAATGAGCGGCCTGGTTACCTCAATGAAAATCGTTTACGATTCTTTGCCCCTACAATTCAAATCTTACAAAATAGCCAGTTAGCTACTAGTTAACACGCACTACAAAATGTAGAGCTCATATTCAGTGGATGTGTAAATGCCGGTGGTACTTTTTTCTTCAAAATCAAACTATCTGCTCTGTATTAATATTCTGAAACAAGATTATGCGCTTTTTGTGTTTTCTTTACTTTGCAAATTTAATAAATTCCTGCAACAACCCCGGCAACTTTTGCCTTTTTCTCCGCAACGTTTCCCTCTCGCAAAATTTTACTTTTTCTCGCAATAATAAACAAGGTGGTGATTATTTGGATTCCGGAGGGGAGGGGGGCGGGGGTAAAATTTGAAATTTCTGAAGGGGAGGGGGTTTAACCTACCCGGAATTCTATATGCACTGGGGGGTAAACATTTTGGAAATTCTGGATGCATGGGGGGGTCAAAAACTAGTGCCGCCCGTGGGGGGGGGGGGGGGGGGGGGTTACCTTTATTTTCTGGAATTGCCCAATCTTGTAAACAAGTAATCTTGTGCCTCAAAGATTCTTGACAAGTTGTAACAGTTGCTGGGCACCCTGTGCCCGGACTCCTTGGGCCTGGCCCGAGGGAACAGGACTCTTGGTTATGGCGGCCATTGATGACTGACTCTTGTTGAGTTAATCGCCAAGTATTTCGCTATTTCCAGTTCGACATATTACGTACGGTTTACACTGGTGGCAGCGGTGTTGGAGAACATTATGAGTGAGTCTAAAGAAGTAGGAAATTTGGCTTGGAAAGCCGGTGAAGATGTGCAGCGATGGATTTTAGGTGTGATTCATACGCAGCCGCGTGTGGCTGGGATAAAGGAAAGACTGCCGGAAAGGCTACGATGGGCTTACTGAGGATAAGATAGATTTTTTACTGACAGTTCCGGAAGATGACCGCAAGGACTGGTCGAAACTTAAGAAAGCATTCCTAGAGGAATACAAAGCAGACCCAACAACGTGCGAGCAGCTTTTTTGTCCAGAAAGAGACAGCCAAACGAGTCCTTTGCAGTGTATTTAGCAGTACTCGAAAAGCTCTATCGAGAGTCGTTTGGCATAACCGGAACCACAGAACTATCAGATGAGGCGAAGAAGTCAGTAACGCGTCAATTTTTGCGTGGCATTCCTCAAGAAATCAGTAATCAGTTATTATTAAAAAACTCCAAATCGATCACGCGGAGAAAAGCGGAAATCAGTTGGCAAAAGAAGCAAAGCGTATGGCGGAGGTGCTGGCCCGAACTAACCCCACAGGCGTCATGGCGGTTAAGGCTGAGGAGAGTACAGACCAGATAGAGACACTTAGAAAGGAAGTACAAGAGCTCAAGGTGTTGCTGGAAAACAGTCGCGACACAGAACAAGCGAATGCAGTGACACAAAACAGTAAACGATGCTACAGGTGCGGTTCAACTTCTCACCTTTTCCGGGACTGCGAGCAGCGACCCCCAGCCCGTGGGCGTGGCGGATCGACCCGAGGGGGTTACGAGGAGGATCACGTGGCAGAGGGAATAACCGAAGCCAGATTCGATGCTATAACTGTGGAGGTCAAGGTCACATGAAAGCTGATTGCAGTTCACCAGATTTGAAATTGAGGACACCAGTGCCAAGGGGCCACCACTGGTGTCAAATGCTTATGAAGGTACCCCAATCTGGTCACAAGGCAGGTGCACCCTCCATGTGCGGGGCATGGCAGGAACAGTCAAGTGTAACTGGCTGGTAGATACTGGCTCGGATGTTACGTGTATAAGTTCAAACTTACCGGGTGTTGAAAAACTCAATCTGTCTTCACCCCAGAGTGCCCAACCACAGCGAATGGTTCCCCCCTTGGATGTATCGGAGAAATAACTACAAGAATACAAATTGGTCATGTTGTGAAAGAGAATGTTCGTGTGCTAGTAATCAAAAATTTGAATACCCCAGCTATCCTAGGAATGGACTGTCTAGAAAAATTTGGTTCCTTCACCATCAATTGGTCCCAGAATATCTTGAACTTGGGAGACAGTCGGGTAATGTTAGAGAAAAAGAGACATGGCTCAGTTTTAACTCCCACTGTTGTGTCCCTTATTTCAGATGCAACCATACCAGCGCGTTCTCAGTGTTTTGTTTCAGCTAGAGCAAATCAGCAATCGTATGTATATAAACAGCATGATGTCTTGTTTACACCGTATGTGGAAAAAATGGCTAAATTGGATGTTCTGGTCGGAGCAGGAGTTGTTACGTCCTCCAAGGTACACTCAGTCCCAGTGACAGTCATGAATAACAGTGAGTACCCAGTTCATTTATATGCAGGCACAAGGATTGGCGAACTTTCACCCATTAAAGTGGAAGATAGACCCGCAGTACCAAACTTTCCAATCAGACGCCCAACTACCTGAAAAAACAGGGCCAGCAAATATTGATTTAAATGAGTGTGACGTCACTCCGGTTCAGAAAGACGAACTGAGAGAACTTCTTCAGGAATACAGGGATGTTTTGCTAATAATGAGAAAGAGGTTGGGCGTACTAACCACACACACTTCAAAATCTGTACTCAAAATGAGGTCCCCATAGCAGTTAAACTCAGGAGAACACCATTTTCTCTGCGGCCAGAAGTGGATAAACAGATTCATGATATGCAGCAGCGGGGTATTATTGAGCCTTCAAATTCGCCGTATTCATCCCCGATTTTATTGGTTCCCAAGGCAGACGGGTCATACAGGTTTTGTGCTGATTTTCGCGCGCTAAATGATGCTACTATCACGGAAATATTCCCATTACCATCTGTTAGAGAATGCCTGGACTCTCTTGGGGCATGGGGCATCCCTGTTTACTACCCTGGATCTGTATAGCGGGTACTGGCAGATACCTATAGAAAAAAATAGTCGCCACAAGACTGCATTCTCGACCGAATCAGGCCACTGGCACTTCTGTGTAATGCCATTTGGAGTCAAAAATGCACCCTCGGTGTTTGCACGATTAATGACTGATATCATGCAGGGACTAATATGGAATGGGGTGGCTGTGTATTTAGATGACATTATCATTGGTGGGACAAATTTCCAGGAACATTTAAAGCTTTTAAGGGAGGTCTTGCAACGCTTAAGGGAAGCAGGGTTAACAGTAAAGTCGTCCAAAGTTCAACTGTGTCGCAAAAAGCTTCTATTTCTGGGGCACCAGGTATCCGAGGCGGGCATTGAACCCGATCCAGCAAAGCTAGAATCGATTAAAACACTGGCCATCGCCTACAAACAACAAAGAAGTACGGGCCCTTTTAGGATTTTGCAATTATTACTCTGAATTCATCCCTAATCTTCAGCGGAGAGCCCGTGTTCTTAATGAACTAACTGGTAAAGCTAAGTTTGTATGGAACGTAGAGCGAGAAGCGGCCTTTAATGATTTGAAACACGCACTGTCATCCAATCACGTTATACTGCAGTTTCCAGATATGACTAAACCTTTTGAACTGAGTACTGATGCATCAGATTCGGGAGTGGGATGCGTCTTGTCACAAAGGGACTCAAAGGGACGTGATCAGCCAGTTTCTTTGCCTCAAGGACCTTCAGTAAGAATGAATTGAACTGGCACACACGTGATAAGGAAGCATTTGCCCTGGTTTTTGCATTGCGTAAATTTAGACAGTACTTGCTAGGCCGAAAATTTACTTGGTTTACCGATCACGAAGGATTGAAATGGTTACGTAACACTAGGGATCCGAGGGGTCGCTACGCGAGATGGATCGAAGAACTCGAGGAGTTTGAATTTGAAACGATATTTCGTCCTGGTGATCAAAATACCCAAGCTGACGCGCTATCTCGCATGCATTCTGTAAGTGCGGTTATTCAGGACGGTCAACTTAGTCTAGACGAATTCAAACGACTTCAATCTGCTGACCCCGTTTTGGGCGTGTTGATTTCGCAAGTGAGGCGGGGTCGCAAGCTCTCTGCGACAACGCCGGGAGTGCGCCGTTGGGCTAGCAAGTTCGAGTACTTGGCTCTCGATAGGGTCACAGGTCTCCTCAACATTCAGTACAAATATAACAAGCGGCGCATCGATCAACTAGTTGTTCACGAAGCCCTGATACATAAGGTTTTATCCCTCAAACACGATAATGCGGGTCACATGGCAGCTCACAAAACAATGCGACTTTTCCAGCGGGAATACTTTTGGTTAGATATGCGGGAGGATGTAAAGCAGTACTGTAAATCATGCGTAGTCTGTGCCGCGGCACGTCCACCGCCGAAAAAATCGCGGGCACCCCTTACTCTTACGTCACAACCTTCTGAAGCATGGCAAGAGATCTCGGTAGATCTAAAGGGCCCTTTTGGATCCCGCCCAACCCCTCGCGGCAATCGATACGTGATGGTGACCATTGACTTGTTGACCCGCGCTACAGAGCTAGTTCCCATAGCTGACAAGACGGCTAAAACAGTAGCGAAAGCCATTGTGACAGACGTATTTTGTCGTCATGGGATCCCAGAGTCCGTTTTAACTGATCGCGGATGCGAGTTTGATAACGAGGCTTTAGGTGTGCTTGCTAACGAGCTTGGCATTGACAAAAAATATCACCCATGCACCCACAAGCGAATGGGGTCGTAGAGAGGTTTAATCGGACTTTGGGCGAAATGTTACAGAAGTCGGCTGATGATACTGGGGAAAATTGGGACCTTGAGCTTCCATTTGTCCGTTTCCATTATATGAATCACGAACACTCGTCAACCGGTTTCTCCCCTTTCTTCCTTACTCATGGTCGTGATCCCCGTACCCCTCAGATGGTCTATTCCCACACCGTTCCCAGGAAGCAACCTACAACCGGCAGTGGGCATCCTCTTTAGCGGGCCGTTTAAGGGATGCTCACAAGGAAGCAGCAGAGAGAGATAAGAAGCAGAAGGAGAGCCGGGTAGCCAAAAGTGTTGGCCGAAAGCGTCAATATAAAGTTGGGGATAAGGTTATGGTTCATGTACCTGTCAAGAAGGGAAAGGCTTCTAAATTACAATCTCGTTGGGAGGGTCCTTACATAGTTATACAGTGTCGTCAAGGTAACACATATCGTATCAAGAAGGTTGACAACTTTCGGAAAAGACTTCTTCGCCATTATGACCAACTACAACCTATACTGGATTGCCCTACAAAATTGTCTGGCGCAGACGATGTTGTTGAAGACCATACACGACTTGAACCCCTGAACAGGAAAGTGTCCCTGCCGCTAGGGAGGTACAGTACGCCACGGATGTGACTGATGAGTCTTCAGTGGAGGTCAGTGACGCAGAGCAAGATGGTGCTGAATTCCATGTTCCCTTCAGAAGGGGCACTCGTGTTCGGAGGCCCCTGATAGATTTGGGGACTGGTAGTATGACGCGGACGTAGAAGATTAACTGACGTAGTCTATTCATCCCCAAGGAGGGAGGAGTGTAACAGTTGCTGGGCACCCTGTGCCCGGACTCCTTGGGCCTGGCCCGAGGGAACAGGACTCTTGGTTATGGCGGCCATTGAGGACTGACTCTTGTTGAGTTAATCGCCAAGTATTTCGCTATTTCCAGTTCGACATATTACGTACCGTTTACAAAGTTGCTCTTGCTTTCCTTTTTAGAGAGACAACTTGTTTAAGTTTATATCACATTTTGTATACTGAATGATGAATGTATTAGCTTTGATTTTCTTTTTTTTCTCTGTTCTTCTGTCACAAAACGCAAACATGCTTTTTGTTTTGGCTTTTTGGTGACAAATCGCGCGAAATGTAATACTTAAGAACATTACTTAAGTTTTATTTTAAGACTTTTAAAAAAGGATGCACAGTGTAACTTACCGATAAAACTAAGCTATATTAATATTAATGAATTGTGAATGTCACCACTGCAGCAAATGGAGGTCGCCCTTGTTGAGTTGTGCAGACCTTACAAACATGTCAATTCTTATTGCGATCTGCAAATTTGTGCAGTTTTACTGATAGATCCCTGTAAATATTCTTTAAATATGAATCAATGCTTCTCTTTTATTTGTTAATTATTTAGTGACTCTCCAATGGAGTGGACAACTAGCCACGACAAAGCATTGTGCAAAGAAATACTTCTGCAAAACCCTTACCAGGAGAGACGGAAAACAGTGGGAAGATCCCAGATCTGGCAAAAAATAGCTGATCAGCTAATAGCTCTTGATGAGCCCAAATTTAAGCCAACCCTGGCCAAAAGGTCAGTTCCGGACAGGATGAGTCACTCTTCTTCCAAAATTCCGAAGACGAATGGCCGCTGAGAGGAGGGAAAGTGGGACATGTCAAACCATGTCAGAGATTGACCAAATGCTCGAAGACATCGATGCAATGGAAAAGGAGTCTGGCATCCGACAGAGTGAAGGTATTAACCTCATCCTTTCAGAAAATATTGATACATTATTGCTGGATTTTGAAGGATTATTAACAGTATTTGCCACATTACCATTTTTACAATACACTTATACAATTTTTTCTAAAAAGGGGTGGGGGTGTCAATTTACCTGATCTTTTCCATACAAATACTGTTTTTTCTTCTGAAATTCCAAAGAGGGATGGGGGGTCATTTTTCAACTCCCTTCCGTTGGGGGTATGGAAATTTTTTTTGGAACCACACATTATAGTTTTCAAGAATGAAACAATTTGAGGGCCATAAGCTAGAAAACTATTGTATGGTTATTATGAAACCCTCGTGAAATAAAGTTTATTGTATTGTAATTGTATTTATTTCTAAAGTATACTTCTACCAGTAAAATGTTTTATACAAATGCCCATTTATGAGCCATCTTATGAAATCCAACATACCAACCTTCTAGTTATTACCATTCCTTGCTGTTTTTGACCAGAGCATGCATTTTACTAGTGATGTGTTGTATATTTTTATAATACCGCGTAATACTCCTCCCTTGCCACCTCCTCTCAAATGCAAGGTTCTGGCCCTGGGGGGTGGGGGAGCGAACTCCTTTATGTCGTCGGGCAAGGGCTGGTACATTGGCTGGTACATTGCCTTGGGTTTGTAGATTATTCGGGCGGCAAGGATCTTTTAATTCCGCAGATATTAGCCATTCTTTTTCAAGGAACTTTTTGCGGCATAAGTAACTTTGAGATTTTGGAGCCTGAAAAAGTCCGTTCGAATAACATGAAATTGGCCTAATGAATGCTCTCCAAACTTGCTGTGATTAATGTTAGCTACTCAGGGATTAGTGCGAGGGGTGTCATTTAAAAGTTTAGGTCGCGCAACGCGTCTGATGGCTGCTAATTATAAACAAGAGCGTGGTTATAACGTTGCTATAGCAACTCCGATCACAACAAAATGCACACTACAATAAAGTTCAAACCCTTCAGGGTAACCATGTGAAACTTCAGACCGGTACAGGTTTTCGAGCCAGAACAGCAGTCATACAAAGATTGGGTGTTGAGAGCAAAAAAAAATTGTAGGCAGCATTAAAGGCAACCTTCAGAGTTTGAAGTGTCATATATTGGGCAATTCCAGGAAATATATGTATCCCTTGGATGGGTGGCATTCTGAAATTCTGAATCTTAGGGGGGGTTTCAAGCTCGGAATTCTGTCTGCATGGGGGCTCTCAGAGCTGAAAGTTAGTTTAACTCTCAGGAATTCTACATGCACCGGGATTATATATGCATGGGGGGGGGGGGGGGGATAAGCCATTTTGGAAATTGTGGATGCATAAAGCGACTATGTGTCAATCGATTTTTTTCATGTCATTTTATATCAACCCTGAAAGAAACCAGCGAAAACCAGATCGTATTAATGAAGAAGGAAATTGATTCGCTTAACGCTTCCGTTGCAAGCGTTAAGCGTTCTAAAATCAGGCGCCGATATCCGGGCCGTCGAACTTGTTGTGTCAAATTTCAAACATTACACGGATCGACGCCCATTCTGTATAAATCTCACAGTTTTCGCATAGGGGCAGCCAGCTGGGCCACCGAGAAAGGACTGTCGGACGCGCAAATTCGCAGCCTCGGTCGATGGAAATCTGACACATTTAAGGCCTAGTGTACATTCGACCAAACTCTGGCTCGACACGCGTACGATAGTCAAGAGTGCTGGCCTTCCAGACAAGCGGCTGGTGCCTCGCGCTCTTTGTTACTGATCACGTTGTTGTAAGTGCATTCCAGACAAGAGAATATTAGTTCATGTCTTTGTGTTGTGAAACTCTTTTATTTCGACTTAGCGGGCGCTCTGGGAACCAAGGCAGTGATACGTTTGTTCAAACTTGAATGAAAAATTTTCTCAGCTCAAAGCTTTCAAATTAGAATTAGCCCTGTACTTGCCTGTAAGTAATCTGTAATAGAACCATTTAGGTCTGGATGTCTATTGCGCTTTCGGCTTTGTGAACGGAGTTCTTTTTTAGTTTCTGTGGGAGACTTCAACATGTTTCTAGCCTTGACCGCTTTTTATTACGGCACAAAGGCAATTTAAGGCTGAATTTTCGCCCCCAAGTCGAGGATAATAGTGTGTTAGCAGCTACAAAATATAGATACCTACGCAGAGGAAGACCAAAACAATTAATGTGAAGTTTTTTCTTCGGTAAATTCTACAATTTAATTGTAGAAATGCTAAGTATCAAAGTAATTACATTTATTTCAGCGAAGCGGGATAGTTAAAAACGGAAAATATAGATAAGCTCGTTACCAACAACAACCACAAATTTCCCGCTGAAAATTTCTTCAATTCACGATTCTTCGCAGACAATAAAGTTATTATAAATAGACGGACATGGGAATGCATAAATGAACTAATAAATCGCAAAAAGAAAAGCACCAAAGTAATCAAAACTATGAAAAGCCCTCAAAACCGAGGGCTATCCCATGATCCCTTTCTTAACGTAATATACTAAATTCTCATTTCGCCTCTTTGGGTAACAGACTTGCTTCTGAGCTTCCACAACATACCAAGTCACATTTCGATTATCTACCGAAAATTAGATGTACAAGCGCTTAAAGTCTTTTTTCAGTAAATATGACATATTTTTCAGATGCCAATATGGCTTTCGAGAGCATTGTTCAACTGAGCATGCGATATTAGATATTGTCAACAAAATCCAATCATATATGAATAAGAAACTTTTCTCCTGTGTCTTCCTTGATTTACAAAAAGCTTTTGACACTGTGGATCATGGAATCCTTCTAAGCAAGTTAAATCATTATGGAATTCGTGGTGTTGTGAATGAATGGTTCGCCTCATACTTTATTGGTAGAATTCAAACTACCCATGGCCCATATATATCTGGTAAAGAAAACACAATGTGCGGCGTACCTCAGGAAGCGTGCTTGGCCCCCTATTGTTTCTTATTTATGTTAATGATATGTATAATTCTTCCAGTAAGTTTAATTTTTATTTATTTGCTGATGATACAAATCTTCTCTATGCACATAAAAATCTTAAGACTCTTGAATCTGTAGTTAATGCCGAATTATTAAAAGTTGTTGAATGGTTAACTGTCAATAAGCTCTCTATAAATATCAAGAAAACTAACTTTGTACTTTTTCACCCTTACCAAAAGCGCATTAATTATAACATCGATGTTAAGATTATCATCATTCTCTACACAATCCGTTAGCCTCGACCGCAAAGAGCATGTAAAATACTTAGGAGTGATCATTGATAGTCATCTTTCCTGGAAAAATCATGTTGAATATGTGGCATTGAAAATCAGTAGGAACATTGGATTAATCTCAAAGCTTAGACACCTTGTCCCCCTGAAAACTCTTTATAGTATTTACAACTCGCTTGTTTTTCCTTACCTTTCTTATGGTCTAGTTGCCTGGGGTCAAGCTGCTAAATCTCACTTAGAAAAATACTGATACTACAAAAGCGAGCATTGCGCTTAATCCACTTTGCGCCCTTTCGCTCCCATGCTATTCCCTATTTTATCCATTCCAATATAATGCCTTTAACACTACTTTATTTAAAACTTGCTTCGTCATTAATGTATGATGTCTTCAATGCTTCTGCACCGCCTAATATCTCAGAACTCTTTACACTTACTAAAAATGTACATCAATATCAAACCAGATCGTCGTCTTCAGATAATTATTATATTAATTTCTCTAGGATAAACCAGCACAAGAACTCTTTTTCTGTGATTGGAGCAAAAATTTGGAACAGTATCTCTCAAGACATCAAAAGCTCACCAAAGTCTCTTTTCAAAAACAAACTTCAAAGAATGCTGTTTAGTATCCTGGAAGAACAGGATAGTTATGCTGATATTTCTATATTAATTAATGAAATGAAATGAATAAAATCAAATAATTGTTATTTTCTATTTCTGAAACTTTGAACTATTTACACCCTTCTCTTTTTCACTTGTTATTAGCGTTTTGTTTTTTTCACGTTTTTACCCTTCGTCTCTCTCTGCTTCTTTGTCCTCTCACCGCCTGCCTCGACTAGCTATGCTATTTGCAGGCGGTGTGCTGTCTTTGTAATTTTTAAAAAAGATATAATAAAGTTGAAGTTGAAGTTGACAAATACTGGCTACAATTATGTTCGCAATTTCATCTTGATTGATATATTCAAAGGAAGTGCTGAAAATAATTTGTGCAGTTTGTGTCCGGAGTTTGGGCAAATTGTCCGTAGTTTTAGTCCGGCGGATTAGAGCAAATTTTCGTGGAAATTGCGCATTTTAGGCTAAAGCCAAAATTTTGCCAGCTGATAGTTTTCAATGTAATATTAAATCGTAGATATGGAGGCACGCTAGAATTCTTTCGTAGCGAAAGCTAGAGAGGTTTTAGAGTGAACTATTGTTTAGCTCAATAGCAGCCATTTTGAATGCTTTGTTATTCAAATGAGGTTTAGAACTTAGCTTTGTGAACATTCAAGTTGTTCTCTAGACTGCACAGCATAGCAGCTCAACACTTGCTAACCGAATTTAACTTATGGGCTCGCTGTTTACGGCGCTTCGGAGGCTGAACTTACCGCAGTGCAAAATTTTTAGACCGTTGTTCCAAGCGCCGTTATATTTCTAGCCAAATTAGTATTCATGAAATTTTAGAAAAACAAGATAAAAAAGTATGTAACAAAATTAGAAACCTTGATGGCCATCCTATGCATAACTTTCTACCTAAAGCTAAGGAGACGAAATATAATTTAAGGAAAAAAACATCATTAAGGCCTAAGGTAAATACCGAACGATACATGAATACTTTTGTAAATAGATTAATTTTTAGATATAACTTAGCTATATAGATTTTAGAATTTTACCATTTTACCATTTTATCTTTTATATTTCATTTGTAAACTCGCTTTTTATCATACATTGTAACATAGGATATGTATTTTATCATATGGAAATAAAGACCTATTATTATTATTATTATTATTAACTCTGAACTATGGATTGAGCTGCCTGACTTCGGCTGAGCGTTTCCTTACATTTTTTGGTGATCTATTAAATGTCACGATCAGTTTATTGTGAATGTTCGAAATGTTTAGAATTTCTATTGTAAAACAATAGTCTGACTGAGGTTTGATAAAATGTTTCAAGAATGACCAACAAATTCTAAAAAAAATCGAGATAATTGGTACCTCATGTGTCAAATGTGTAAAACGAAGCTTGTCTCTAAAATCTCGGCATGATATTTCTTCCTAGTACTGTGCTATACTCTATAAACACGGACGATGGATGATTTCACTAAGTGCCGCAGAGCTCATGAATAACAAAGGATTCAAAGATGGCTGCCAATGGCAAAACAATGGTTCACATTAAACCTGTTCTAGCTTTCACTACAAATAAAATTTAGCGTGCCTCCATATCTTATCTTCAATAAAATACTGAAAACTATTGACATGCAAAGTCTGGAGTCTTTAGCCAAAAGTGCGCAATTTTTACGATAATCCGCCGGACTATTTGGGCATTTGAACAACAGAATTTTACCACATTGTAACTAATCATTTAGAGAAAAATGAGAGTTTTTGCGCTGTTTACATCAGAAAACATTTTTACTTACCGCTTACAAACTTTCAAACGGTTGCGACTTATTTTCGAAATGTTATAGCGATAAACGCAAAAAAAAAAACCGTCGAGTTTGGGCAACACACTCTGTAAAATTTGAGCCAACGAAACATGAATAGAGCGGTGTATTTCGTGAATGGTTGAAAATGAACGTGGCTGAAAATACAAAAACAGTCACAATGTTTATTGATCTTTTTCAATTGGCACATACCCAAGTTCAACGGACAATCAACAGTCACTTACCAGTAGTACTTCGTTTTTGGCGTTCCTCCGTATTCTGCTTGTTATCATGGGTTGTTTGAGGACCATCGATGTGCGATATCGGGGCAGCACTTACCCAGGCCAGAAGACCAAACAAAACGAGCAATGTAATGTTCATCTTGGACAGAACTGACTTGTCGAACAAGGTGCCGGCTCTTTATACCCTCCGTGTTGTTTTCGATACGAATCAAATATCATTTTATGAGATTAAGATAATTTGTTTTGCAAACTCAATGAAGAGGAAGACCTCCTCTTAGTTCAATCCCTGAATGCCCTTTTCTTCTAGTTATGTCCCAATGCTCTACAATACATCCTTAAAATAAGAAGTATTAAGTCAATATTCTTTGTTTAAGCAGTTAGAGCCACCTCAGGTATCTTATCCTATGGAATTTCAATTCTGAATCAATTTTGAAGATATAGTTATATTGCCAAATTAAAAAAAAACACAGTTCTCTGCTCATGCCCTGTCGGATCTCTTTCTCCTGCGAAAAAAATTGCCTTGTGTCAAATGTAAACTGGGTTGACATGTACGATGATGATTAGATATTGTTCTCGTTGGACCAAGGAATGTTTCGTTTTGACAAACAACCCTTTGCCCAGCGTGAGATGACATATTGCAGTCAATGGGAAACAAACAGGATGGAGTCAAAACAGTTCGACATTTGTTCGTTGACCCTATCATGAAATTGCAGTACAAGACAATTTTAGAAAAAAAACTACTGCGGGGCGGAGCATGTGTGCTGACAAGAAGAAGAGGGAATCGTACACAATAATACACGTGTCAGTGTTTTTATGTTAATAAAAAGCGTTGTTTTCTGAGCAAACAGAGGCTTTGATCACGCGAGCAACTGGGCAGGGGAGGTTGGCGAGGTTGCGCTTGTCATGCGTGTGTGCATTATGGGTCAAAAATCCAAGGAGGCACCTTAGGACTCCCCGCATATAAAGAGGGGAAGAAGGAGATTAGGGAGAATTGTTGGTATTTCCGGTGTATAGCTGGAAAAAAATCTCCGTTTGATCGCTGCACGCCCGCAAACAGTATATCGGGGAAAACCCCGGGCACGTGCTCAAAGAATTGTGGGATCGGAGTTTAGGTCTTGACTGCACGCCGTCCCTTATTATTCCTTTTCGAGCGTTTCCAAGTTCAAAACTAAGTGTGTATAGCATTTTAATTATCTATTGGAGTTTTGTTCAAAGCTAAGTAATCTGTTTAAAATTTCATATACTCTATGACTATAGTTCTGTTCATAATACTAAAAACAAGTGTCAGTTATCTATTTCTGATAGGTTGTACTTTTAGTTTTACATGAAAATTTCATGTGTATTTAAAATTTAAATTCTAGTGTATATATGTTTATGGCACATTAAAAGGACATTAAAATATAACAAACATTAAAAAACACATTTGCATTAGCATTTATCTCAAGTTGATTTCTACTTATAATAACTAGATATGTGTTTATGTTGTATTAAAAAGAAAGGTCTTTTGGGGATTTAAAATCCACCAGTGTCGACAGTTGAACACGTTTCGATAAAGCTTGTTTCATAATTTTGGTGCCTCGCCGTCTCTAATTAGGACCAAAATAATAACTGCAAGATTATGACTATTGCAGAGAGGCTTTATAAAGATGAAGGCGACTAAGACAGTTAACACTTCATTTTCAAAGGTTCTCACGAAGATTTTAGTCTCCCCCAGGGATTTTGCACTTTTAATAACCAAAGAAGATTTAATCACCTTGACAAGCAAAGTCAAAAATGCAAACTGTTATCTATTTATATTTGCTAATATATAGATTTAGGGACTGCCTAAAAGCGGAACTCACATAACGACAATACACACAACTTCACTGACCATTCGGTCAACCATATATTGAACTCTAAATAATATCTCATTAAGATTGTATTTTACACTTTCTAATACTTGAAAATGCAGTCTGGGAAAAGGTGATGCTGCAGTGCCTGCACAATTACAATTTCATCAATTTTCACTCAGTTATCACATTTTGCACATTGTGCAACACCCCGCCAAAACTATAGTGGTTAAAAAAAGATTATTAGACATTTATTTATCGCAGATAACATTTTTTAAGTACACGTACGTACACACAACAATTTCCACGTTTTTCATAACATTGGTGAAAGCAGCAAGCTGATTGGCTCTTGATAACCGAGAACAATAGCGAGATCAGCAAGCTGATTGGCTTGTGATGCGCAGATTTTGGGTTACTCACACACAGTTTCCCCATACATGCAATATCTCGTTCATTGACGTCAAAGATTGGATAAGTTGGGGACAGCCTATTGGGGAGAGTCAAGACACTTCAGTCTTTCCCGATATCTGAATAATTCTCCACATCATACGAAAGCTGAATTCATTAACTGTTTTATTATTCATTCAAACTTTCAATTGACCGTTTTCACGATGTTGTGAAAACAATAACCTTTAGCCGTTCCGACTCGTTCTGACGCAGGCGGCTTTTGTTATTCAAAACAGACAAGCATTGTTCTCATCCCATTTATGTTGCGTGCGCAACATCGTGAAAACTGCCAATTGTTTTATTATTCATTGAAAATGAATCTCCCCGCTTTGCCTACAAGTGCGATGCGTGACGCGTTACGTGACGCATGCAATAATTTTTCAACTTATCCAATCTTTGACGTCATCGATGGATAAGTCGCTCGCCTTCAAAAACATCAAGAATTCGCCGGGGCGCTCAACCAATCAGAAGCGGAAAATATGTTGAATAAATAATAAAACAATATAGTGGAGTACTCGAGCCCGAATGGGTTCTTGACCCAGGAGCCATGAGGGCGAGAGGAATAATTGTTCTAGTGAAATCACACTAGTAGGTCAATTTGTATTGGCAAAAAAAATGTTTTGTTCTAGTCATTTGCCATTTCTGGCTTTCAAATCCGACACTTTTCGCTACTAGTAGGCGCGCGAAGCACCCCCGAATTTTGATAAACGCATTTCATCAAGCCTCAGAGATAGGGTAGATGAACATGTTTTGTGTACGGTATAGTAAACAAAGCCTGCCAGGAGCCCAGGAAGTACGCTACCTCAACTATATAGGCTAGATGAAAGCTTCTATTGATGGGCTCCTGAGCCAACAAGGTTTATAATATTCATACGCACAACTGCGCGCCGCGAATGACGAGGAAATTAATATTCATGTGGCGCGAAGCGTTGCCCAACCGACGAATTTCTATGCTTGTAACGTCGAACACTCACGCTTACCTATAGGGTCTTCTTTCAAACATATAGTGACTTGCCCGCCAGGCCTATCATTGCAAGGCATTTTTGGTAGAGTTTGCTTTTCCTCGTCAAGATACACTTGTTCTTGTAAACGACGTGAGGGTGTTTCATTGGTCACAAAAATTTTTTTATGTCATTGTTTATGCGAAATTTTTATAGAGAAGTTGCTGAAATAACCACTATCGGCATCTGTTTTAACCTCTTCATCGTCGAAATGTTGCTGAAAAAATTATGACCCTCCACCAGACAGGAGCGCCATTATGATTAAGTTATATTAGTCAGCGGTCACATTAGTAACCGGTCACCCTGTGGTGGCTCTCTCCGCCATCTTGGTTTTTGCAATCAAGACTGCTAGTTCAAGTAATAGCTATTGTTATTGTTAATAAATCTATTCCACCTTTGTGTTTGGGTTTCGTCTACGCCCTGTCGTGGTGGCAGCGACTTCTCGAACCCTGCTATTTAAGTGAACGTACTTTGAGTGACACTCAGGTAAGCCGAAGAAATGGCACAAACATCTCGAGCACCGAAGCAATGGTGTCTTACGAAAACAGAAACAATAAACTCTTTCGAAAATTGGAAGCAGAACTTGCTTTATACCCTGTCTCTGGACCCAAATTTTGCCCAGTTCTTCGTAGACGGATGTACATGAAGTAAGAAAACAAAGACAGGTTTTGAAAACGATGTTGCCCCTGTCCCCGAAGAACAAAGGCGTACTGCTCAGCAAAACGTTCAAATGCTTGGGCTCATGTTGGGCCAAGTAGCCAATTTTTCCCTGTAATTTCAAGAAATACTACAGCCAGTTTACTGGTTACAGCGGCGCCTCAGGCCCTTTCGAAGCTAAAGTTAACATGGGCCCAGTTGAGCCACCGCAGCGTAAAGAAAGACTTCCTCAGTACGCCCATGATAAACTCGTCGAGCTGCAGACCAAGTTCGACTCGCTAGAACAACTTGGCGTCTTCAAGCGCCCAGAAGACCTCGGCATCACCGTCGAGTACGTCAACCCCTCCTTCCTCGTTAAAAAACCGCGAACGGAGGTACTCGTCTTGTGACTGCATTCGCTGACGTCGGCAAATATAGTAAACCCAACCATCGCTGATGCCGGACGTCGACTCCACCCTTTGAAAGATTGGCCAGTGGAAGCATATCGTCGCTACAGATCTGACCAGCGCATTTTACCAGATTCCTTTAGCGCGCGAATCGATGAAATACTGTCGTGGCGTCGTAACCCCCTTTCGAGGCATTAGGGTCTATGCAAGATCAACCATGGAAATGCCCGGTTCGGAAACCGCCCTCAAGGAGCTGATGTGCCGCATTCTAGGAGATCTTCTTGCGGAGGGCGCGGTTGCAAAGATAGCTGACGACCTCTACTGCGGCGGAAACACACCCGATGAGCTTCTCCAGAATTGGCGCAGAGTCCTATCTGCTCTCGAGGAAAACAACCTCCGTTTATCACCTGCAAAGACTATCATCAACCCGCAGACGACCACCATTCTTGGCTGGACATGGTCTCAGGGCAGCTTGCAGGCTAGCCCTCATCGTGTCGCCACCTTTCTTCCTGTAGCCCCCCGGATACCGTCGGCAAACTCAAGTCCTTTATCGGCGCTTATAAAGTCCTCGCACACGTCATTCCTGGCTGTTCTACCATCATCGCACCTCTAGATAAGGCCATCGCTGGTCTCTAGGCAAAAGTCGCGCTGTCACAATTCCACGACCAAGAGATCAACTGTGGATAGTAACAGACGGAGCTGTTCGGAATCGGTGCGACACTATACGTCAGCCGCGGCGACAACTTCCGTGTTGCCGGCTTCTTCAGCGCAAATCTACGTGGTCACCAGATAACCTGGCTCCCATGCGAGATCGAGGCATTGGCCATCGTGACCGCCATCAAGCACTTTAGTGCTTACATCATACAATCTGAGCACAAGGTCAGTGTCTTAACCGATAGCAAGCCGTGCGTACAAGCCTATCAAAAGCTATGCCGCGGCGAGTTCTCCGCCAGCCCGCGCGCCACCACTTTCTTCTCGGCCGCGAGCCGATACCAAGCCACCGTACAGCACGTAGCCGGAGCAGCCATCCTCCCATCCGACTTCAGCAGTCGCAATGCCGCCGTCTGCGAAGACATGTCATGCCAGATTTGCAACTTCGTGAGGCAATCGGAGGAATCTGTAGTACGTCGTGTTTCTGCCCCCGATGTGTTAAATGGCTCCGCCAGACTACCATTTACCAGTGGTGCGGCCTGGATGACAATACAGTCGTAATGGGCAGATCTACGGCGCACACAAGCGCACTGAAAGCAAGGCACACGCCCATCGATGAAGCTCACGAACATTAAAGATGTGAAACGCTATCTACACTCCACTGTCACCATAGCGACCGATGGCCTCCTCGTCGTAAAACATGCCGAGCCTCTAGGCCCCACGCGCGAGTGTATCGTAGTACCTCGCAATGTGTTAGACGGACTGCTAACCTCCCTCCATCTGAAGCTAAGCCACCCCAGCGGCTATCAGTTAAAGGCAATCGTACGACACTTCTTCTTTGCTCTTGATATGGATCAAGCCATCGAGCGTGTGTCATCTAGTTGCCAGCAATGCGCCTCACTTCGCCAAGCCCCCCACACCCGCCAAGAACAGTCCACAAGCCACCCCCAGATGCGGTAGGATTGTCATTCGCCACCGACGTTATTAAGCGATGTCGCCAGTTAATACTAGTCCTCAGGGAAAGCGTCACCTCATTCACCGTCTCAACACTCGTCGACGACGAACGCCATGAAACGTTACGCGACGCACTCATCCGCCTGTGCATCGACATCCGGCCGTTTGATGGTTCCCTTGCTGTTATTAGGACAGACCCAGCTTCAGGGTTCAAAGCATTGAAGGACAATACGATCTTACTAGACCAGCGCATCATCATAGAGATTGGGCGGTCCACTAACATCAACAGAAACCCCGTCGCCGAACGCGCTGTCCAAACACTCTGCGTCGCTACTAGCATCCTGAACTCCCGCAACCGTGGACGGGTTTAGCCGCTATACACAGTCAAATCAAACATTGACAAAAATCTTTCGTAACTTTGAAATATTGCTTCACTTGAAAAAGTGTAATAGTTTCAAAATTTGGAGGATAGAGACACAATACAAATGAGCAGTTTAGCTTTCGATAATGTTTAAAAAATCCTGATGCATGATGTAATGATGTGAGGATGTGTGCACTGATGCATGATGTGAGAAAAATGTGGATACTAAAATTACATTTTTTTCCTAGCAGTTGGCTCGAAATTATTGTCTTACATGTAAAGCAACGCAATGACCCGGCATTAATTTTAACTTGAAGAGGAATCAAATTTGTCTCGTTATAAGCGAAGCACATTCTGTATAGTCTAGTGTTGGAAACGCAACAACAAGAGTTTTATTTGTTATTACAGTAAGTGCTGAATACCAAGAACTATCTAAACATCACGTCTCTGGGCAAACTAACAAATATACAAAATGAAATACTTAGCCCTGGTGAGCTTTGTATCAACGCAACAACTCCAGGTTTCCAGTTTTCACATTTCATTTCATTCTGGGCTCTTTTAGCGACTTGGCGGCATCTTTGTCCACTTCGTCATTTCAACATTCCCTTTCTTGTTCAGTTTGCTTGCAACAATCAAAACCTGCCTGCGTTGAAGTTGGGGGAGGAACGGCTAGTCCCGGACTGCCACTAAGATGCGGTGGGGGAAAACAGGCGGATAAAATTCAGGCTGTTTGAATGTGCGATCTAATTGATCTTTTCGCGTGGTGCTAGGCTCAAAAAGGCTCTGACTAAGCATCATTCGCAGCTGTGATTCATCTTCGTCGGGTGTTTGCGGTGCGCAACTCTGCGAAGAAGATATGGAACGGTCTAACGATCCATCTGATTCAAGTTGGCTATGTTGAAAAACTGCAAACTGCTGCTCTTTGGCCGGGTTTAACGAAGGCGTGGTAGTGATTGTACTGAGTTTTGGGAAATTAGCTTGGCTTTGCAACAGTTTTGGTATGTCCCTTCGGGAGGGTAGCTTCCCGTTACACTTCTTTTCCAAAATTGCCGCGTGCTTATTGATAAGCATCCAGTTCTTACAGTCATTTTGAAAATACAGTTCGGGATTACGTGCTACCAGATCTCCTATTTCCTTGTAGTCCATTCATCTCTCTCAGGTGTTCTCTTATCGCTGACAACGCAGTCTTCTTCCCGATTCCATACAACGCACTCGTCGAGTCGCAACCTGTTAGTGCATGCATTGCCGGCAAAAGCTCGCAGACATCTTCTTTGTTGATACTATGAACGCCTATGCGTCCTGGGATAAACCTTTGTTGTCTCCCCGTTCCGGTGTGGAACCATACCTTGCTCATCTTCAAACTTCAAATGATGCCAACATAGAATAGCAACGTCCATGTCAGGTGAGTTGATTGTTACTCTTGTTGGCGGCGGCGGTATTGTACGGGAACGGAGGTTAGCACAGTGGAAGATCATTCGGCTGTCTGCCTCTTCGTGATCCGATTGCAAAGATGAAACATCTTGGATTTCATTCTTCGTGAACGCGTCAGACCTTCGCAGTCAGGTTCTTTGCGTATAGCCGCTCGGGGAGTTTCTTCAGCCAATCAGACACGAGAAAGGCCAGCAGATTCGACTTGTTCTTGCTACTGGTCAGGTAGTGCCCTGGACTTGCTGGTAACTTTTGTTTCTGCATTGTGGATCTTGACCTCCAGGCAAACGCCACCCTTTGCTCTTCTGCATCGTTCACAGCTCTTGATGGAATCATTGAGCCTTTGTTGATCATCTGAATAGTTGACGTCTTTATCATGATCAGTTAAAGGGACGTAGAATTGTGGTGCCCGATCAAGAAAATGAAATCAGTGCTAGGAGGTCGATGATAGTAGTATAGTAGGGCCGAAGAAGAAGTTTTTTTGCGGAGCCCGGTGCGAAGCCGCGGAGCTTTTTCGGAGCTGCGGAGCTTTTTTTTCCGAGCCGTGGAGCGGGTCAGCATGCGGGTGAGCCGGATGACGTCACAGACTATGTTTAGAAGGGTAAGCGGGTGAGCATGGTGGTGAGCCTGCAGGTAAGCAGGATGACGTCACAGACAACTTTGAGAAGGGTGAGCGAGTGAGGATGGTGGTGAGGAGGTGGTGAGGATGATGGTGAGGAGCCTATTATATTCGGAGACAATAGAATGATATCCCCATCCCCCTACTTTTACTAAAGACAATAGAAAGAGGAGATGGTGGGGAGACTATCGTTATTGGAGATAACAGAAGGATACCCCCCCCCCCCCCCTTACTTTTTTCTTAAAGCACAACAAGCTATAAAAGCCGAGCGCCGAAGACCATCCTCACCACCATCCTCACCCGCTCACCCTTCTAAAAGTAGTCTGTCACGTCATCCTGCTCACCCGCAGGCTCACCACCATGCTCACCGCTTACCCTTCTAAAAATAGTCTGTGACGTAAACCGGCTCACCCGCATGCTCACCCGCTCCGCGGCTACGAAAAAAAAAGCACGGCAGCTCCGAAAAGCTCCGCGGCTCCGCACCGGGCTCTGCACCGGGCTCCGCACCGGGCTCCGCAAAAAAACTGCTAATTCGGCCCCTACTATACTACTGATGATGCACACATTGATCGTGGCAGTAACATCATTTCCAGACCTTTTCTTAGCAAGAGCATCCATTTCGAGTTCCTTCAGACTCTTGTTTGTCTTCCGCAACGTCCATGTTGGCCATGGAGGGGGGAACTCATAGGTCTGCAGTTCCTGTAGATCTATATCGCGAGTTTTGGAAACCACTAGGAGGCTCGAGTAAAGTTGTCTATCCATGTGGCTCTTTATCTCTGGTCGTTACTGGTTTGCACAGGCTCTGGAAGGTCAGAACTTTCATTTTCTTGATCGGACACCAAAATACTACCATCCCTATTGATCATGATAAAGACGTCAACTATCCACTTCCAGTTTTTACTCGTGGCACTGGGACATGCAATACACACACTTACTTTGCATCTACCCTGACGTGTAGTACTGTAAAAATACGGCCATTGCTAGCTTAAATAATTATTTAATTGATAGACAAGCTATTTTCTGCCTTTGTGTGTATTTTCTACTCAATTTTGATTTAATAACTCAAACCTTATAATAGAAAGAAACTTCTGGTTTCCCTGTTTTATGACGTCATGGATCACGTGATCACCTTAAAAACACCACTGACTGAATGCCCGTAATAATAGCTTTGTTATCTGGGAAAGAGCAATGAGACAATATTTGTTGTGTTTCTTCAGATTGGAGGTCATTTGTTGATCCGAGGACCGAGCATATATTAGGGCTTATAAATGGGCGTTGGCCCACCTTATTCTTTGTATTCACGTGACGTCATATCCACCTTATTATATATGCAGGCACGAAGTGGTGGTCAAACAAACCTTCAAATTACATTTACAACAAAGGCTGACTCGAATTCTCTCTCCGTTAAAATGCCCTACGCTTACGTTGTTTTGTGCTGTTCTAGTCGTTCAAATCGCGAGATAGACAAAAGTTTATTCCGAGTTCCTCATGGTGTTATGGAAAAGGGTGATCGAGTCAAATATTTCACAAAAAGACGACGGGAAAAGTAGTTGCTGAATCTCTCACTACGGTCGAACGGAGCAGGGTCGACACACGCGCGCGTTTGCAGTGATCACTTCGTAAAATGTTTGTTAATATCCTATTTCTTTTCCTTGTACATGAAATACGCGTCCCTGAATATTGTTTGATAATTGTGGGGTTTTGTGGATTTATCGGGAGCAGATTCCTACGCATCCGAAATTTATTCGAGAGATGGTTTTGGTCGTTCGGTTTGTTTACTCGTTGCGACTATTTGGTCTCTACGCAATGTTTCTATTCAATTTATATGACCACCTAGCAATCTTTACGACGATTTTAGGAGGTCAGCTTTCGTTGATCTTTGAGAATGGTTGACCTAAAAGGGAAGAACGAAGTTCACTAACAAACTGGCGAATGTGGTTTGTTTACACGGTTTACACCAAAGAGAAATACGCGTAGTTTGCAAAACGAGTGCATAAAAGCACACTTAATCGGGCAAAAACGGTGCTACATTTGTTCTTCAAAGGCTTTATGGCGAGATCGTTCATCCAACCACAAACAGAGAATTTGTATGCCTCCATTCTTTTCCAGACTTTCATCTGCTTTGCTGTATGGAAGGACGTCTGTAGCACCATGTAGTTCGAGATATCAGGGAACTCTACTTGAAGAAATTTAGCGAAATCTATTTCGCAATCTTTCTTTTTCAGTGTCTAGGGGTCGATCCTTTGACATAATTGTACTTTCTGAGGATATCCGTGCTTATCATTTCCTCTAAACCGTCAGCATATTCCGATAAAATCTCAGCCGATCCTTGCACCACGGCGGCCATTTTGTTTTGTCTGACCACCACTTCCCAGGCCGGAAGTGAAAGCGTTCGAAAAAGTCACGTGACTGAATACAAAGAATTAGCTCCACTGCCACCCGTGTGATAACAACCAATGATAGTACTACAACCCCATATGGTCCAATTTCGTTCAGCTCTCAAAGTAAACGAACCGATTTTTCGAGTCGCTGGCTCCCGGACTAGAAGGGGGACGAAGCGAAGGAAGCAGCACAAAATTACCGCTAGTATTTAGCAACTAGCAATGGTAGGATTTTCAACAAACTTATACAGTGGTTGTCTAATGGTGCTAATCTAGCTCAGAGTCGTGTACTTTGGGCATTATAATGGCGAACGGCTTTGATTTACGGACTTCACTTTCGCATGTGTCTAGCCACCAGGCCGTGGCGTACACGTCGTCGAAGATTTGCGTACTTCCAGGCCGTGATGCACGAAGTAGTCTTGGTCGAAGTTTACAAGAAAATAACAGTCTGGGAATCCATAAAATGATAAAAGCCTGAATGACTCGCAAACTCACTGTTCCGAGGGTTGAGATTCGACGCTGATTATTGCCCTTCGACCAAGACCCATAGTCCGTACACCATGAGAAAACCAGCCTTGAAATATTTCACAAAACAATGATGAAGATGAAATATGGAGCTGAATTGCTACAGA
This sequence comes from Scolanthus callimorphus, assembly GCA_033964015.1. Classification (NCBI taxonomy): domain Eukaryota; kingdom Metazoa; phylum Cnidaria; class Anthozoa; order Actiniaria; family Edwardsiidae; genus Scolanthus; species Scolanthus callimorphus. The sequence goes on along the minus strand of CM066920.1, from coordinate 14,803,044 downwards.
ACCGGGGGGGGGGGATCCCATTTTTTGACCGGGGATGATCGTCGGAAATTTTCAGTTTCACCCCTAAAAGATACCAAACATGGCGGGCCATGGCGTGGCTCAAATAATTTCTTACCCTAAAAGATACCCTAAAAGATGAGGCCTTATGTGCAAAGTAGGCGCGAAGGAGACAGGTAACAGGTAAAAGATACACATCAAGAAATTTCCGTGTTTGTTTCTAATTTATCGTCTTCTCATCGAGTAATCTCTCTTTCTTACACGGGTTTTAGAAGCACCATCATGAGAGAAAACAATTTGGACACATATTTCGGCCTAATTAATTACTAATTAATTTCTTTAGCCTGTCTTATCCTGAAGCATACTCCTCTGCTAACGACAATGTGACCTAAAGCGCGTTTAGCTTCGTTTGCCTATCTAGTTAACATCGCCCGGCAAGCCGAACAGAACTTTTAATCACTTCTAAGACACTTCCCAAAACATTTCTTTAGTTAAAAAGTTTTCTCTCCAATTAATGCAAAACCTACTACTACTAGAGCTTATTGTGGCACAAACGGCGCACTTATCTTGCGGACACGGCATTGGAAAGCGCCAAAATAAACTCTTGTGTGTGTGTTTTTTTTTAATGTAAATACTATCGCGTGCCGGTGTTTTAACAGTAGATTTCAATTTCGCGGTTCAGCGCTTCGCATGATAATGGTAATACAACTGTACATAGCGTAAATGATCGCAGGCATTAAGTTGGCAAGCGAAATGGTCGTGGCTTTTCAGCAAACCGATATGTTTCTTAATGTTTACTGTATTTTTCTTCTAAAAAGGGGGGTCGCATGCACCCCAAGACCCCCCTTTGGCTGCGCCATTGCCGTTCATACACATGCATGAAACTGAAGGTTTCTAATAAATACCACGAAAGTATACCAACTATATAATAGAATTAAATCTGTCAAAATTTAATGAATATTACAAACCACTTCGCAAGAAAAAGAAAACGAGTACATTGAAAGGCTTCACTGGCATCCATAGAAAGAATTCAGTCGGCTTCCAAACCAGAAGTTTGTTTATACGCAATCTCAGTGTTTGGCGTTTGTATTTGGTCCTCATTTTTGTCCACAATTTCTTGCTTGCTTGTGTATGGGTTCCAGGAAATATCCATCTCACTCCCCCATACCACGGGCGATAAGATAAATTCGGTATAAATTCATGAAAAATTATCGAAGTTCTTTTCAGCGTACTGACATGTTTTAGCCTTTTTCTTGAGGGCGAAAAGGGCAAGGGTTACTCATTACCTGGCGCGCGTTACTTTTAACCAGAGAGGTCAATAAACCGTCAGTTTAGTTGAACAAACACAACTAAAGAGCGCGTGTCTCGAGACTGAATGAAGCCAAACACTAAGGGAAAATGGCTAAAACATGTCACTACGCTGAAAAGAACTTCGATTTAGAGGTAAGGGGCAAATAAGAAATAAATGATCAAATTTTGCATATAATTTGCAAGTTTATTATACATTATTGTATTCACTATCTCGATTCTGATTGGCTAAATGCGCGCGCTTTACTTTGGGAATCACGCACTTTGATGGTCTCCAAGAATCAGCTAGCTGATTCTTGATCCTACGCGCGCAATGCATCATGGGACTAGAGCGCTTTCCCTATTTTAACAAGGCGCTTGTTTAAAATAAATTGCTTCACAGAAATAAAAGTATTTCTACTGAATCAATGTATAATAAAACAATTATTGAATTCGGTTTTGTGATTTCCAGAATAAACAATGTCTCGCCAAGTGGAATCAGGCTCGGCCTCACGGCCTCGCCTGATTCCACCTGTCTCGACATTGTTTATTCTGGAAATCACAAAAACCTCATCCAATAATTGCTTAAAAATGAGCCAATAATGCACGAATTACTTTGTGAAATCACAAATGGTAATTTTTCGTGAATTTATACCGAATTTATCTTATCGCCCGTGGTCGTACGCGTGAGCCGAGTATCGATTTATTTAACAATTTCGCATTATTATACCATTACCAATTTTAGAAGCTTCACGATGAAAACAAAACTGCATAGAACTGTAGAACTCAATTACTGAATCAATGTATAATAAAACAATTATTGAATTCGGTTTTGTGATTTCCAGAATAAACAATGTCTCGCCAAGTGGAATCAGGCTCGGCCTCACGGCCTCGCCTGATTCCACCTGTCTCGACATTGTTTATTCTGGAAATCACAAAAACCTCATCCAATAATTGCTTAAAAATGAGCCAATAATGCACGAATTACTTTGTGAAATCACAAATGGTAATTTTTCGTGAATTTATACCGAATTTATCTTATCGCCCGTGGTCGTACGCGTGAGCCGAGTATCGATTTATTTAACAATTTCGCATTATTATACCATTACCAATTTTAGAAGCTTCACGATGAAAACAAAACTGCATAGAACTGTAGAACTCAACCTGACCCTATTTATGACTAAAACGTGGAAAGTGGATGCTTTCTCCGTTGCTCGAAGTAAAAGAGGTGTTCTGGGCAATTGAGTTCTATGTATTTTTGTTTTCATTGTGAAGCTTCTAAAATTGGTATAATAATGCGAAATTGCTAAATAAATTGATACTCGGCTCCCGCGTACAACTGCCAATAATGTATTTATTATGCGACATTGCGGCTGTCAACACTGTATTAGGAATTTTCACTAATGCTGTAATTTGATACCCTTGCATCTTTGCACATCTTTTGCATCTTAGCATCTCTGCATCTTTGCATTTTCGCATCTTTGCATCTTTACATCTTGCATCTTGAAATAGTGCAAGCCAACATAAAACGAGCCAGCCCTATAGCCACATTGGCTCTTGTTCAGTATTGCTTCTTGTGTTTCAGTCATTAAGTCATGATACACAGGCTACAACAAAATGTTACTGCGTTACAGAGTGTGCAAAATCTTATGAAATAGATGTATTTTAAAAGCGCACTGATGTAGCTGAGCCACGAGAAGGGACTCTTAAAGTGCTAGTATGACCAAAATTTGACTTCTTTTTTACCATTTTTTTCCGGCCTAGTACTTAAATTATCCACAATACATTCTTGCTGAGTGGATTTTTGTGAAAAATTCCGCCCGGAATACAAGGAAAAAACGTCTGCGAAAAGTTTTTTTTTTTTTTGTCCGCCATTAAAATTTTATGTTCCAAAATACGAGCCTGTAATTAAAAATGACAGCGGTTATAGCAGCCTCGTTTTGAATCGTGACGCACTTTTATCCCCCCTGAGCATCCAGGCCTCTTATTCGTCATTGGTACGGCTCATTTTGGAGCACACTGAACAATATGAGTGAAGTTTCAAGAAATGAGGTTGTTCCACAGGCTCCCCAGGATCATTGAGCGAACTCCAGAGTTGATAGTTTGCAGTTTTCTTGTGTCACTGTGTGAAGTTTGACTGAGTTCGATGAGCGCTAAAATGAAAGTACCTACGAAAAATAAAAAAATTGAAAAACGCCCTTATCTAGTCCTTTAGTACCTAAATAAACCACTACTAGCATTTATTTGGTCAGAAATGCACTTTAAGCGAGTTTTAGCCAATTTATTGTCACCTCTTACTCTTACTATATGTTCTGGAAGGCTGCAAACTGCAAAATTCCGAACACTCGGCGATCCAAAACTATCCCGCGATTTTTTCCCTAAAATCATGGTCGCTTGCTCAAACAAACCTCACAGAATTAAAGTACAGCTATTAAGCTATCTTGTTTACCTTTTTCGTGGATAACAACCCTCTCTGAATGATATAAATGCGAATCTTTTCAGCCTCGTCGATTCTGCCTGAAATCCACGGCAGGGACGTGCCCCGACTCCGTGGAAAAAACAAACCGTTGTGACGTTTTTGCTCCCGTCTAGGGGTGGGCCAGACATTGTCGCAGACTAGAAGGACAACTGGTGAGAGGCTGAGACAATGTCTGGCCCACCACGGAGCCTGTGGTTGTTCTCGATCTTTTTGCACGTTTTTGAGGAGAAATGGGCGACCTTGTTTTTATAATTTTGTTGCTGACTTTTTCACATCTGTTAATTGTTTATTTGCTTAAATCAGTTCAGCACAATTTGTTCTTCAACAATGTCAGACAGCTCCGTTGAAAATCAAAGCGAAGGGCAATCAGATAATTGCTTAAATATTTTATTCAGTTTTAAGCAACATTGTTTTTGCAAAACAGAGCTGAAGCGCGCGCTCTGTTGAAAGTGGCGTGATCGTCGTCAGCAGCGCGCGCGTGAACAATTTTTGTCAACGGCTAAACATTTACATCAAAATCCAGCTTTTGTTGTCTGATTTGTTCATGTTTTAATGTTTGTTTTGCGAAATTCATCTTACGGAATGGTAACAAAAGTTCGTAACAATAGATCTGCAGGTTGAATGTCTGAGCTTTGCTACAAGAAGAAAAGATGCGACGGTCACGTTCGTGTGTAATATATTTACCGTTAGATTTTGAGATTTTTGTTGTCCCGGCAATGGATGGGGGATAAAAATACGTCACAAAATGTAGCCTGGCCTCTGACTTGGTAACCAGGTAGTAGGAACAGCCGATTTTAATGTCGACTCCAAGATGGCGGCCGTGTGACCGTATTTTGGTGTTTTCGGCGGCAGAAAAAAGGACTAAAGACTTAATGTTATCAACCAAAATTTGGGGAAGATGTTTTCAATGCCTTATAGTACAACATAGTAGATTTATAGGAAGGATACAATTTTGGTCATACTCGCACTTTAAAGATAGGTGCTCTGCTCTCTCAACACACAGGATTTCTTTGGCAAAAATTGCCACGTCTCAGATAAACTTCACTGGGCGAACGTTCTGATAATATAAACATTAAAGCACCGCCTACAAGCGGAGCTCCAAATAATCACGTAGGGAATATGGGCCTATCATAACGAAGCTTTGATTTTTCTCCGACTTCTACCGGTAAATCAGAGTTAAGCTTTAATGTCGCCCGGTACAGTTTAGCCGTTTTTCCACAATGGCGACTTGCTAGGAAGCACGGGGAGGCGTGCCCCTTTATATTCTAGTCCAAAGAAAAAAGGAATTTATAAGCAGTTTTGGAGGACAATTAGTAACTCCAGTTGTACTCGACTGGGACCCGATTTAGGGGGAGTGGGGTGGTGTATGCCGCAACCAACCTTTCTTTCTGGGAAAAATGCCTGTTTTTAACTGCGAATATCTCGTAAAAAATATATAAATAAAAAAGAAAGGCTCAGCACCAGCTTCTTTATAGCGAGAGCTACGCATCCATGCAAAAGAAAATGGCCATTGAAAAAAACGGGTGGGGGATGATTTGGGGTGGTACAACCCGGGACCTACCACCTCCCTAGAAAAATCGGGTCCCAGTCGAGTACAAATGCTTTGACCACTTCCCTAAAGGATTTAGAAAGCTAATGAGGTATAACAATTCCAGAGCTAGGTAGTGCCACTTTAAAAAAACCAAAAGAGATGTAATTGGTGGATCGATTTACTGTTTCGACCACCGGGTAATAGAAGACCAAATCGGCTAACGGTGTTTACATCTTGTTGCCACCCCAATCAGATCATGTGATGATTCCTTTCAGTAGTTATGGGCTTAGATGTGTTCTCAAAAGCCGTGTTTGGGATATACTGGTATACAATTGTCAAAATTTTCTCGCTCGACCGAGACTGCATGAGTGTATGTGCGGACTAACTAAAGTGTCCACCTAAAAGAATCATCACATGATTCAACAAGATGTAAACACCGGTTAGCCGATTTGGTCGAATTAGCATGTATTCTGGCATATAGAAAAAAGACATGATAAAAACTTTCAGTACCGATGAGAATTTATTTGGAGAGCCTTCCGCCCATTTATCCCTTCTTTTAGTGTGGTCTTTCATTCCTAAACCTTTTTCGCTAGGAGCTGCGAGGCATGTTTCTCCATCCGGAAAATTTGAAACACGCTTGGTGTCTGTTCTAAAAACGCCATTTTTCGCACTTTCTTTCGAATTTAAAAATTTGCTTGTCGCATATACAGTTTTTCCAAATGTTTTCTCTGCATGCTTTTTTTTCCTTTATCTCCCTTGCAATTGCTGCAATTGTGCAATTCCTCTGATCATTACTGTCAGAAAGTCAGAGGAGAAGAGAAGGGAAGGTAAAATACCACACACAATTGAATGCTTCGTGCTTTAATAAAACATACGCGGACACAAAGTGATTATAAACGAACGTTGTGTTGAGTAATATGTATGATTGCTAAAATGTTGATTAATATATATTACCATAATTACTCAGGTGATTTGAAGAATTTCCGCACGCTGATTGGTCGATAGGTTTTGGATTACGCGCTCAAGTTTTGTTATGATTGCAAACAAATGACAAAACACGTTTTTGTCTAAAAACCTTAAAATCACTTGAACAATTAAACTAAAAATTAGTGGCCTCCGGCTCCGCGATTATCGGCGAATAGTCATCTTGACTTGTCTCGATGACTACTCGCTCATAATCACGTCGACTTCGGCGACTTATTGCTAATGAATGCCAACTCGGTAAATAATGTGCTGCTAACCTTGATCGGCTATGGCTCACTGAGTTCGGCACGTAGGAAAAGGTACTAGAAGGACTGTTGCTAAGAAAATATCATCAGACGGATATTATATAGAGGATATTACACGGTGGCGCGAAGATATGAGTTTTATTTTCGAGTGGCAAGAACAATATATTTTACGAATGAGCGCAGCGAATGAGTAAAATCTTGTTTTTGACACGAGAAAATAAAACTCATATCTCCAAGCCACCGTGTAATTTTCTTTTTATTATATAGACAAACCAGAAAAAAATATTCCAAATTGATTTCCAAGCACTTTTGTTTTGACCGATATCCTCACTAGCTTCGTATGAGATCTACGAGTGGCGTATTTCCCAGTAAAACACTCGTGTCTATATAATAAAAGTAAGGACATATATAGAGGATATTACACGGTGGCGCGAAGATATGAGTTTTATTTTAGAGTGGCAAGAACAATATTTTACGAATGAGCGCAGCGAATGAGTAAAATATTGTTTTCGATACGAGAAAATAAAACTCATATCTCCAAGCCACCGTGTAATTTTCTTTTTATTATATAGACAAACCAGAAAAAAATATTCCAAATTGATTTCCAAGCATTTTTGTTTTGACCGATATCCTCACTAGTGAGGATATGGAAAATATGTCACTGAGGACCCGGATGTAGCTTCGTATAAGATCTACGAGTGGCGTATTTCCCAGTAAAACACTCGTGTCTATATAATAAAATATGATATGTCCTTACTTTTATTATATAGACACGAGTGTTTTACTGGGAAATACGCCACTCGTAGATCTCATACGAAGCTAGTGAGGATATCGGTCAAAACAAAAGTGCTTGGAAATCAATTTGGAATATTTTTTTCTGGTTTGTCTATATAATAAAAAGAAAATTACACGGTGGCTTGGAGATATGAGTTTTATTTTCTCGTGTCAAAAACAAGATTTTACTCATTCGCTGCGCTCATTCGTAAAATATTGTTCTTGCCACTCGAAAATAAAACTCATATCTTCGCGCCACCGTGTAATATCCTCTATTTATTATATAGACACGAGTGTTTTACTGGGAAATACGCCACTCGTAGATCTTATACGAAGCTACATCCGGGTCCTCAGTGACATATTTTCCATATCCTCACTAGTGAGGATATCGGTCAAAACAAAAATGCTTGGAAATCAATTTGGAATATTTTTTTCTGGTTTGTCTATGTAATAAAAAGAAAATTACACGGTGGCTTGGAGATATGAGTTTTATTTTCTCGTATCAAAAACAATATTTTACTCATTCGCTGCGCTCATTCGTAAAATATTGTTCTTGCCACTCTAAAATAAAACTCATATCTTCGCGCCACCGTGTAATATCCTCTATATAGAAATTGATATTCTGTATTTTAATTTGAGGGAAAAATTGGACCAATGATGTAACGAGACGACAATGCAGGACTAATAGCGGAACTCCCCGCGCCGAAGGCGCAGAGTGGGGCCCCATACGTATCATTCAACGTCGCATGAGAAAGCAACCCATGCAAGCCAAACGGAACGTTAAGAGGTTTACGAAAACATCGCAGGCAGAGTAACTTTTTGACCCTGCTTTGCCTTATGTAAACAGGTCATTTCTGATATTCTAGTCTTGATTTTCCTCTTGTCACAAGTTACACTTAGCTAGTACAAGAGGCAAATACTGTGTCAAGTATTCTTTGTTCTGGATTTCGCTGAAAATCTTATTTTTGGGTTTTATTTCAAGGAGATCTTTTTTGTCGGTCGTGAACTGCGAGCGGGCATTACGGAGAGTTACGCCAGCTTGTTAGCAAATCAGAACGCGCTTACTATCTTTGCCATATAATAAACATTGAGAATCACAGAGATTGATTGGGATTCTTTTTAAAGAGGTAAACAGTAGTGATGCAATGAGGGCAAAAGAGACTGAGCTAATAGCGAATGGGAAAATATTGCATGCAATCAATTAATCGGTCATAATTACAAGCGTAAAATTCCAGGTTGGGTAACCATAAATTCCCGGATGATCATTTCAAAATTCACTGAAAGAAATTCCAGGCTGGGTATCGCAATCTGGGTTCCTCAAAAGGGGTACATTTGCTATAAGAATCAACCACGCAGTAAGAAGTAGGGCGTGTATGATTGGAGTTCCGCTTTTAGACATTGCCTAAATATATATACTAGGTAAGTCTATTAATAGGTAAGTAGTTGTGTCCGATGGGCGTGACACGGTTTTGTACCCCCAAAAAGTATATGACAATAAGGTAACGGTAGAGGTAGTGAACTCAATCCTTCTAGATCTCTTATAATTTCGACAACCAGTTCTAAAACTGGTTTGAGTGATATGTAGTTATAAGAACTTCTAACTAATGGTGATATGTTTACCACTGTATGCATTGCTACTTGACCTTCAAAATTCACTGTTGCGATGGGCGATTTTACGCAAGAAAATTTTAATATCAATTTTCTTGAACAGAGAGTTAAACATTCTAGGCAAGGGAAGCCAAAGGATATCTTAAAACCATTTTGGTTGATTTTGCAATCAATATTGATCCAGTAAAGCAGCCGAATCCAGCGTTTTGGTTTGATTGAAAGCTAAAAATCGCCAATCGCCCATCGCAACATTGAATTTTGAGGTCGCGTAGCAATGCATACAGTGGTAACGTTTTTACAGATATTAGATCAACACAACAAAAATATGATGACATGGTCACACCCATCGGGTCTTCAAATTAACAACTACGTGTCGAACTCGGCAGACAAGCGTGGATCATTGCTTCTACAATAATGTCGCGCTTTTTTATTCTAGGTAATATGTCTAACGTCTCTACAAAAATTAAACTGCACTGAACGTTACTGCCAAGCATTTATACTTAATTACCTACCTGGCCATCATGCATTGCGCCTCCGAAATATTCGATACCATCAAAATACAGAGAATCGATAAAAAAGCTTCAGTTTTTGCGCTCAAGTGCATTAAGGCAGGTCTTGGTCAGCCGAGAAAGTCGAAAAAATTACAAGATTTCAATATCTTTGCTAATCATAAGGGTTACTGAGAGCCTTCGCGCACGTTTTTCGAAAAAAAAAAATCATACACGTCCTTAGTTTAACCAAAATATGTCAACTTATATATGGTTGGAAAGCTTATAGAATGGACTAGCGGGCTACAGCAAAAAGAAATCACTTATTGATATCTGAAATTTTTTTAAAGCATTGATTAAATATTTTGGTGTGCTATTTTCAAGAGCTAACGTTGTCGAACTGCTGGACCATGACTCCCAAGTAACATATTGTGTTTCTTAAAAAGCGTGTCTGCGATTTTTTAAATTTTGGTTAGTTCAAATGTTATGAATTTTTAAAAGTTTTAGAGCGTGAACAATCTACAAAATTTGACCGGCAAAATTTTAAAAAACGCAGACACGGTTTTTGAGAAACACCTTTAAGGATTAAAACAATGTGAATACTTGGGAGTCAAGGTCGAGCAGTTCGGCGGCGATAGCTCTTGAAAATCATACACCCGAAATTTTTAATAAAACCTTAAAAAAATTATAATTATGAAAAAAATATTTCTTTTTGCCATAGTTCGCTAGTCCCCATTCTATAAGCTTTCCAACGATATATAGGTTGATATGTTTGGTTAAACTAAGGACGTGTATGATTTCTTTTTCGGACACGTGCGCGAAGGTTCTCAGTAACCTTAATGATGGAGCATGAAATTTTCAGGATAGCTAACATCTATTGAGTGAATTTTTTTAGTGTGGAATTTGGGCTGCTATACAGGTCACGTGATATTTTTATTTTTCGGCGTTTAAAAATTTGCCCTGTGGTGGATTGTGGTGAAACGTTTATGGCTATTAATATTTCTCTCTTCGGGTTCTATATAGTGCTGTCTTAGCTAGTGGAAAAAGTTTGTTCCTTTATGGGGCTCATATGTTAATTAGGTCACGTGACCTGATTCCGACCCTTTCCGGTATAAAAGGGATAGCTCCTCCCACCCCAGGGCCCGAGAACAATCAGTTATCAATCAGCTGTCAAAGAGTCAACACTGAGATGTGCATTCTTTGACAGCTGATAATAACTGATTGATGTTCTCGAGCCCGGAGGTGGGAGGAGTTATCCCTTTTATACCGAAACCTCGTGTTTAACGGTAAATGATAGTTCAGCAGCCAAAACAGTACAATGTTTCTATTGCCGATGCCTACCTATTTTCACGAACTTGTATTGTTAGATATTAACTGTTTAGTCACGTGTTATACCTTGTGACGTCACTCACTCCATCTAGCACAAAAATGTTGAGTTCGTCGAGTGTATTACTGTGAAACGTTTGAATCAGCCTACCTTAAACAGATAAAATCAACAAAAGGCACATTGTGCGTTTTGGGGTACTAGCCCTAAGCCCATTTAAAATCCCAGTCCTTAATGTGCTTGAGCGCTTCTTACCAGACAAACGCAGGAATAACTTGTAGTTAGTATATTCCTTTGCGTTACAGCCAAAGACGCTCAAGCGTCCCCCTCTAGAGTGCAATAATGAGTTGATTCTTGGAATATTGGATCCATTATTCGATTCAATAATGCATTCGGCTTGGGAAAACGTCTTTCAAATTGAACTCAGATTTCGGCTAGATTATTTCCCTGACACCACGGTCCGACACTCTTAAGTCACTGACTTTGTGCTTCTTGGAATATCCCTGATAATATTAATCCACAACTTCTTCTCTAAATGAACGAGGGAGAGATTTACCAGGCTCGTAAAGTCTACCAGGTCCGCCATATTGGTAACAAAACTCGCAAACAAAAGGCTCCCTGTGGATTTTTCCATATATGGAAGCGCCTCCGTTGTCTAACGTCCAATCAAAAAGCGAAAACCCAGTTCAAATCGAAAGACGTTTTCCCAAGCCGAAAGTATTATTGAATCGAATAATGGATCCAATATTCCAACAATCAACTCATTATTGCGCTCTACGGGGGGACGCTTGAGCGTCTTTGGCTGTAAGACAAGGTTTGGTTTCAATGAATCAATTTTAATCGAAAATAATGCAATGCATGGGCAGTGTGAATAAGCCCTATATGAAGAGTACATCTGAAAAGTGCCGCACTGTGGTATCCAAAGTCATTAGAATGTCGAGTGTACGTGTCATCGTTGCCATTTCCAAAAGATTCAGTACAAAGGGGTGACTTCTTCATCGGGTATTTGCTGTATTGAAAAAAATATATATTAATAAAAATATGTAAAGGACAGGGGGTCGTTTCTCGAAATCGTCCCGAAAAGTGTTTCTCGAAACTCCTGCGGAACCCCCGATAATTATCGGGAACCCGAAATCAACACCTTAATTTCCAAACTTTACGAAACTTTGCATAAATAAACAATTATAATATAGAAAACTTATCGATTTGTTGATGTCAGGAGACAAAGTGCATCGTCATTTTGGCATTTCCATCGATAAATCCCACGAAATCATAGAAAATGTGCGAAAAAGCAAGATTTTTGCACTGAATTCTTCTAGATGCATTGGCACTTTATTTACAACATGCCAAAAATTGTTTGACAGCCACTCAAAATTGACAGGCGAACTGTCAAGAGAATGAATTTGATTGGTCAAGAATCGAAATGCTTGCACCTGATTGGTGCATTTTATCGGGATTGGCGGTAAAAGCAACTCGGGAGAGTTACCGGGAAACCATTTCGCGACACAAGACATTGTGTTATTATATGGCAACGATAGCACGCGCGCTCTGATTGGCTAACGAACGGGCGTAACTCTCCGTAATGCCCACGGGCATTATGGAAATTCTTAATGCCCGCTCGCAGTTCACGACTGACAAGCATTCATCTCCTTGAAATAACACAAATTCAAAAAGATTTTCAGCGAAATTCACAACAAGGAATACATGACACAGAATAACACAAATCTAACTTGTGACAAGAGGAAAATAAAGGCCTGAATATCAGAAATGATCTGTTTACAAAAGCAAACAGAGCCAAAAAGTTACTCTAAGAAATTCGAGTCTATCCGGAGAAAATGAGTACTTTTAAGGGAGTCAAAATAGCAGCAAAAGATAAAAGCTACATGTAACGTCAGAATTTAATGGGAATTCAAGAAACTTGAGAACTAAAAATAGTATACAGAAAGCGAGTTCAATCTTTCTGCTTACCGATACTGATAGTGAAGTCGTTATTTCTTTTCTCTCTCCATCTCCTCGAGTTAAATTCATTCTTACTTGACGTTTGCTTTTGCACAAAAGCCGGCTAAAATAACCATTGCAATTTTCTGGAGGATAGCTTGTAAAGTATCTTCTTCAGGTTTAACTTTCTTCCGTATTTATTAAAGGCCTTTTCCTAGTGCAAAAGGAGCAATGTTTTCCCCAATGGTGCTAAAAAAGTTGAGCTGACGTCGAAGACTTGCTTCCCGGTTGCTTGCCGTTTGAACCTTCTGTAACTCCCTCAAAAGTTTCTCACAAATGACTAAACAACATTATAAATATCTGTAAAAGAAAGGATTCCGAAGTATTTGACATCCATAAGAGATTGATTACATTAGATCAAGTCTGGCGTGGTTTGTACACACGGGTTTGTTCTATCAGTTTGACTCAGAGAATGAATGAAAAACTCTGAATGAACTCGAGCGCGACGCGGACGCGTATCTGAGTTATTTCGGCGGGAAAATGAACGAGGCGACTTCCGGTTCGTAAAAAGTTTAGAAAAAGTGCCATATAACAAACAACTTACTAACCTCGACCGTTCGGGCATTACGTGAAATATCAAACCTCGGTTTTGGCGTATCAACGTATACGCCAAAACCTCAGTTTGATATTTTACGTAATGCCCTCACTCTCGGTTAGTAAGTAGTTATTATTTTTCTTCCCTATTCTGAGGATTTTCGGAAACCCGGAAAAGTTTAGGGGAGAAGGGTTTCTTATTTTATCGGGCCCGAATAGTTCGGGAGTTTCGAGAAACGCAAAATTCGTCATCCGCACAATTTTCGGGTAATTTATCGGGCCCGAAACGCTTTTCGTACTATCGTTGCCATATAATATCAAACCCCAATGAAATATTGAACTGAACCCCAGACTATCCCTTAAACACGAAACCGCGCTATAAAAGGGATAGGTCCGCCCCCATTTCACACCTTTTGAATTCAAACGGTAATTCAAAATGGCCGGTTAGCCAACTTGTAGAGGAGGAGAGAGAAGTAATATTAAAAATACAACTTAATGCTGCCCATTTTCGTGCTAAAAATAAAGAAACTTACACCATTTACTGAAAATAATTCTACCTATAAAAGGATAAAGTATGAATGTATGTGTTTCTAGCCAATCAATGGTCAATAATTTGTTACAATTTGAATTACGCGCCGATTTCTTCAAGCCACTGAAGAAGCGGGCTTCTTCCGCCATTTTGTAGAGCCCACAATAATCTTTTACAGCAGTAATTCAACCATATGCATGCGTATGAGTGTCCCTCGGGATTCGAGTGATTCTGACAAAAGACTAAGGGACGCGAGAGGCCGATATCGAAAGCCGTTGTTATTCAGTAATGGCGGCCGACGTCGATCGTGGAGAGCTAACCATGAGAGATTTTATGGTTTTATTCAGCCATTTGAGGGAGGAGAAAGTGCAATTAATAGTCTCAAGGAATCTCCTAAGCCTATGGAATACCAGAACTTTGTTTTACCTTGTAAATGTTCCCATTATTATTGGTCAGAGTGCGACGAGAAGGCCGCCTCCATTCAACGCTCACAATATTCGAGCTCTCTTCAATCTACTCACTGACTCTGTGTTTGCTCCGTTTTCTGAACAACACAAGCGTTCTCGGCCAAGAGAATTTTGAAGATCAACCTGGCAATGCATAAAGTGCATTGGGAATAAAGGATCACTAAGGCCGGGAATATTTGCATCAAGCTTTGAATTGAAGACGAACTCATGTTATGAAAGATAACAGCAGTTACGACTCGCCGTCGTTCTTCCGTATTTCGTTGGACTCCTAGTTGGTCACACGCCGCAGTAACTATGCTCTGGTTAAGAACAGTAATATTCTTGTCGTTAAAAGAAAGATATTTGAAATGTAGTGAGTGCGATTAATAAATCGGAGCCGTTCAAACGTATAACTCGACAGCGTACTTTTTGTGTTTATAAATAATTACGAGGATATAATAGATATGAGACCCTCCGAAAGCTGAAATTGTTAAATGGAATCGGGAGATTCCTTTACTATAAACCATGAAAATGTTTGAGAATACGTTTTGTTATTTTGAAGGATGTAAAATTAGAGAATATCGCGTTGGGTTGAAGGGAGAATTCATCAGCACTGAAACAGAGCTCTTTCCTGCTCGGCGAGTGAGTGACAACTAAAGGCGACAAACGCCTGCCGCTGGCCCTTTTATAGCGCGGTTTCCTGAGTTTATCCAGACGACAACATTAAACGTTCTGCTATTCTTGAAGGGGCATATGTCATCTTATTGCTAAGTAAGGGACTACCCTACTCTAAGTATTTTTTATTTAACTGCCACTAGTGGTAAGGGGGGACATTTTATGTCTGTGTGGATAATAAAGAGAAAAACACCATGCTTATCTAATATTAATTAATATATACTACAAGGGAACCTCCATAGATCGCGCGTTTTGATTGGTTCGCTATCTCGGGATAATGCCACAATATTCCGAGATCGAAAGCATTATCCCGAGATTGAGAAGCCCGAGTGCAAATGGTTCGGATATTTTTACTTTCTAAAGGAACTATATCTGATTCGAAATGCAACGGAAAAATCCTTCTCAATTAACTTATGTTGTCTCTTTAGTTTTTCAAGGTGAATCAGAGAGAGAATGTATTTCTTGAACTTCGAAAATATGCTGTTCTTGTTTTTCAGTTCTTCGGAATCACACACAGAGATCGATGATTCGTTCACGGCACTTTTGAGAGACGAATTACATTCACAACAACATATTAATTAAGGCAATTTTGTCGAAAACATACTTTGCCGAACATTTACGTCGACTGTCGACGAGTCATCCGACATCAAACGTATTTAAAGTGGAATCTCTTTTTATGAACAAGGTCTTCCTAGTTGTCCCAGAGTTTAAAGAAGTTAATTTCCCAAATTTCTGTTTGAATATTTCAAACGAATCTTGAATTTCTCTGCCAGCAGGTTGAAAAATATAGTCATCCATCGGTGGTGAAATGGCGATCAAAGGCAAAGTGTTACGCATACAGAAAGAGGCTACAAAATGTCGGCAAATGCCACATTTAGTGTCGTTCGGATATTTTTGGGAGTGTTCCCGTGTAGTACATACTAAAACAATTATTCTCCTCAGGCTCAGTGAATAGTGGCGAATAGTCCCAATTGTTGAATATTCGCCGAAGGCGAACTGAATATAGTCCGGCGGATTAGCGTAAAAATTGCGCACTTTTGGCTAAAGACTCCAGACTTTGCATGTCCATAGTTTTCAGTATTTTGTCGAAGATAAGATATGGAGGCACGCTAAATTTTATTCGTAGCGAAAGCTAGAACAGTTTTAATGTTAACCATTGTTTTGCCATTGGCAGCCATCTTTGAATCCTTTGTTATTCATGAGCTCTGCGGCACTTAGTGAAGTCTTCCATCGTCCGTGGTTATAGTATAGCACAGTACTAGGAAGAAATATCATGCCAAAATTTTAGAGAAGCTTCGTTTTACACATTTGACACATGAGGTACCAATTATCTCGATCTTTTATAGAATTTGTTGGTCATTCTTGAAACGCATTTCATCAAATCTCAGTCAGGGGGCAGTCAGGCTATTTTACAATAGAAGTTATAAACATTCACAATAAACTGATCGTGACATTTATAGATCACCAAAAACTCTAAGCAGACGCTTAGCCAGTCAGTCAGTCAGCTCAATCCATAGTTCAGAATTAGCAAATGTTGAGCTGCTGTGGCTGTGTAGTCAAGAGAGCAACATGAATGTTCACAAAGCTAAGTTCTAAGCCTCATTTGAATAACAAAGCGTTCAAAATGGCTGCTATTGGGCAATTCCAGAAAATAAAGGTACCCCCCACGGGCAGGTTAAACCCCCTCCCCTTCAGATTTCAACTTTTACCTCCCTCCCCTCCGGAATCCAAATAAGCACCACACCTTGTTTATTATTGCGAGAAAAAGTAAACATTTGCGAGCGGGAAACGTTGCGGAGAAAAAGGCAAAAGTTGCGGGGGTTGTTGAGAGAATTTATTAAATTTGCAAAGTGGAGAAAACACAAAAAGCGCATAATCTTGTTTCAGAATATTAATACAGAGCATGATAGTTTGATTTTGAAGAAAAAAATAACACTGGCATTCACAACATCCACTGAATATGAGCTCTACATTTTTAGCGTGTTTAACTAGTAGCTAACTGGCTATTTTGTAAGATTTGAATTGTAGGGGCAAAGAATCGGATGATATCACGGAAAAACTTGAGACTTTCGCCATTCGATCGTGAAATGGGGGAATAGACATTTAAAATGAAGTGTGGAAACTATTTACTTGCAACACACATTTTCAATCGCTTTCTAAAACAATTTTTCCAAATATAACCAATAGGAAAACACATTAGAATGAGCTAGACCAAGCTTGGAAAGCCTAGTTGTTACTTTTTGCGGATCTTCGAATATTTGAGGCTTAGGAAAAACCCATATAGAAACTCTAACAAGGAGCAAAAGAAGAACATATTAGTCAACATGCATATTACATGTACCATTTTTGAGAAACGTTTAATATATAGATTTAGCCACTGGCTTAAAGCGGAGCTCCTGGTTATAAAATATTCTATGTGAATGAAAGGGATTCCCATGTGTACATGGTTTATATGGTTGCTTTAGAGTCTTCCCTTCACGAGATATTAATTTTTCAAGCATAGATGACGTCATCGATGACGTCATATTACGTGACCACTTCATTTCGCTCATCTGGTGGCCTAGACTACACTACCCAAGTTTGTTTCTTTTAGAGTCTTCCCTTCACGAGATATTAATTTTTCAAGCATAGATGACGTCATGGATGACGTCATATCACGTGACCACTTCATTTCGCTCATCTGGTGGCCTAGACTACACCACCCAAGTTTGGTTCTTTTAGAGTCTTCCCTTCACGAGATATTAATTTTTCAAGCATAGATGACGTCATCGATAACGTCATATCACGTGACCACTTCATTTCGCTCATCTGGTGGTCTAGACTACACTACCCAAGTTTGGTTGTTTTGGAGACTTCCCTTCACGAGATATTAATTCTTTAAGCATAGATGACGTCATCGATGACGTCATATCACGTGACCACTTCATTTCGCTCATCTGGTGGTCTAGACTACACTACCCAAGTTTGGCTGTTAAGAGTCTTCCCTTCACGTGATATTCATTTTTGAAGCATAGATGACGTCATCGATGACGTCACATCACGTGACCACCTCATTTCGCTCATTTGGTGGCCTAGACTACACTACCCAAGTTTGGTTGTTTTAGAGTCTTCCCTTCACGAGATATTAATTTTTCAAGCATAGATGACGTCATCGATTACGTCATATCACGTGACCACTTCATTTCGCTCATCTAGTGACCTAGACTACACTAACAAAGTTTGGTTGTTTTAGAGTCTTCCCTTCACGAGATATTCATTTTTCAATCACTGATGACGTCATCGATGACGCCACATCACGTGTCCGGGTTACAGAACCCCCCCTTGTGGCATAGACAAAATATCCTAAGTATGGTTGTCTTAGCGTGTTCCCTTGAGGAGATATATTTTTTTCTTTGCATACCACAGGGTTCCCATGTGTACACGGACGGACGACGGACAGACGGCGTACGCTATAGGTTTAATACCAGAAAAATAAAGAAAAAATCATATCTCCCGAAGGGTAGCTTCTATAGAAGCCAAACTTGGACAAACTTTCAAAGACCATAAGAGGAACTCTATACCAAAGTCACGTGCCCTTACGTCATCAATGACGTCATCAAAAGATCCATAATGCCCGTGACGTTCAAAAATCAACTCGATAGTATACTATACGTTTTTCTCTTAGGTATGGAGCTCCGCTATTAAACTATACCGTTTTGTTCCGGGATTTCATTAGATCAGGGAAAGTTGCGGGTTTTGGCGAAAGTTGCGCGTCCATGCAAGCTCAACTTATCCCGTATCGCCAACATCCTTTATATTAATCTCAATGTGTGATTATACAAAGTTGAACCTGGTGCGTGATTGAACTAACAGTCGAAATCAGTAGAAAATTATGGAGATTCTGTCTTAGAAGGGACAAGTATGGCGATTAGACTTTTTTCCGCGCGTGAAATGACGTTATTTTCTTTCTCAAAAACGCTATTTTAGCAGACTGAAAAGCAGCGAACTCCTTCAGAGGTTGGGCATCGTCAGACCCCCCCTTGTGACAAGATATCCAGCTTCGAAACCCCCCTTGCAATCAGAATTCCGAGCTCTTAAACCCCCCATCCCTTCGGAATTCCCAAATGCCGCCCGTGGGGGGTACTTTTATTTCTGGAAATGCCCATTGAGCTAAACAATAGTTCACTCTAAAACCTCTAGCTTTCGCTACGAACGAATTCTAGCGTGCCTCCATATCTACGATTTAAAAATACATTGAAAACTAT
This sequence comes from Scolanthus callimorphus, assembly GCA_033964015.1. Taxonomy (NCBI): domain Eukaryota; kingdom Metazoa; phylum Cnidaria; class Anthozoa; order Actiniaria; family Edwardsiidae; genus Scolanthus; species Scolanthus callimorphus. The sequence continues at coordinate 14,783,901 of CM066920.1, read as the reverse complement.
CACCTGGCAAAAAATTTGGGCTTTAGCCTAAAATGCGCAATTTCCTCGAAAATTTGCTCTAATCCGCAGGACTAATAGTGGCGAATAGTCCCCGAGACGGGAGGTCGAAAATAGATGCTAAATAGATGCAACATGGAGGATGCTTTGATCGAGTAAACCTTCTTGAAGTTCTCGCTCAAAATTCAGTGCTTTTCGGGCAAATGTCGCCGAAATTATTATCAGAAGGGGATCCACCATCACTTCAAAATAAGGTAAATACTTCCAAATTGGGTTTCGGCTGCGAATGTTTCAAAAACGACGGCTTTGATCAAGTACTTTTGAATTGGGTTGTCTGAGGTTCATCTTCCCAAGATATATACTTTTCTCCTTTGATGACATTTGGGTTGCCTGTGTGCCGTTTAATGAATGGACGGACGCACAAACCGGAAGTCCATCACAAAAAAAGGTCGATACTTATACACTTTTGTGATGTTTCCTTCCCTCTTGCAAGTAGCTATGGGCTCCGCTAGTCGAGCGCCTTCGGGAGACCCGCTATTACACTAGGCGTATGTGCTTTCTGATAAGTTACTTAATATACAGCATATGCTGTCGCAACTAATCCGGAGGTGCGGTCGCCGGGGGGTAGGCGGCCCGAGCGTGTGGCGAGACCTTTTACCTCTTCCACAAACATAGTATTCGACTTCAAAAAGGGGGTTAGTTCAGCAGTGTACTACTACAGTATTTTCATATCTCTCTACCTTCATGGTCCTGTCCCTGTTTGGGTATAATCTCCCTGATTTTCTTCTTCAGGATGAGTGGTTTGTAAAAGATACAGAGATAATCATTGCTCTTTTGGTACGTTACCAGATCCCTAAATGATGCAAGAGAACATTTGTTTCGCTTATTTACAAATCGCAAACACGAACAAACAGTTTCTTATTGCTGCGTCACTCCGAGTAACCAGAAATCTTCATTCTCTTTAGGTGACTCATTCGAAATTCAAAATGCACCTAACTGTGTCTAGAGCGCAAAGTTGCGACGGCAAACTTAAGGCCATACACTGTTATTTTTAGGGTGTTACTTTAACCCCAAAAATGGTGTTAAATGCCGATGTCAAATCTAGCACCAATTTTGGGGGCCAAATCAACACCACTGAAAGAGTGTTAAGCAAGCACCAGTAATAGGTGTAGAAACAACACTACATATGGAGTAAGTTCAACTCCCTTACAGCCATTCTCAGTTACACGCGGTCGCCGGGAAAAAAAGCTTGCGAGCGAATACTCGTTTTTCTGTCTTGTCTGAGCGCGACAAGCCGGCGAAAGCATGTGCGTTGCCATGGAAACTTTGACAAAAAACGAGTTTTCGCCTGCAAGCTTTTTTCCTGGCGACCGCGTGTAACTGAGAATGGCTGTAAAGGCGTTAGGCAAGCACTAATATAGGGGTGAGAACAACAACCCATTTCGAGTATGGTGTTACTTTAAGGTAAATGGTGTTACTTGCCGATATCAAATCTAGCACCAATTTTTGGGTCAAACTAACACCACTTTAAAGGGCGTTAACAAGCACTTGGAATAGGCGGATTTGTTGTGACGTCAGTGTTTACATATTTGAAGCATCCGTGAAAATCAGCAAGCGTAACGGAGCTACAAAAATAATTGTTCTGAATTTCAATAGCGCCTGGTGAATGAAGCGTAATTAGAAAGTTTTACGTTCATCATTTAAATTATGAGCACATGGCGATAAGTTCCATTTACAGAAAACATGAGGGGTAATGAGCTTCTTGCCACCCAAGAAATTCAAGGATATTGAAAATGCCACTTTGCTCTTGAAAAATGTAATAAAGATGTTCGCGAGATGAAATGATTACTATTCCTAAGAACTTATTGACGTTTACGTTCGCAGGTTTTTAAAAATGAGTGGATTGCTGTGTGGCAAACGGTTCATTAGCCCACATATTTGCACCAAAATGAACATTTAACTACGTCATTACAACTGAACGTTAAACCTTCAAATTTTCAGAGTAGGTTCCATTTGCTGTCCGCTATTCATATTCAGTGCTGATTATTTTCGAGCTCCTTCAAACATTCTGAATCTAGACCCTGCTTATGCAAATGAGCTCAAACTGTAAACACGAAATCCCCCTATAAGGTGTTAAACGAGCGTTATACATGGTGTTGGAACAACTGTGTCCGGGGTGTTACTTTAAACCATAGATAGCGGGACAAAAAGAAAAAAATCCTGACGCTGCATCAGACTCGAACTCTCGGGTGCGATAGTAATCAATGGATACAATTTAAAAACTACTACGTGATCGACAGGTGTCCGGAAGATGTCACTGTTGCGGGCTCACTCGTAGGCGCGCTAAAACCTTTCATTTTGCATGGCCAAAAATATTATTTGACAAATGCGGACCTCGAGCATTGTTTTCGGGAATGGCAATTTCAAATCAACTGATTTCCGGGTTACATCGGAGAAATAAGAGCTCGAAATTAAGCCCGAGAATCAAGGTGAAAAATTTAAAAATAATTAAAAAACCGTACAATATTCAGCATTAGAAGTAGAGATAGATGAAGTTTATGCGATTCGATATTTACAGACGAGCGCTCTTAACACCAAATGTGGTGTTAATGTAACACCTACAAGATAACACCACCTACAGGAGTGTTCTTCTAGCACCACTAAATCTGTAACACCAAATGTGGTGTTAATGTAACACCTACAAGATAACACCACCTACAGGAGTGTTATTCTAGCACCACTAAATCTGTAACACCAAATGTGGTGTCAATGTAACACCTACAAGATAACACCACCTACATGAGTGTTATTCTAGCGCCACTAAGTCTGTAACACCAAATGTGGTGCCAATGTAACACCTACAAGTGTTATTCAAGCACCACTAAATCTGTAACACTAAATGTGGTGTTATTGTAACACCTACAAGATAACACCACCTACAAGCGTTGTTCTAGCAGTGTAGTTTTAACACTTGAAGGGAGTTGAACGGGGAGGGAAGTTAAGTGAACACGTCTTACTTCTGGTGAACACCATGTTATGGTGTTAATTTAACACCATAAATAGTGTTATTTTCACTAAGATTAATACACTATTCGTAATGAAAAGCTCTCGTTGTCGATCTTTTGTTTGCCATTTCAATATAGCTAAACAATGCAACTTGAAGCCAGTCTATATCAGATTTCTTATTCTCGATTTCAATGAAGTAGTTCTCACAAATGTATTTCCCTTTTTTTAACTAGCTTGGAATTATGAATTATTACTGGCAACCGTTTTAGAAGTAGTTTACAAAACTCGCTGTCGTGTTTTATCAGCAGATAGAATCACTCGGCTTCGCCTCGTGTTTCTATCTGCTGATAAAACACTCCAGCTCGTTTTGTAAACATTACTTATAACTGTTTTTAAATACGCATTTCGCCGAACGTCCCCAATTTTTAGGGTGCTCTGCCGCCCCTGTTGCAGGTTTGAATAGTTGTATCTCGTTCAGTTTACTCAAATAACACCCCTCTTCTGTATTTTGTATACTTCAACATGCACTATCCTTTGATGTAGGTCGTATGTGTTTACATACATACATACATCTTTATTTATACACGGACATTTAATCAATTTACAAGATAATTGGTTTTCGTGAGAGCCGTGTTAGGATGACAAATATTAAAATGTATGAACAGGTGAATAATATGAATAATAATGTATATGAATAATAAGGTATAAATAGAAAAGAGCTAATGTGAACAAAATTACGTGTTTACACTTTTAATATTAATAGAATTGCCCCAGGCACAGATAATATGAAACTCAACAATGCCAATGGCAAAGATTTTATCCGGTTTAAGAAAAAAATAACATTGGCAAACGGGCCTGAGAGTCTGAGAAGCTAAATTGCCAGTTTTGATGTCTCAAATTGAAAAACAACCAATCGGGATGTCCCTAAAATGACATAGAATTTCGTGAGTGAGCAGCATACTCGTAAGAGCAAAAATCGGGTGAAGAATTGAAAAGGAAACTGAAAGCTGCACCGCGACTAAAGAATAGTGAAAGTCGAAATTTTTTACGACGTAAAACAGTTGCTTCAGGGTAAATGACGAGTGCCTTTGGTTAATTATATACTTCTTAATTTCTTAGGCTGCCTACAATTTTTTCTGCTCTCCACCACCAAACTTTGTTTGCCTGCTGTTCAGGCTCAAAAATCTTTGGTGTATATTCAAGAATAATTTACGGTAGTATCAAAAACTTTTACATGTGAGATTTGTGTCAGAGGCGAAAAGTGTAAGTTTTATAACAAACGGAAGATTTATAATATAATTTCTCAAATTTTGCAGTTTCCTTGAACACATGCCAAACAAAATCGGAAGCATTCTAAGAAGTGAAAATTGGCTGGTACATTGCCTTGGGTTTGTAGATTATTCGGGCGGCAAGGATTTCTTAATTCTGCAGATATTAGCCATTATTTTTCAAGGAAATACTTTGCGGCATAAATAACGTTGACATTTTGGAGGCTGAAAAAGTCCGTTCGAGAAACATAAAATCGGCCCAATCAATTCTCTCCAAACTTGCTGTGATTAATGTTAGCTACTCAGGGATTAGTGCGAGGGGTGTCATTTTAAAAGTTTAGGTCGCGCAACGCGTCTGATGGCTGCTAATTATAAACAAGGGTGTGGTTATAACGTTGCTATAGCAACTCCGATAACAACAAAATGCACACTACAATAAAATTCAAACCCTCCAGGGTAACCATGTGAAAGTTCAGACCGGTACAGGTTTTTGAGCCTGAACAGCAGGCATACAAAGATTGGGTGTTGAGGGCAGAAAAAAAATGTAGGCAGCCTCCTTAAACATACTGTGCAAAATGAGAAACCTCACCTTTAATTCATTTGACAACGTTTGAGAGATAAAAAGTTGTTGTTTCTCTAATTCTCGATAATCTCTTTTTCGATTTAGTACAATAAACTTATACCTTCAGAGCCATCTGTCTCCTCGTTCATCTGTTCCTCATCTTCTTCCATCTTACGTTCATCTGATACCAGAACAAAAAAAAAATGCTAACAATCACAGAATTAGTGGTTTTTAAAAGAAACAGAGATTATCATTAATCTTTCCGTAACTTTCACTACCTTACAAGATCCCTAGATGTTGCGAGATAAGAAGATAATATTCTATCGTTTTTTTTGCAAACCGCAAACTCGATCACGATTGCTGCGTCTGACATTCCCGGTATAAAGTGATAAAGCAAATATCGAGTCATTTTGGAATGCTAACGAGTATTCCGTCTCTGGCATTGCAAGGTCATTCCTCTTTCTCTGCTGGTTAGAACAAAGGCTGACAGCAACTGCAAAATGGATTATTCTCGACAAAAAGTGATCGGACTTATTTAGGTAAAACACGCCATCCATGTCGAAGCCGTATCCAAGCAACTAAACGACGAGATAAATTAGCCTACAAACATTTTTTATTCTTAGAGTGGTTTTCATCCGACTGTGAAATAGATACTAACCAAATAGGCACTACTATACACTACGAAAGTCATTTTTATTGTATTCTCCTTTGTAAATATGACAAGTAGACTCTATTAAACACTGACTATTAGTTTTGTTTCACAGCCGGATGAAAACCACTCTATTGGTCGACAATAGTGCAATAACAACTGAGACTAGTGCAAGTTTTTCTTAAAACCGAATGTTTGCTACTATGGAAATGTTTTTGCACGAACCAATAGAATGCGCGAGGAAGCTATGTGACCCCATTCTGGAGATCAATGGAGAGAAAAAAAATTCAATTTCTTTTTAGTTATGAATTTCACCTTCCAAAACTTGTGGAAAGAAAATTGTGGATACTTTATGCAAGAAAAAAATAACCTGATTAGTTGCCTTGGGATTTTAATTGTTCGAATATACTCTGCTTCTTGGACGGGTGGCTGCCGAATATCCGTTGATCATATACCGTTTCCGGGAAAAGTTGTCACCCGTGAAAAGAAAAAGCCAAAAAGCATAGCGGCGGAATGACTCACGGGATTGTATTCCTCAATCATTGTATACAACTGTATGAAGCCAAATATTTCTGATACATATATCTTATTAGAGAATTTAATGTACAATATCGCTGGATATTTTTTCCGAGTCTGGAGTATCGGGCGAGACAAAATAGAAAGACGAAGAAAAATTTCAGAGATATTGTACACTAGAATGTCTAATAAGTTGTTTATTGTTTATTATTAGTGAACTTAGTATAAAGAATAGCGGTTCTACAACGGGTGGATCAGGGTGGATCTGTGACAATATGTCGCCCAGACTTGCCAGCTCATCAGATGGGCTGGACCAGACATACTCAAAAACCGGAGATTGGGATGATAATTATTTAAGAGGGTGCAGCTCAGCCATGCCACTATCTCGATTCTGATTGGCTAAGAGTACACAGCGAAAGCATGTTCGCAGTTCGTGACGTCAAACTCCAGACTAGGATTGATGCACTCTAATGACGTCATAACGCAAGCCAATAGGTTTGGCCGCCATCTTGGTTTTCATTTCGAAGGCGAAAGCCAATTTTGCCAATATTCTCGTGAATCTGCTATGCTTTTTGTCGAGAGATCATTGCTCAGGACATCTAAACATCATCAAAGGCTATTTGAATTGAATACGTCGAAGAGGAAAATACTAATGGAGGTAAGCTGAAATTGAATAACCGTTTCGCCTTGCAAGGCCTCGTCATCGACTTCGTTTAGCTAGGCAAGAATTCCTTGTTGCTGAATAATAAAACAATTATTGAATTCGATTTTGTTTGTATGTTTATTCATATCTCAGTAAGTTAGAGTTAATTACCGAGATTCGAGGCAATAACCCCAATACATCCCAAGGGCCGTAGGCCCGAGGGATGTATTGGGGTTATTGCCGAGAATCGAGGTAATTAACGGACTTAGTTTACAGTTGACAAGGTTTTCAGAAAACAGGAACAAATGAAATGCATTCTTTTCATTGAATTGAACAGTTTTGAAAAGGAGTACAGTTTACAATTGAAAAAGATAGCGGATCAATAGGAACTATTGTTAGTTATTTAGCTGCTTTCATAGAAGTGGGTTCCCCAGAGAAACTTATTGCAATTAATTTTTACCATGCACAATAAAGTTGTGATGCTGAAGAAAATGAATGACAACTTTTATTCAACCATGATTGACAGAGGTTTCCAAACACGAATTACGTCTTTTGTTTTCGTACAACAGACAGTCCAATCAATCAAGTGGCCTTTTGTAAAAGCGCAACTCATTAAAGCGCTGTTATTTTGGTCGGTACGTAGCTGCTTAAAGCTCCTCTCTGGTTGGATAATACAACAATACCCTATACCTCAACACAAAGAACGAGGATAATAGACTACAGACAAAAGAACTCTTTTGTAGAACGAAAATAATAGAGACAAAAGCAACTACGTCCTTACTGGTTATTTTCATTTGTACCACGCCCTGACAGCTACGTACTACAGCTCAATTTGCATAACGTTGTGTCTAGCAAAACGGATGGAACTGATTCAAGATGGAGAAACTGAAGGCAAGTTTCAGGTATTTTGCGCTCGTTGGTTGCTCTCTACGATTAGATATGCAGTTAACCTGGGCATGATTTTATCTGTATTTTCAGGTTTACGTCTTAAACACACTCTATGGGCAATGAGACCAAGCAAGTAGACTGGACAAACGCTTCTCGATTATGGTTCAAGTGAAGGCGTTCTCGGAAATCGTGTTTTGTGGCATTCAACGGGATTCGCATAAAGGATAATCAGGAGGAAATATTGGTTATAGACAGACAGTCAGCATAGATGCATAAACTGAGATTATTGGATGTTTTTTTCTCGGGGTAAGTGTATGGATTTGAATTCACTAGTTAAATGTTTGGGTTGATAATTGAATTAGTCATTGTGAAAGGGGCAACTGTCATGGTCTATCATGAATTTGGTCTAACTTGGGGTCATTTTAAGTAGCTTAAATGCAGTCAAACTCCCTACAAATCAACAAAATAATGGTCTACGTTTTTTAACTAACCTTTCAGCTGCTAGATCAATACAAATTTGGAGTATTTTCGTGTATAATCGAGCGGATGGAATTGGATTGCTAATTGGCATTTTTGATTTTCGAACAGGCTGAACAAGTTCCTTTTTCTTTCTAAGACTAATTTGAAACAAAATATAGGTTCGGAGTTGTTTCTGTAGAACACTGGTCTTATTCTAAAACATTTTGATAAACAAACGTGACAGTGCCCCTTGAAGTCTTGGTAAAAATGGCTTATTGTGTGGTTCCAGAAATTATCCATAGGAAGGATAATAGGAAAGGATATATTTTCCATACAAATACTGTATTTTTCTTCGGAAATTCCAGAGAGGTGGGGGGGGTCACTTTTCGACACTCTTCCGGGGGGGGGGATATTTTCTGGAACCACACATTATTGATTTATAGGTAAGTGTATGGCTTATTATGGATTTATAGGTAAATAACTAGATATTTACCTATTAATCCATAATGAGCTATATATTTACCTATGAATCCATAATGAGCAATATATTTACCTAGAAATTCAATTCAATTCTATTGATCAACCCCAACCTTTCCCTGGAGAATTCAAATCCCTCCCCGACTTTTAGTTTGTTGAGAGCCATTATCCGAGTTAATTCCCTACGAATAACAATGGAAACCGCGTCAACTGTAAACTAAGGGAAGATAAAACCCAGGTAAAGAACAGTTTCTTAGTTTGTAATAGGATCAATATGCCCTCTGCGAAGCAAGACAGTGGACGTATACGCCTTTGTTAAAACTTGAATGAAAATTTTTCTCAGCTCCAAGGTCTCGAATATATAAGAATTATCCCTATGGTACTTTCGGCTGTGCGAATTGAGTCCTTCTTTACTTTAGTTTCTGTGGGGAGATTTCAAACAAGGCGGCTTTGTCAGTCGCTTAAAAAATCGCTTGAATTAGAACTTAGCCCAAGGTGAATCTTTTCCAACAAAAACACGTCCACTGGAGAGATTTGCCCTTCTCTACGGGTTTATGTCCTTCGTTTTGCGATACAGCGCCAGGATTTTCATAGGAATATTATTCATGGCTTTGGCTTGTGTAAATGTGTAATTTCGACTTAGCGCGCGCTAAGCTTTCGAATCAGAATTATCCCCGTACATTCCTGTAAGTAATCTGTATCTAAACCATTTAGGTCTGGATGGCTATGGTGCTTTCGGCTGTGCGAAACTGAGTTCTTGTTTGATTTCTGTGGAAGATTTACAACATGGCGGCGATGGCGGCTTTGTCCCTCGCTTAAGAAATCGCTTGAATTAGAACAAAAAAACGCCCACTGTCCAGATTTCCACCTTCTCTTCCGGTTTGCGTACTTCGTTTTGCGGCACAGCTTCAGGGCAAAGCGGATCGTGAGTGCGGACACGATTTGGCTTACGGTATTAGTATATAGATACACATACCTATCATCCTATGCTACTTTCCCGGGTCCGCGCGAAGGATGCTACGAAAATCACTTGCTAGGCCTCTTTTCAATATCTGCTCCTAGACTATTGCTAGTATTCACTAGCTTGTGAAGGTCAATGAATTCCTTTGTTATGAAAATTACTGATAGAGTGGCCAATCAGAAACTAGCATGACGTAACCTCGTTCCCTAGGGTCCGAGAGGTAAAACAATACACAGGATTCTCACTGACAGATAAAAGAACGGGGAAGAAAATCATTAAAATAACACATTTACTTTTATTTTACCGGAAGGGTGAGCTCCCTGTGCACGAGGTTAGTGATTTACAGACGTCAGCTTTGCTGACGAAATCAAGGGACTAGAAATTGTATAATCGTGAGTAGTTGCTTTTTTGTAGTTTCATTATGTACGACTTTTATAGCTGACATTAGATTTGTTTTATAGTTGAACCGCTTCGCTTCGTGTGATGCCAGGACGAATAAAGTCATGTTGAATTCAGTGGCTGATTGCATTTTCTTTCCGCACGGGGGGTCGAGGACCCTGGAAATTGTAGGGGGGTAGGGTCTATCTAAGCCCTGGAAATTTCAAGGGGAGGGAGCCTATCATGACCCTAGAAATTCATAGGGGGACTGGAAATTCCAGGGGGGAGGGGTCTGTTTAAGCTGTGGAAAAGGGCGTGTTTAGGCAACCTAGAAATTCCAAGGGAGGAGGTGTATAAATTCCAGGGGAGGGGGGTGTTTAGTCCCCTTGGAAATTCCAGGGGAAGGGGGTGTCTGGAAAACCTCTGGGAATTCCAGGGGAGGGGGGGGTCTTCAAATGGTAGGGTCCCCGATCCCCAGGTTTGGAAAAATAATGCGATCAGCCAGTCTGTGTCGATTGTTTGCCCGTTACGACTTGAAGTGATCTAGGGGGGTGTCCATAAAATGACAAAGAATCCCGTGAGTGAGCTGCATACTCGTAAGAGACTGGAAGCAGCGAGGTGGTACTCACTACCGTCACATGCGAGTTTTCCGACGTATTTTTCTTTACTTATAACGTTTTACATTTGGCTACTTTGCACTATGGTTTATAGAGAAACACGTCGAATTATCTATTTTTCAACTGATTTTGATCAATATTTCTGATAATATGAGCAATTTTATCTCCTTACCGGGTGGGGTCTGGTAACTAGTCAAACGCAAGATTCCTTTGTTTTGCAAAAAAACCCACTTGCACTCTCCCAATATCAAAAATTCGAACGGTACATAACAGTTGGAAAAATCACCAGTCACAACGTTTATAATAAAAACCTTTCTTTTAGAAATGCCATTTGCAAGTGTTTCTGATAACACCTGACCCTGTAGGTTCAAATCTAGTGAGCCTTTGGCAGTTAAGTTGGCTCATTGGGCAGAATCGCGCGACATACATCCGGGACATTTAACCTGATCAGCGCCGGATTCAAAAGTTAATCAGCCATATATACAAAGAATAGCGAGCAAACCGACGACCTGGGCTATAATATTGCAAAATTATAAAAAGTGAAGAGGTCCCACGAGTCTACTTCACCCCGGATTTTGAAGTTGAAAGATCAATTAAGAGTTCTGGTGTTGTACCTTTGGCGTGTGTTCTATATATACAGAATGTTTAACATGTTAAATGTTAGGTGTTTTGCTGCTTTTCTCTGTGAGAAAGTTATTCATGACCAATTTGTTTTACTATACGCGCTTGAACTAAGTTTATACACCCCGGAAAAGTTATATGTGCAGTTAAAGAAGCAATCTGCACATTTTGTAAGTCGCTTCCGTGCATGGTTCTAGAATACTAGAGAGGTTTCATATAAGCACACTAATTTATTCTAATTTACTCTTGCTAACTAGAGTTCAACTCTCCCGCGATTGCATACGTAATGACAAGTAATACTTTGATTGCATCGATTTATAACTCGTATTTACGATTGCAAAAAATATATATCACCAAAATATCACAAGAACAGACGTTGGAAATTACAGTTGCAGTAGTTTGACAGTTTATCAGTTCGAATCCTTTCAGCAAATAGTGTTTTTCTTTGATTCAGTAATAAGAAGTACTCTAAATTAATTCAACTGTCCCGCTTTTAACTAACCCAAATCCGCATACTAATTAGAAGAAATAAATCCGTATCTCCCGCGGGACTAAAAACAAAGGAGTGTGAAACAAAAGCAATTGCGAAGGATTTTATTTCTTTTGTGCTTCGTCTTTTCAAATGTAAATAGTTATGCGAGTAACTACCAATCACAGACAACCCAGTGTCAGGCTCGCTCGGGCATTTGAGATGTTTTGGTTGCATGTCATTATCGGGCCATAAGCTTGATGTCGCATAGAACAATAGAATTCTTCCCGATGTGCGTAGTCAATCACAATCGTGTGAGCCAATCGGATCCTTGTTCAGTGCACTCCTTTGGCTTGTTTTTCGCAACAGACATGTCGCACTAGGCGAAACTAGGAAAGGATCTGATTGGCTCACGAGTTTGATTGACTACGCTTGATTTTCTTGACAAAAAATGGTCTTCGAAACGCTGTTGGCCTATTTCTTCAAACTTATAGTCTGACCTCATTGGCGTTGGTATTGCGAAAAGTTATCTTGCATGTCTGGGTGGATTCTTCAACTCAAAAAATGGAGGGCCGCCATTTCGTTGCCATGGAAGCGTCAATTTAAACAAAACATGTAAACACATATAACGATCAATTGCATGTTTCTTGTAAAGTGGCTTGCCTTTCTGTGTATGTATAGCACGTGCGATACAGGCCATACCAGACCGAAGAGTCAACTAAAAACTGCTATAAGCCACCTAAGAGTGCAAATTTTCTTAGTTTTTTTATTAATAACACGCAATGGCAGTGGTTCAAAATACCTATTTTTTTGCAAAATACAGACAACGCTTCAAATCTACTAAGATACCTATTGTCTTGAATAAATTCCCGTTGATTTGCGATAAATGTGAAACTAATCGCGCGCTAAAATTATCTGAAAAACAGAAAAAATGAAGAACTTTTTCTAAACTGTAATGAATTTCTTCCGAATTGCATAAATTACAAAAATAACATAGTGAGTTTTAAATCTCGTGTGTTATAGCCGAAATCTACCTCGTCGGTGCGAATGGAATCTCAGATGTATAGGTTTAAATAGTTTGAGCAAAAACCCTTGATTTTTTTTAAATGTAAACGAAGAAATTAGAAACAAACTTCGGTAGCAATCACATTTGCTGTCGTTTGTTTAGATATGTAAATTTTATGAAGTGGGGGACAAAACTTTCAGTAAACTTCACGCCATTGCTAAACTCTCTCAAAATAGGCTATAAGTCCGGGCAATAGACCAAATGACTGCAATTTTACTAGACCACACATCTGTAGTTTCTTAGTGCAATAAGGCTTATGGTTATCTATATATTAGAGGAAATGCAAACCCCGGTCGTATTATTATGCTTTAAATTTTGGTGGGGGACAATGCTTTCAGTAAACTTCGAAATTTTATATTTCCAAGAACTTATTTCCGATCTCATTCAGAATGCCACATTTCGACATAAAAATTTATAGACCACAGTTGGCTCAGTTTGTTTCATTGCGGCGTTGCTTATTTTGACAATAAATCTAAAAACCTGAAATACGCTAAAATTATCAAATTTTTGGACACGAAAATGGCAAAGACGTTTTCACTAATAATATCGAAGAAGATGCATATATTGAAGAAAATACCATAAAAGTTATTTCATTTAGGATTGGAACTTCGATTTATGGCAAATTTTGCGTTGTATGTTTTATCCATGATGAAATAAGTAAAAATATTTTTACACCAGGCGCTGAACGTGTGACGCTGGGACATGCAAATTTGCATAAAAACAGAGATATTTATAATGATTTTTCGATCCTAAAAAACTCTTTTTCACAAAAATTATTTTTCCAGGGAAAGATGAGTATTAGGTGCATAGACTTGTGCTTAGAGAATGAGCTTACTGCAAACCGATGCTTTAAAAATTGATTTTAACGGCAAAAATTGGCGAGTGAGTACCACCTCGCTGCTTCCAGTCAAGAGTACAAAAATTCGGGGAAGAAAGGAAACTGAAAGCTGCACCGCGACTAAAGGATAGCGTGAATGTCGAAATTCTTTACCTAAAACAATTGCTTCATGGTAAATTACGAGTGCCTTTGGTTAATTATACTTCTTAATTTCTTGGTCAAATATTATGTGCAAAAAATGAGAAACCTTACGTTAATTCATTTGACAACGTCTAGGAGATAAAAAGCTGCTGTTTCTCTTTTTCTTGATAATTTCTTTTTTCGATTCTGTACAATATCTAATATGTATACTTTCAGAGTCCTATTTATTTTGAGAAGCCACAGGGTACCCGCACTTCTCTTCCCAGTCCTTTTATCGAAAGCTTTAAAAAACGACATCTTATTTTGGACATACATTCCAGGCGTGATTGTAGTCTGACCTTTGATCTCTCCCTCAACATTACAGACGTGATTGTTGCGAGACCATTCACCTCAACCATAAAATTAGCTCCGTCACAAAATTAGTATTCCACCTCAAAAAGGGGCTCGTTTCCGATTTAGTAAAATATTATACATTCATAGTCCTGTCCCTCCTTGTGTATCTCTTCCTCATTTTGTTCTTCAGAATGAGTGGTTTCTAAAAGAAACAGAGATTTTCAGTGCTCTTTCGTTTCCTTACCAGATCTCCAAATGATGCGAGGGAATATTTATTTCGCTTATTTCCAAACCGCAAACTCGATTTCATTGCTGCGTCACTCCGAGGCTAAAATAACCAGACACTGATAAAGACCTTAACTCTCTTGAAGTGCAAATACGTCCTTTTCTAATGCTAACTAGTTTCACGTCCCTGGCATAGAGTATTCTCGACAAAAAGTGATCGTCCGTGTTCAAGCGCGCCTTGTTCAAGCCGCTAAAGAAGTTGAAGGTCCACCGCCAACCGCAATCCTTTGCGAGCTTGTTTTTTGTTTTGAATTCTACTTCTTGCAATTTTTAGGCGGCGGACCTGGGGGGCAGGGGGTACTCGAGTTCGACAGCACCCCACGTTGATTAGGCTCAGAGAACGTGGGGGTTAAGATTACAGTAAAATATTTTCATCAAAATGTATATGAGGTAAAAACATGAAAAACGAAATTACATGTCCACTTATAATAGTAACAAGAAAACAGCCTGTCACTTCGTGACGCTAGAAGACTCAACCTGAGTGCCCCCTTCCTTAAACTGCTTTTTACTAATGACCTCCCTTCAAGAAAGTCACCCTGCCCCATGCCTTTTTTGTATGTTTTGCACTGGTCTCCCTGATTTGTTGGTGTCTGTCCGAAGAACGTGCTAAAATTGAAAACGCAAGCCTATTACACAGAAAACCCATTTGACATCGGAATTGTTTGTATGCTTATTATATCTCAGTAAGGGAAGACAAGAAATAGGTAAAGTAAAATTGTTCTAAGAAATTTTTAGTTTATCATAGGATTTTTTTTAGAGAATTTCATTAATGGCTTTGCGTGCGCTCTGTAGGCAGTGCCAGTGCTGTAAGTTTGTACAAACTTGAATGAAAATTTTTCTCAGCTCAAATCTTTCGAATTAAAATTATCCCTGCACATTATATTGAGTAATCTGCAATAGAACCATTTAGGTTTGGATGTCTATGGTGCTTTTGGCAGAGGGGAATGAGTTCTTTTTTAGTTTACGTGGGAGATTTCAACATGGCCGCGATGGCGGCTTTGTCCCTCGCTGAAAAAATCGCTTGAATTAGAACTTAGCCAAAGGTGAATCTTTTCCAACAAAAACACGCCCACTGGAGAGATTTCCTTCTTCTCTTCGGGTTGATGTCCTTGGTTTTGCGATACAGCGTAACGATTTATAGTTAGAGAATATTATTCATGGCTTTGCTTTGTGTAAATATGTCACTCGCGCGCTGAGGAAAGCAAAGGCACTGGTACGTTTGTTCAAGCTCAATGAAATTTTTTCTCAACTTAAATCTTTCGAATAAGAATTATCCCTGCACATTACTGTCAGAACCATTTAGGTCTGAATGACTATGGTGCTTTCGGCTTTGCGAACTGAGTTATGTTTTAGTTTCTGTGGGAGATTTCAAAATGGCGGCGATGGCAGCGTCCCTCGCTTAAGAAATCGCTTGAATTAGAACTTAGCCCAGGGTGAATCTTTTCCAGCCAAAACACGCTCACTGTCGATATTTCCACCTTCTCTGAAGGTTTGTGAACTTCTTTTGGAGACACAGCTTTAGGCCTAAGCGGAGTGAGATTATAATAGTATAGATTATAACTGTTTTTAAAATACGTATTTCGCTGAACGTCCCCCATTTTTAGGGTGTTCCGCCGCCCCTGTTGCAGGTTTGAATAGTTGTATCTCGTTCAGTTTACCCAAATAACACCCCTCTTCTGTATTTTGTATACTTCAACATGCACTATCCTTTTATGTAGGTCGTATGTGTTTACATACATATATACATCTTTATTTATACACGGACATTTAATTAATTTACAAGAGAATTGGTTTTCGTGAGAGCCGTGTTAGGATGACAAATATTAAAATGTATGAACAGGTGAATAATATGAATAATAATACTAGGTATAAATAGAAAAGAGCTAATGTGAACAAAATATCGTGAGTGAGCTGCATACTCGTAAGAGCAATTATTATACATTGTGCTCACTATCTCGATTCTGATTGGCTAAAAGCGCGCGCTTTACTTTGAGAATCAAGCACTTTAGGGGTGGACCATTAGAAATTGGGGGAGGGGAGGTGGCAATTCCCAAAAAAAAATTCGCGCAAGGCCAATCCTTCCAAAAAAAAATCTTGCAGAGATTCAAGCTAGGAAATAAAAATCCTACAAAGACATGGCTTGGGTTCTCATTAAAAAGATGTCTTAAGTAGTTATTCGCGCATTAAAAATACCACCAAATATATAGTTGGTGAGAACTCACGCACCGAAGACACTGCCCTCGCGCCGTTTACAAGAACAAGTGGTATCTTCCGAGGGAAAACAAACTCTCCCAAAAAATGCCCTGTAATGATAGGCCTGGCAGGCAGTGCAGTCACTATGTTCGAAAGAATCACACTTAGGCAAGCGTGAGTTCGACGTTACAAATATAGAAATTCGCCATGTGGACCGCTTCACACAAATGAATAATAATATTTTCATAATTTGTGGCATCAATAATAAAACCTACAGGCATGTTTACTATACACGAAAAACAGAACGTTCGTCTACCCTTTCTCTGAGGCTTGATGAAATGCGTTTATAAAAGTTGGAGCGCGCTTCGCGCGCAACGGAAGAAAAATACCTCTACCATGTCAAATAGGGGTCGGGGGATGGCGAAAACCTTTAACAGCTTCATTCTTTTTTAATGGCAACCAATAGAAATATATCATAAGAAAATTTGTTGTATCTATACATACAGCAACAAGATTTTCTTAATCTATTTCTGAACCAATATAGTATATAGTATAAGAAAATTTTGTTGATTTGTTGATGCGGATTTGGACGGCCTGTGGGAACGGAACGCCACGGGAACAGGTAGTGCTCGATGCTCAAGATACCCCTCGTGGGCTTTATCCTTTTCCACTTTTTTTGTGTGTGTGTCTGCGAAAAAAAAATTCGTACATGGCCCTCGAGTCCGAAAAAAAATTCCTGCACAACCTGATCCCCGAAAAAAAAAAAATCATACGCAAAAATATTGCCACCCCCCCCCCCCCCCCACTCCCCCAACTTCTAATGGTCCACTGCTTAAGGGTCTCCAAGAATCAGCATGCTGATTCTTGAAGAATTAGCTAGCTGATTCTTGATCCTACGCGCGCAATGTTTCATAGGACTACAGCCCTTGCATGTTTCCCTATTTAACAAGGCGCTTGTGTAAAAGAAATAGCTTGACAGAAAAAAGTATTTTCACTGAATCAATGTATAATAAAACAATTATTGAATTCGGTTTTTGTGATTTCCAGAATAAACAATATCTCGCCAAGTGGAATCAGGCTCGGCCTTACGGCCTCGCCTGATTCCACTTGTCTCGACATTGTTTATTCTGGAAATCACAAAAACCTCATCCAATAATTGCTTAAAATCGGGTGAAGAATTGAAAAGGAAACTGAAAACTGCACCGCGACTAAAGAATAGTGAAAGTCGATTTTTTTTACGACGTAAAACAGTTGCTTCAGGGTAAATTACGAGTGACTTTGGTTAATTATATACTTCTTAATTTCTTGCTTAAACATACTGTGCAAAATGAGAAACCTTACCTTTAATTCATTTGACAACGTTTGAGAGATAAAAAGTAGTTGTTTCTCTAATTCTCGATAATCTCTTTTTCGATTTAGTACAATAAACTTATACCTTCAGAGCCATCTGTCTCCTCGTTCATCTGTTCCTCATCTTCTTCCATCTTACGTTCATCTGATACCAGAACAAAAAAAAAGCTAACAAAAACAGAATTAGTGGTTTTTAAAAGAAACAGAGATTATCATTAATCTTTCCGTAACTTTCACTACCTTACAAGATCCCTAGATGTTGCGAGATAAGAAGATAAAATTTTATCGGTTATTTGCAAACCGCAAACTCGATCACGATTGCTGTGTCTGACATTCCCGGTATAAAGTGATAAAGCAAATATCGAGTCATTTTGGAATGCTAACGAGTATTCCGTCTCTGGCATTGCAAGGTCATTCCTCTTTCTCTGCTGGTTAGAACAAAGGCTGACAGCAACTGCAAAATGGATTATTCTCTACAAAAAGTGATCGGACTTATTTAGGTAAAACACGCCATCCATGTCCAAGCCGTATCCAAGCAACTAAACGACGAGATAAATTAGCCTACAAACATTTTTTTTATTCTTAGAGTGGTTTTCATCCGACTGTGAAATAGATACTAACCAAATAGGCACTACTATACACTACGAAAGTCATTTTTATTGTATTCTCCTTTGTAATTATGACAAGTAGACACTATTAAACACTGACTATTAGTTTTTGTTTCACAGCCGGATGAAAACCACTCTATTGGTCGACAATAGTGCAATAACAACTAAGACTAGTGCAAGTTTTTCATAAAACCGAATGTTGGCTACTATGGAAATGTTTTTGCACGAACCAATGGAATGCGCGAGAAAGCTATGTGACCCCATTCTGGAGATCAATGGAGAGAAAAAATTCAATTTCTTTTTAGTATGAATTTCACCTTCCAAAACTTGTGGAAAGAAAATTGTGGATACTTTATGCAAGAAAAAAATAACCTGATTAATTGCCTTGGGATTTTAATTGTTCGAATATACTCTGCTTCTTGGACGGGTGGCTGCCGAATATCCGTTGATCATATACCGTTTCTGGGAAAAGTTGTCACCCGTGAAAAGAAAAAGCCAAAAAGCTAGCGGCGGAATGACTCACGGGATTGTTTTCCTCAATCATTGTATACAACTGCATGAAGCTAAATATTTCTGATACATATATCTTATTAGAGAATTTAAGTAAGAGTTAAATACCGAGGGCTGAGGCAATATGGCATATAAATACCGAGGGCCGTAGGCCCGAGGTATTTATATGCCATATTGCCGAAGACCGAGGTATTTAACTGACTTATTACATGATCTAAGGTGATTTTACTATCGGGTGGAGCGCATTTCAATTAAAAAATCGAAAATACTTCGTCAAATAAACGATTTTTAACCATATAAATCAACCAGGGATCTCTATTTTTTCCAGTAGAGGAATAATATCCCCTGAGGTTTAAGTCGTATCGGAACAAAAGGATGAAAAGTGTTTTGAAAGCTATTGTCGTCAGTATTGTTTAGGAAATATGTGATGAATTGACTGTCTTTTTTCTTTCAACTTCTCATAATAACGTGTATTTTGCGTGGCAATTCAAATTCAAAGGACACATTGCTAGCGCTTTATCACTGCAGAGAAGGTTCCTTTCACAATACGTTTGTTTGCATTCTAAAGCCCCCGTTTCATTAAATTAAAGAATATCCCTAGAATGGTTGGGAGACCACCTAGTAGTTCTAAATTGGCGACTGAGAACGAGCTTCGGAGAAAAAAAAACAACGCTTGAGGATTTAAGACTAAAAGGGTGCGTCAGAAACATGTTGAACATTATGCGCGAGGAACTCGGCACTCCGATCACTGTGTGGTTTAAAGCTGTTCAAGAGATAATACATTTCAAAGTGTCCTTAAGTTGGCGATTGAGAACGACATGGTAAGTTTAACTAAAGTTCTTATTTGCAGTAATTCGTTTTTTTTAAACAGTTGAAATAACCAGGCTGGTGAATTAAATTGGATGACTAGCTTGAACGTATTAGACCGGTGTGCCATTGATGCTGCGACGTACGAGGTCCGTAAAATATATTGTAGAAAATGTGTTGTGCATATGTATTGTTATGAGCTTATGTTCTAAATTAGGGACGTGTCATTATTTAGCGGGGGGAGGGCTCCTATTTTTGTGGGGAGGGTCCTAATTTTTTTCGCGTGTCTAAAGGGAGGGTCCAAATTTTTTTCACTCCTGTTTGGGGGAGGGTCATAATTTTTGCATCAAACATTTGGACGATGAAGAGGGTAAAACAGATGGCGATAGTGGTTATTTCAGCAACTTCTCTATAAAAATTTCATCGCGCTTCGCGCGCATAAAGAATGACATCTGATATACGCTTTGAGCAATAAAGACACTACCCTGATGCCGTTTACAAGAACAAGTGTATCTTGACGAGGAAACGCAGACTCTCCCAAAAATGCCCTTGGCAAGTCACTTTATATTTGAAAGAAGACCCCATAGGTACGCGTAAGTTTTCGACGTTACAAGCATAGAAATTCGTCCGTTGGGCCGCGCTTCGCGCACATGAATATTAATAACTTCTTCATTTGCGGCGCGCAGTTGTGCGCATGAATAATGATGATGAGCCCATCATTAGAAGCTTTCATCTAACCTTTATATGTAGCGTACTTCCTTGGCTCC
Organism: Scolanthus callimorphus; assembly: GCA_033964015.1. Classification (NCBI taxonomy): domain Eukaryota; kingdom Metazoa; phylum Cnidaria; class Anthozoa; order Actiniaria; family Edwardsiidae; genus Scolanthus; species Scolanthus callimorphus. The sequence continues at coordinate 14,763,492 of CM066920.1, read as the reverse complement.
TGACAGGCTTTGTTTACTATACCGAACACAACACATGTTCATATACCCTTTCTCTGAGGCTTCATGAAATGCGTTTATATCAAAATTCGGGCGCGCTTCGTGCGCAACAAAAGATATGCGTCCCTCTTTTTCGGCAAAATGTCTTCAGTGCTATAGGTCAAATAGGGGACGGGAGAGGTGGGATCACGTTAATCATTCTCCTCATGGAGGGAGGATCACTGCATTTTCCCAGTGTATTACCCAAAATCCTCACATAAATACTCTAGGCGATAAATAATAATTACCGCGGTTCCTTAGCTTTGGCAGAAGTAAGAAAAAAAGTATTTCTATATTAAGAAGAATGAAAGAGACATTGCATCACTCGGACAAATAGTCTATCTGACAGGTTTTTTCAGAAATAAATTACAGGGGGGAGGGTCCCAATTTTTTTACCTACGACTTGGGGAGGGTCACATTTTTTTTGTTATGTTCAAGGGGAGGGTCGTAATTTTTTTTAGCCTTGTTTGAAAAAAATGGGAGCCCTCCCCCCCCGGTAAATAATGACACGTCCCTTATGTGTATTTCATTTCCTTCACAGTTTGATTGAGCGTGAAGCAGAAATGGAGCCGGCAAGCAAGGTTACCTATAACATTTGCTCATTCCATATTAATTATAGTTAAATTTAGTAGAAAAGTAGAAAGAATCGCCAAGCAATTTTGAGACACACTATTCAACTAAAGCTAGTAATAAATAACATTTTATTTGTTCAAATATATACATATATATTTTCAATTTAACCTAGCAGACAATTTTGTAGTTTATCATTTAGCTGTAAACGTGTTTCAGCATCGGAAGGGTGGGGCTTTATTTGTCTAATTAGTCATAATTGCTCCTTATTATAAATGCGCCCGGTCATTTATGCGAATCAATTGTTCCATAAAGACCGGCGCATTTATAATGCGGGTCATTTATGACTAATTATTCAATAATAGCCCCAATCTTCCCTGCCGAAACATCAAACCTTCCCCGTTCTTTAAGAATGTAATTAATTCATAGGGATTTAAGTAAAATAAACGGTCTTGAATAACAATAGAAAAGGTGTCAATCATGTAATAATGTACATTATTATATGGATGCCAGTGTTTTACCGGAAACTAAAACACTCGTATTTTCCATATCTTCACTAGTGAAAATATGAAAAAGTTATGTACCGAATGTCCCGGATGTGCACGTTTGCAGTGTTGTTTTCCTCACTTTCGTCTGCAGTGAAATCTCGCTCGGTCACTCGAGTTTTAAGCCAAAAAACTAAGTTTTGTTCTAGTCTAACGAGAAAAACCTTATTTCAACTATGGCAGAGAATGCTACAGCAACACAAAAAGGGAAATTAGTTCTTAATGACACTGGGAACCAGAAAGATTGAGTGAGCATTTCACAACTAAACACTTTCGACTTACCAAGTGAGTTGTTCAATTTGTAATATTTTGCCGCTGGCGCTATGTCAATTCTAATCCATATAATAAAAAGAACATTACACGGTGGCTTGAAGATATGGATTTCATTTTCTCGTGTCAAAAAACAATATTTTACTCACTCGCTGCGGTCGTTCGTAAAATATTGTTCTTGCCACTCGAAAATAAAATCCATATCTTCGTGCCACCGTGTAATATCCTCTATATATCGCTGGATATTTTTTCCGAGTCTGGAGTAATCGGGCGAGACAAAATAGAAAGACGAAGAACAATTTCAGAGATATTGTACACTAGAATGTCTAATAAGTTGTTTATTATTACAAAAACGCTAATGCTCTGGAGCTTCTCAAGAAAACAAGGTAGTTTTCAGCTCGGGGTCTTAAAAATCCAAAGAAAGAAAACTTAATTAAGCTGAACAGCATAAGATAGGACAATATTTTAACTTTAAAATGATATATATACTATATATACTACGAGCGTGAGGTCATTACAAGGAAATCTCAGTCTGAGGCCTTGATGTATTGACCGAGCGATAGCGAGGTTAATACGTCAAGGCCGGGGTCTGAGATTTCTCTGTAATGACCGAACTAACGAGGTTAATAGGTTATTTATTATATGGCTTCCAAACAAGTCTGACTAAAACAATAAATCGTGCAAAAATAAACGCACGCCTTGGGTTTCCTGTTTTCTCTCGCCAATCGATGTGCACGCGCGACACTATTTCAGATGCATGTCTTCAAGTCAAATAAATCGAAGGCACAAATTTTGTGGGAAACAATAATAGTCTTGAAAAATCATACAGCCTTCAGCGAAATCTTATACAACATACGAAGTAAATGGATTTGCTTGCAAATTTCCTGGTGTGTTTCCCTTCTTTCGCTGTTATTATGGCTGCAAGACGATGGAATCGGGAGAGCAACTGCAGTAATTTTCAAATCGGAGAATGATAAATTTACAGAATGGGAAGGCTTTGTTTGTTTCTTCTATTTTGAAGCTCGAGTATTAAATTAATAGCCGTGACTGGAAAGAAATCATCTATGTACGGAAAAGTATGGATGGATTGCCTTTTGATTTGGGAGTAAATCGTCGAAACACAGAAAGGAGAACGAGATACACAACTCAAAAACTTTAGTTGTGTAGTTTACCGCCGCCATTACCAGCATGGTAGAATGGTAAGAAAAAAGAATTAACATTGTCATTTTTACTTGTCATTGATAATTCGTTAGGAGATAAAAACATTCTGTTTCTCGATTCCTTGATAATCTCTTTTTGATTTCATACAACATATTTATACCTTCAGAGTCCTCTTCCTCCTCTTCCTCCTCTTCGTCTTCTTTTTCCTCCCTCTTACGTTTAGCTGATACCAGAAAGAAAAATGAAAGAAAACATGCTAAAAATCAGATTGAGTGGTTTCTAAAAGACACATAGATATCTATGCTCTTTCAGTATCTTACAAGATTTCTAGATGATGCGAGAGAATATTTTGTGCGCTGATGCAACCGCAAACTCGAAACAGTTTGTAGCCAGAATTGTAGCCAGACATGAAAAAGACCTTTATTCTCTTGAAATGCAACGAGTCCTTTTGGAATGCCCACGAGTTTCATGTCCCTATCATTGCAAGGTCAACCTTGTCTCTGCTGGTTCGTACAACTACTGACAGGCACCTGCGATCAATGGAGTTTTCTGGTTTGTCCTCGGTGTAAGAACCTCACAACTGACGTCACTGATGATACTACTAATCCACAGTTACTCTTACTACTAATAATAATGATAAAGTAAGACTTGCTCACTGGATTTTTAGATCGCTGGACCGTTAGGAGTTATTTAGGGGAAAACACGCCGTCCTTGTTCAAGACGTGTCCAAGCAGCTAAAATAAATATATAAAATAAGCCTACGACAATTTGTCGATTCTTGTTGGTCATTAATAGTGCAATTGCAGCTGAAACTAGTTTTTCATGAAGCCTATAGGCTACTAAACTATCGAAACATTTTTGCACGAATCAATCAAATGCGAGATAGCCGTGTCACGCCACCCGAGAAAGCTGTGTTACCTCTGCAGTTCGATGGAGAAAGAAAATAGATCTCACCTTCCAAAACTTGTGGAAAGAAAGTTGTGGATTCCTTATGCAAGATAACATTTGTTGCTTAATAGTATCGTAGACAATGGGCCAAGACTTCTAAAGTACTTTTTTTGGTACCAATTCACGGTGGTCGGTTGGTAGGGCATTTTCTCCCACACGAGTTTCAGGGCATAGACAGAAGTGGATTGCATCGAATGTGAGGAAACTTTGGCAGGAAAATTGGTTGATAAATTATCTTTCAATTTGTGTCATTTGATGTCATGTGACTGCTGTTGTGTCGTCATAATTGATGACCAAATTTGGCATTATAATAAAAATTTAGTAAAGAAATACAGTCGAAGCTCTCGTAAGCGACCACTTGAACAAGAGGTGTTGGTCGCTTACGAGAGCTTAGTACAATAAATCTAGAAAATATCATGTTATACTAAATGTACTAATGCTTAAAATCGTTTGATTTATTTCCCGACTTTAATTAAGAATAGATAACCGCAAATATGTTCATAGAGAATATGTAGAAAATAGCATTTCACTGGTACAGCTTGTTTCAGTTTAGATATTTATGAGGTGATGACTGATGTTTTAAAGAAAAAAGTACTATGGTCAATTACGAGAGCTTAAAAACAACAGAAATCTCTGTTGGTGATTTGAAATTGTGGTCGCTAACGGAGCTGGTCGCACCGATAAGGCGGTCGATTAGGAGAGCTTGAAATAACAGAGTTTATGTGACATTTCAAACGATGTTTCGGGAAAATGGTCGTTATGGGAGCTGGTCGCTTACGAGAGCGGTCGCACAGAGAGCTTCGACTGTAGTCAAAATCATATATTAGTTTTCTTTGTAGAATGTTTTCATTGTAGAATGTTATGATTACTGGCGAAAACCGCATCTCGAGTGGATAAAATGTCGTGAAGTTACAGCTAATGAAAGAATTCAAAATTCTCGCTAAATGACCTTATATGGTCAATATTGAGGCTATTTAAACGCAAGGAAGAATTTATGCTTCGACACGGCTATGACGCGTTTTTCGTCACGAAATACGTCATAATTGGTCATAATGACGTCGTTATGACGTATTTCGTGACGAAAAACGCGTCATAGTCCCACAAACCTCAAGTTGATTAAACTAGAATTTTGATTTTACATATCTACAAGAAAAAGTAAGATGTTTTAATGTTTTGCTTCATTTGGAATATAATCTACTCCTCGGTGAGCCTAAAATTGAATTGAAGTAGCTTCCGGGAGAAAAAGCCCTAGCAACCGACCATCGTGATTGGAGGAGCCAGTGCTATCATGGAGTTTTTAATCTACGTTTATTGAAGTTTACGAAAATCCATGATATCAACGCTGAATCGGTAGCTTTCTTGGTGAGATGACCTGAAACTTAAAGAGGGTGGCGTCTCCAGTAAGATAAAAGATCTGGCAATTTTGTATTATGCACAGGAAATTTCTGCACAGACCCAACCTTGAGCACTTTTTTCTCCCATGAATGGGAATTTCATCAATTACCACGGCTGCGTATATCCCATGGATGTGAAGTGGCCTTGCGATTTCCAAAGCCAAAAGGCACTCCCAATGATGGGAAAGTGAATCACACATTTGGGAATTTGAGTTTCACATTGTTGGGAATAGTATTTTATTTTCACTGCATACCTATTACCGCATCATGGTAAGCTAAGTTATGGGATGTGTCCGCGACTACCATGGGCAGCAGTAGGCATGCAGCGAGGGCGAGGAGCATGTAGTGTCCCCAACCGACACCAGGGGAGGTGGGTGGGGCAAAAAACCGCTTGACCACCCGTTACGCCGATAACTGACAACGGAACACAGAAGACGCCGGAAATTTAAACTATAAGGGCCGCAAAGCATCATGCACGCCAGTATGCAGCTAACACCGATTGATTGGGCGATTCCGATAAACTTTCACGATGCGCTAATTAATATGCAGATGAAAATAGTATTTTATTTTCACTGCATACCTATTACCGCATCATGGTAAGCTAAGTTATGGGATGTGTCCGCTCCTACCCATGCCCTTGCAATATTCATTGCTGACTATGCGAAAACCACAGAAAGTGGAAACGTGGAAAAGGAAAGATCGTAAGATGGGATAAAATGATAAGATAGGATTGAATGATAGCTCTTTAAAAGACTTCTCTTTCCAATACTCAGATTTCCTCTTTAACAAGACAGAGGGTTCTATGGTGCCTCCTTAGCTCAAATATCATTGAAAGATCTATAAGAATGAACTGTTTTCTCCAAAGCGAACTGTCGTCGTTATTGCTTTACCACGCAAGTACTAGTAAATTGTTGGAAGTAGGTAATAATAAAATACTATATGGACTTCTATAGCGCATATGCATTTCTATTCTAAGCACTTACAATATAACAGTTAAATAGGGTGGCTTCACACTTAGGCTTCGGCTGAACGACAAAGCCAGCAAGAAACATGACGAAAGACCGCCAAAGCGACTGAAGCGAAGCAATTGCAACCTACAGCCTTCAATCACATCGCACGGCGAATGCAAGTGAGTGACGGTTTTGAGTTTTCGAAAAGGGTAAGGTACTGTACTTAGATTTAAAGTATACGCTGCGTTATACTTAGATCGTACTTCGGCAGTTGAAGACGCGGCGTAAACATAACTACAAAGTATCTTACTTGAGCAGTCAACATGGCGTTCACACTGAAAGTAGCCCTAAGCATACTGAAAACCTCCTTACGAGCGTTAGTGTGAACCCACCTAGTATGAAAAGTATGGCGTCCCCGTCTATGTCACTTGTGCGGCCACAGACGGCTGTGAGAATGGGGCTGTTCCACGTGATTGGATGGAATTAGTATCCGCGTCATTAGGGTAAAGGCAGGCCGTACAGCGACGCGCAGGTTGAGTCTAACAATCTATGAAAGCGGAACTGTGAAAAGCGGCCTAGAAAACACACCGAAAGGCCAACAAACTCAGGAAACTGTCAAAAGCAACGCACTGAAGAAAGGCCAACCATTAACGAGGTAACTAATTTTATGGGAAAACTAAGTGCTCCTTTTGGATAAAACGCAGGGGGTCCTTTTAATTTCAGGGGGTGTAACCAAGAAGGCGAAATTTTTTTTTTTTTTTTTCCTGAGAGACTGGGTGCAAAGGTAAGGCCACGCCTGTAGTAACTATTAGTGAGAACCATGTGATCCACCAATTTCCATGCCTTTTCCGAGAGCGTACAGTCAAAGTCGTTAACCAGTGTTAACCAGATTCTCTACCGCCGCTTTGTGTGTGCTCATTCCATGAGACTTTCAAAAGAGTTAACATCCTCTGAAATGCCTTTCCGGTTATCTCGGGATCGGATCTCACGTCCGGGCGTGTTGAAGAGGAACCTCGCCCCAAGGGCGCTTATACGCGTAACAGAACAACATAACTATGTCATGTTCTTCGGGCCCCCGGGAAATAATCCAACCGGTCATGGAGTAAGCGCCAGTTCTGGATTTCCGTGAGGGGCCTGCCCCTGTGATTAGTGGAATACATATCAAGAACATTTCGCCAAAAACTGTTGTTTTGTCGACGTTGCAAAACTTCCTTATTAAGAAATTCCCCCTTACCTTATTTGGATGGTCTGTGATCGAGTACTTTCCCTCATATCTTAGCGAAAAAAGCAGGAAATCTTACCAAAACTTGCAGATACTGGAAAAACATCATTTTCTTGGTAGCCATTTTGTTTTTGCCCCCCGCCGAGGGACCTGAGACACGTTTTGAACACCACAGGTAACCCGCGCGGATTTGCCAAAAGAGACGACAACACTTCCTAGATACGAATATGCGATGCCCTGGACTACCACTTGCACATACAATCTGCAAGATAGGAAGCTTAACTGAAAGAGACGATTAAGTGTTTGAAGGGATACCATGGCGGATGACAAAATTTTCTCTGAGGGCTATGAAAGCATCCGTTTCATCCTGCGGGACGAGACAGTCGCATATAACCCTAAAAAGCTTACAGAAGTGAAGGAGATGTATTTCTCAAATGTGATGAAATACCCTGCTTCGATAAGGATCGATAACAGACGATATATGCCGCGGCCTAGGTGTTCTGATGGCTCGGGGCAAAACCAAAGTACGATGCAGGGGAGGTAATTGTATCACGTGACGGACATCAATATACTGCGAGAGCGGAGTTAGAGCGGCTTACAAAGTCATGGTATAAGAAGGCGCTCACTTTCCAACCGAAGGGCAAAGTATTAAAATGTAAAATAGAGGTAATCCAACTGAAAATCAAAGCACACTCTCGGAAGAAGGGTTAAATAACACATAGTGTTGCCTTTGACCCAGAAGTATGAATCCTGGCAAATAAGACACACAGATGATCCAGCTTGAAAGGGAGATCTGTATCCAAAGGTAACAACAACCTCTCGTCGTCACGTTGGCCTGCTTTTAGTGAATTGGCTTACAAAAACATTTTGGAATTCTGATTAAGTTTTGTTGCCATGGTAACGGTGACTCGCAATCCGCCATATTATAAATAGCAATTTCTTTTTCATGTTTGTACGCTAGTCTTTCTGTAACCTAACTAGATATGTCTTAATAAAGACATTTTCCAACAATATCATGTATTACAAAAGCAAGTGAAATAACTTATAATATATATATATTTTTTTCATTTTCTTAAGAAATTCCAAGTTATCCAATTAGCTTACCTGAAGATAGTTGTCCTTTATAAATAGATGACAACCTTTAACTTTCACCTTCTCCTGTGCGAGTTAAAGAGGTCTAAATAAAACAATCCAAGATAGCCGCCACTCTGGCTACTGAGTCACGTGATAAGCGCCTCCATGGTGACAAACTAGGTTAAAATATAGCTCTTCTTGAAACTATTGTACTAAACAATTCCAATAATGATCCATAGTAACATGAGATATGAAGAATAATCCATTTTTTCAGGCAAATGCGTTTTGAGCCATGCCTTAAACCCACTGAGGAGGTCTCGAAGGCTAAACAGTAAGTGAGAGGCTAAGTATGGTTGGAAAACATTGTCGACCTCTCCCCAAAACAAGATATCTCCAGCGGTTTTAAAAATCGAGAATTAAGGCACGATAGAGAGTTATAACAATGGGCGGTAAAGGGGCGTAGTAAAATTTCTACTTGAATTTTTTTTTTTTTTTTTTTTTTTTCTTCAAATGGCTCGAAGAAATGCCCTACCCGGACGCCGTCGCGAATGATTCGGTGAGGATCTACATCATGACGGTTAGGCAAATAGGCGGCAAATAGGCAAGAGACTCCCATACTGGTAAGTTACCGTGACCATTCCCGCCTTGAAGAATTTTGGGTCACGAAATTAACCGGAGGGGCCAACGAAGGGTTGGGTTCCCTGTGTGATACTTCAAACATGAGTATCCGTTGCGTCTTTCTTATTTCTGCGGCAGCCGTTACGCGCGAGATGAAAAACAAAATTACCGCTTGCTTAACAAAAACAAACAAAATGATGCGATAACTAAAAGGGAACCCAACCCTTCGTTGACCCCAGCCCTGAACGCGAAGAACAGGGTGGTATAGAACACAGAGCAGGCTCCCCAGGGTCAACGAAGGGATAAAGGGATAAAGGGTACACAAAAAGTAAAGAACTTATAAACCTGACAAATGTTTTCTAAACGACCAGCGGGGTCCCTGTGGCATGGGAAAGCACAAAGATACCGTCATTAACAGCCTAGCTGTATGTATCAATAACAATAACAATAACTGGACATGGTACGTTGACCACCACGCGGCTTCCAAAATGGAGGCAGTTTTTATGGCAATTTAGTTAGTACAAGGTCTAATAAGATCCAACATCTCCTGGGGATCAGTAAATACCACTGAGCGCGCGCGGATTTAATACGAGCTGCAGCAAATTTATCGGCCTAAGCATGAGTTTTTTTTAGTATGGCACAAAGGCGCCTCCTGTGTTTCCAACTTGCTATAGCGCCTTAACTGTCCTTTACGGACCCTATGGTGGATAGGACAGAACAAGAATATGTATGCTGTAATTATACGAGTAAAATAATTAATAATCTTCATAGTTCCCTATCCCCACATGGTGAAACGAGATTTAAGTACGCTTGGACACACACAACACTTCTAAGACAGCGCACGCTTGAAGAATGACCACGGATGACACTGCTTATTAAAGTGCGAAAAACCTACAATGACCCTTTAACGCATGACTAGACTGACTAGATAAGACAATAGCGCTGTTCACGCCGACGTCATATATTGTTGTTAATATGCCAACGAGAGATCGATTGGTTAACAGAACAAAGGGCGCTATCCAATCTACGGTTGGAACTCATAGCATTACAAAGGCAATGTTGATATACAGTGAATAGCGATATAAATCGAGGTCCTGTTTCTTAAACCACTACACTTTATAGAACTTGAGAACTAACCACAGAATGATACATCTAAAAAACACTCGTAATTGCAAGCTACACGCATAAATTGCAGTCCGTATCCAAGGGATCAGACATTACATCTGTAAACCGCAACTGAAAATTGATACGGATATTTGCGGTTTACAAAATATATACAAACATTTACATATACTGTAACTCACTAAAGACTACAGGTGGCGCGTAATTTAAAAATGCAAAAACTCTGTCGAACGAAATATATAAGGCAAACCCAGAACCCGGATAATCATACAGAAAATTTGAAAGCTGCAAAATTAACGAAACTATATCAGCTCTGACACACGACAAAGGCGGACCTCGATGAGACTTGTGATAACAACTCTATAGATCAAAGACCAGTGTGTTCAAAGAGCTACGAAATAAAATAAAACAGGCTAGAAATATGTACGTAATAGGGTCAAAACAGTACGAAAGACTAGGCTAACGAGCAGACCTAAAACAGCTAGATAAACAACAGTGTGTGAAGCAATAAAACAACCGAGCCCTCGCCGATGAACTGGAAATTTAAGTACGATATAATTTCAAATGGCAACTAGTATCCATAATGTAGCGTAAATATTCTCTTCGCCAACCAGCGGTATGCATAATATAGCAGGAATGTACCTTCGTCGAGCGGTATCCATAGATATCCGAACTGTATTCTTCGCCAATTGCGGTATTCAGAGATATATATAGACCTTCGCCTACGAGCGGTACCCAATTTACTCTTCGCAAACATGCGGAATTCAGAGCTATATAGATCCTCGCCTACGAGCGGTATCCGTAAATACATCCAAATACTCTTCGCCAACGAGCGGTATCCAAATAACAAATGATATACTCATCGCCAACTAGCGGTATCCAATGAGATATAGATCTTCGCCTACGAGCGGTATCCGTAAATACATCCAAATACTCTTCGCCAACGAGCGGTATCCAAATAACAAATGATATACTCATCGCCAACTAGCGGTATCCAATGAGATATAGTTCTTCGCCTACGAGCGGTATTCCAAAAGATAAGGCATATTTTTGTAGGCCAACTAGCCGAGTTAACAACGCAAATATATTGAACGTGAAATAACTAAGACTATAGTTACCTCAACCTGTAACGTCTGGAGAGCAGCAGGACAAGTCATGGCTGGAATTAGGAGCGACGGGAGCAGGTAAAGAATCCGCCATTATAGATAGGAGCTGGTGTCGGTTGGGAGGCCCAGCAAAAAACCAGGCTTGACCACCCGTTACGCCGATAACTGACAACGGAACACAGAAGACGCCGGAAATTTAAACTATAGGGGCCGCAAAGCATCATGCACGCCAGTATGCAGCTAACACCGATTGATTGGGCGATTCCGATAAACTTTCACGATGCGCTAATTAATATGCAGATGAAAATAGTCCAGTTTCGAATTCTCTAATCTACCGCTGAATAGGCATCAAAGGCGCATAAGTACAGTGGGAGCCTTGATTTGAGCCCGAAAGTTACGAATACGTTTTGTCTATTGTTTCCATTCAAGCTTCATCAGTTTCTCGTCAGTATTCATAACTATTTCTACTTCAAACTGAAGAGGTATGGTAGAAACTGGAGTATTGGAAAAACCATTGTGAGAATGCATGGTGATCGGTCAGTTTTTTAATGAGCTTTATTTATGCATAATTCTCTTCAGTGACAAGAGAACTGTACTCAATGGCAGATAAATGGAAGCCCACAGAACTGCTTAATTTATCCAGAAAAAGATACCTCAGTCCGGTAAGAATAATAGATTTAGGCACTGCCTACTTTCCATATTCGTCACTTCTGAAATCAATGAAAACACCCGACCTTATTCGGGTTTTCTCTTTCAAAAGTCAACTTTTTTCCAAAAAAATTAAGTCAACTTTTTACTTAATCAAGATTGACCGAAAACAAGATAAAAAACCTTTTTTCTAGTTTGTTTTTGCAAGCTTTTCTAGCTGGGAGAAGGTGCCATCTTGTTTCTTTCGAAACTGACCAATTCCGCATTTACAAGAGCTATTTTTTTTAGGAATGAGAGGTCTTTAGGAGCAGTGCACATTTCCCGCTCAAATTTTAATGCACTCGAAGTGCTTTTTGAACGTAAAACCCGCGTGTTCCTGTGAAGCCTTCTGACTTCACAACATGGCGCGCCGGGTGAATGACTGGGGGAGGGGGAGGGGAATGTTTTCGCCTTCGCGCAGTCGCGCGCCAGTGACGTTTTACAAGTGTTTTTAGGTTTTATTATTCTATTTTGTACATATAACAAAAATAAATAGCCAGTGCCTGCAAATAGCTTAGCTAACGAGGCGGGCAGGGGGTTAACATAAAGTTACAATATAGGACAATGAATTACAAAAATTACAAAGCAAAGCAAAGAAAAGAAAAAGGAAGTATGGCTACTTTAGTATTATTTTTGTAAAGCTAATATATTTTTGTTTGTCTTACTTTTTGATCATTTATCAATTAAACTTGATACATCAAGATAAGTATCCTCAGAACGAAAGATATTCAATAAATATTCTTGAAGGATTGATGAGAATTTATATTTTGATGAAATCTGAATAAAATTGGGAATACTGTTCCACATTCTAGCGCCAATGCGTGAGAATGAATTGTTTAGATGATTGGTTCTAGAATGCTTAATATATAATTTCCCCATCGCTGAGGATCTCGTGTTGTAGCTATGTATTTCAGACGTGTGGGTGAATAGATTAGATATGTTTACAGGTGCTTCATTATTGACAATATCGTGCATTAGTATACAAACAGATTTAAAGTAGTGAAGAATGTTATAATGGATAAATAATGGTATTGCATGTGATCTATAAGGGGCGAAGTTAATAAGGCGCAATGCACGCTTTTGCAAAATTAAAATTTTTTCAAGAATAGTCTTTGCTGCTTGTCCCCATACAGTGATTCCATACGAAATATAGGGCTGAATCAAAGACTGATAAAGTTTCATCAAAGTAGAGATAGGAACAAAATGCCTAAGTCTAGGGAGAATGCCAATAGACTTACTGATTTTGGAGGAGATAAGGTCAGTGTGTTGTTTCCATGAAAGAGTACTATCAATCATTACCCCCAAGTAATTAACATAATCTTTCTTTTCTAAAACAGACTTATTTCATTTATGATCAAAAACCTTTAAGTTCACATCGTAATTAAGTTGTTTTTGGTATGCTCGAAAAATAACAAAATTTGACTTTTTAGTTTTCAATGATAACTTATTTGCCATAAGCCAGTGACATATATTATTAAGCTCAGAGTTTACAACTTTTTCCAACATTCGTAGATTTTTGTGGGCATATAGAATGTTTGTGTCATCAGCAAATAAATGAAAAATTAACTTATCAGAGGATCGATAAATACCATTAATATATATTAGAAATAACAGCGGTCCTAATACCGAACCTGAGGAACACCGCAGGGGCTCATTGCCTTATCAGAGATATGTGAACCGACTTGTGTAGTTTGGCATCTATCTCTAAGATATGCGCAAAACCAGTCTTAACCAATGCCTCTTATACCATAATGTTCAAGTTTATAAAGTAAAATCTCATGATTTACGGTATCAAATGCTTTTTTCAAGTCTATAAAAATTCCACGCGAATAAAGTTTTTTTATCGATATTATGGGATTGTATCCTATTTTACAATGTCAATAACAGCATGTTAAGTAGAACACTTTTCCCGGAAACCATACTGCGAACGAAACAAAATGTCATGCTTATCCAGAAATAATTTAAGACGATTATAGATAAGTTTTTCAAAAATACGATTAAAAATTGATAGAAGGGATATCGGGCGGTAGTTATTAGGATCAGTCTCGTCATCATTCTTAAAAACTGGAATCACTTTAGCATACTTGAGTTTAGACGGATAGGAGCCACTCTGTACTGAGTGGTTAATTATTAAGGCTAGAGGTTAAGAAAGACTATGGGACGCGGCTTTTAAGATACGAACCGGACAGGAGTATAGCCCCGAGGCTTTATTTAACGGCAGCTGATTAATCTCATCCTCCACTTCACAAGGTAAAAATGACTGAAAAACGAAAGATTCTGAAAACGTTTTCGTTGGAAGATAATTTGAGAAATGAACGCTTATTTAAAATGTCCGATACTTCAGACTGTTCCCTTGTTATGGTGTTATCTGGGCGCTTTAATTCAGCAACCTTTTGTCATTTTTCTTTTTACAATTGATCATTAAATTAATGGCTTCCCAAGTCTTTTTCATATTATACATGTTTTCTTGAAAATAGTCATTGTAGTATGCCTTTTTACTAATCCGAGTGAGTAAAAGTACCTTATTTCTATAACGTTTGTATTTCTCTCGGTCTCCAGAAAAAAACAGCTCATTTTTTGTTTGAATAGATTTTCTTATTCCTTTAGTAATCCATGGTTTGGATAATTGCTTTGATTTGCGTTTTGATAAGGTGCGAAAAGGTGCATGCTTGTTGATTAGATAATTAAGCTTATTATAGAAAGTAGTAAATAGCTTATTAGTATCATTACTAGACAAAAGAGATTTCCAATGGAGTTCTAACAAGTCTGCCTCAAATTTCCTTTTACAAAACTTAGAGTAATCCCCTACCATAACCTTCGTTGGCTGGGGCCGCTCAAAAGATGACTGTAATATACAAAACTGTGAGAAATGGTCAGTAGTATCTGAAACAATATTCTCACTAATTGAATAATCACTTAATTTATTAATAAAGACATTATCAATTAGCGTCGCAGAATTATTATAAACCCTTGTTGGTTTGTCTATTGATGGCATGAGGCCGTAGCTCTGTAAGCAATTTAAAAATTGCTGAGCGTAATTGCACCTTTGCGCTCTGAGGATATTAATATTGATGTCTCCTAATACGCAAATTGGTTTCCCTGTGGAACTGTACCGATCAATTGCCTCTTCGAAATAATCCAAAAAGTTGTTTGCTGAGTTATGCTGTCTATAAATGGCACCACATATGACATTGCTTTGTTTTGCTAATTTGAGTTCTATCCACAAAGCTTGAAAATCTTCGTTTGTAACCCGTTCAATTACAGTGTATTCAAGGGTATTTTTTATGTACATACCTACGCCTCCAGCACTGAGAGGCGTGGATACAGATTCAAAATTATAATTTGGTAGTGCATGGTTGAAATCGACGGTTCTGTCATTATATATTCTAGTTTCTGTCACTGCAATTATACTGAAGTTGAAATTTAGTTCACTAAGGACATGGTCCGCAAGATTATCTAGATTGCTTTTTAGACTTCTAATATTGGTATGGAAATAAGAAAAATGTTTACTGGTTGTATTGTTATACGACACGGCAATCTGCTGCGTAAAAGTGAGAGGCGAATAATATTTGCATCGCATGCTCTTAAATAGGTAATTAGTATCCGGGTCTGTCAGAGCTTTATCGTCATTGAAACTAAAACTATCAATGTCATGAATGCTAGTTAAGCGTTCCAGATATCTTTTAGATGGTACTTGAGAAGAAAGACTATTATTGAACTGTCTATGAGTACCTATAATATCATGCACTTGATAATAAAGCAGTTCTCGAAATAATTGTTTATTCTGTTTAGCAAAACTTTTGTCACGCAAGGTCATTTTAGCGAGCGAATATTATACTTATCTGACTAAGGTTTTTAGGTAGACATCTCTTGCTCTTGTAGTTCAAGCTTCCTGAGGGCGTCCAGATTCTTTACCCTGACGACATCACTATCTTCAGAATACCTCAGAAAAACTCTGGAGTTCTTTGCCCAGCAGAACGCATATTCGTATCTAGATTTGAATTTCTTCGGTTCTATGAGAAGCTCCTGGATTTTAGGAGTGAGATGATCCAGAACCAGAGCTTTGGCTAGGCTTACGCCTTCGCCAAGACCAACTGCCCGCGGTTCAACCTTCGTAATCTCTTTACGGTTGTTCATTACCTCTTCACGGACAAGTCGCCGAACAAATCTGCAGACAATCGGTTTCGCGCCGGAGCTGGCCTTCCTGGTAGGCACTCGGTGCGCGATATCCACATCATTTATTGATACCTTGACACCCATTCTGTTAAAGAGACGAACGCACAATTCTGTAGTATCGAGTGATGTTTCTTTTCCTGTATCGTTCAGTCCCGGTACCCCGAGAAGCTTCACATTAAAGCTGTAACTGTGTTCAGTGAGACTGTCAATCTCGACTTCCATTTCTTCATTATTATGGGCGACTACATTTAGACGGCTGCCAAAAGCTTTAAGATATTTCCTCGCAGTACTGCAGAAGAGTTTAAGATCATCATATTCGGCACTCATAAAGTCGAGCGTCTTCTCCGTTTCAGCATTAGGTCTTGGGCCACCATTAACCCTTGTCGATTCCTCGTGATTTTTGAGGGCCTTTTGCATTTTCTCAAATTCTTCTTTTAAAGGGATACTTCCCTTTTTAATTACTCATTCTCCTTTTGCAAGGAGGTAAGATTCGCTTTTGATTTAGTCATCAGTGATAAATTTGTCCTAAAGACAGAGAGCTAAGAAAAGTGCGTCTGCACAGTACCAGAACATGCGCAGAATATCGTCACAACATGCAGCCAGGTCACAACATGCAGCCAGGTGAAGCTCCAGTAACGGGGGGAAGGGTGGGTGGTCAGGGGAGGGGGGGTTGGTCACGTGATTGTGACATCACTCTACTGCTCTACAGACTCAAAGTCAAGTACAGTGAATCGGGAGTTAATTCTCAAGCAAATTTAGAATAATATTGAGTTACTTCTATCTTGAAAAAAAAATACTGCAAGCGACTGCAGTGCTACGGAAATTTCGGGACTACAAGTGTCTGTAGCGACTGTGGAAGTCAAAAGGGTGGCAGTGCTTGTCAAAAATATCATGCTGCGCCTGCAGCGGACAAGGAAAGTTTAAGTATTCCTTCGCTTTGACGTTTTTCGAGATTTCTTTGCACCTGAGGCGTTAATAATCGGACAGTGGCTTTTACTAGGACTATTACCTCGAAGAAGCTACAATGGCACGGAAAGGTAGGTTTTCATTCGAGCTTGTTTGTTGTCGGCAGTCGTCGTCTCTTGTTGTTTATTAAGCTTATAACCAAGCATGATCACTAGCCTGAATCATGAGGTCGCATAAACTTGTCGGTCAAGCTTTGCTGGATTACAGAAATTGTATAAAACTTTGTTTTGATTTTCCCTGGATTCTCACATAAAAGCGATAGCGTTGGTCGATACGGTTTGATTAGTAAGGAGAAATAATTAATTTGTGCGAGTCGAGGATACGTCTAACTGCAAGTCAAACTCACTTTATGACTATGTTATACTAGAGATGGGAGGACATTCACATTCCAAAAAACAGATAAATTTTAAGCATCGAAGTTGTTTCTACAAGGGAGGAAAAACTACTCGGAATAAAGGTAAACAACGGTGTTTATTTTTTTTAACGCGTCAAGTTGCGAATCGGCAGGAAAATAGTTTTTTCCTATAGAACAATCGAGTTGTATTCTGCAAAGCGAAGGCTAAACTTTAAGATGTACGCATTTCTCAAAAACTAGAAGAGGAAAACAAGACTTAGAGTGTAGAGGCAATAGCTATAGACTCCTGCCTCCTGATAGCTGTCTTTCATGCGGGTTTCTCCTCGCCTAAAATTATGAAACCTGAACTTATAACTTACATCGATTTCCTCTCCAAAAAAGGTGTCGAATTAACTCATTTTTGTTGTATGCTTCCGTGGCAAATATATCGCTTAAGTATTATACGTTACAAGTAATGACCCTCCTGCGTAGAGCCAAAGCAAAGGTCCAAACAAATGCAGATTTTATGGGCTACAA
This sequence comes from Scolanthus callimorphus, assembly GCA_033964015.1. NCBI lineage: Eukaryota > Metazoa > Cnidaria > Anthozoa > Actiniaria > Edwardsiidae > Scolanthus > Scolanthus callimorphus. The sequence goes on along the minus strand of CM066920.1, from coordinate 14,745,776 downwards.
CACGAGCGAGGGAATTGTACAGCGCCAGTATACAGATTAGTAAGGACCGGTCAACCTGTGGTTGCCGGGTCACCAAGCGCGTTTCGCTCTCGTCCATCTTGGATTTCTGTCTAATCGTGTATATCAGTTAGCCCCGTGGATAAAGTTATATTTACTCATCGTTACGTGTTTGATACGGATCTCTTCCATCCCAACTGGCGTGGTGGCAACATCTGGTACAACCCAAGCCATTTTCAATCGCCTTTCCGCTCAAGAGAGAGCACAGAGTCCGTGCCAAGTCAGTGAAAACTCACTGTGTCTCACGTACGATTTGCCATCATGGCCGCAACACACAGAGCCCCAAAACAATGGTGCCTAACAAAGGTAGAAACAATAAATAGTTTCGAAGACTGGCGGCAACACATAATCTACACGTTATCACTCGACGGTAATTTCGCTCCTTTCCTCGTCGATGGAGTGACATGGCTGAAAAAGTCTAGAACTCAGCCACTTCGAGGATTTACCAACGATGGAGAGGATGTCGCAGTTGCCCAGAGAAAGACGGCGCAGCAAAAGGTCAGTATCCTGGAACTCATGCTAGGGCAAGTAGCAAATTACTGCCCAGTTATTTCGAGAAATACCATCATTAAGAACTCCACATCAATGGATTCTATCTGGCAATCGATCAGGCTTCATTTTGGGTTCCAAGCCACCGGGGCTCACTTCATCGATTTTAATGACATCAAATTGGAGCCTAATGAACGCCCTGAGGATTTGTACCAAAGATTAGTTGCCTTCGCGGAAGACAACCTTCTAAAGGCAAATGATCTTTCCCATCACGGGGTCACCATGACTGAAGATGAAGAGTTATCCCCATCTCTGGAAAACCTTTTAGTATTGACATGGTTAAGACAGATTAATCCCAGTCTCCCCAAACTAGTGAAGCAAAGGTATGGGACAGAGCTGAGATCACAAACCCTTGCTTCTATAAAGCCTGAGATATCTCAGGCATTAGATTCCCTGTTAGAAGAGATCCAGTCTAGCGATGATGCCAGAGTGATGCGTACTGCTGCATTTCGCACGCGTGGCAGGTTCCAGGGTAACCAGTTTAGCACAAACGTCCCAAACAAGGCATCACCAAGGTCTAACCAGACACGCCAGCGCTCTTGCCCCCTTTGTAAACAGGCGGGGCGCCCCATTTATGACCACTTTCTTAGCGAGTGCACGTTTTTACCAGACCATGATCGACGGTTTATTTTAAAGGCCAGACAAATCGCCTCTGTCATCGAAGATGACAATGAGCTTTCAGACATTGTTGATGACTTACCACAAGAAAGCGTTTCCACTGATTTTCAAGACAACCCTACCACCCCTTTGTCCTGCCTTGTGCAAGTACGTCAGTCACCATATATTGACACTTTCCATAAGCATCACCGTGCACGCATCACTATTGATAGTGGCGCAACAGGAAATATGATAAGGCTCTCTACTGTACAGAGGCTCGGTGCCAAAATCTGCATTAGCTCCCAGTCCGCGCGCCAAGCAGACGGAACCTCCCCGCTCGACGTAGTAGGCGAAACTGAACTAGAATTTACTAGAAGTGGGCATACGTTTAATTTCAAGGGTCTAATCATTGAGAATCTTGATGTTGAGATCTTAGCCGGCACACCATTCATGGAACTTAATGATATCTCTGTCCGTCCGGCAACTCGTCAAGTCCTCCTCGGTGATGGGAGCGCGTTCCTGTATGGCTCTCAGCCACGAAATGCTACCCATACTTCAGTCCGGCGCGCAGTTATCCTCCGCGCCCCAGCTGAGTCCACCACCATTTTACCTGGCGATTTCCCAGAGATAGACATTCCCCATGACTTTTCTACCGATGATGATTATGCTATTGAGCCCCGCACCGATACATCTCGAGCACGTGCTGCCAAGATGTCAGCGGTCTGGCCCCCACCAAGTATTGTTCCCAGCGTGGCGGGTAAGATAAGGATCCCCAACCTTTCCAACCAACCCAGAACCTCGGGCGTAACGAACACTTTGCGCAGATTACTCACCTATATGACCCACCTCCCAGTCCCAAGCCTTGTAACCCATCAAGCCCACAGAGCTCCAAAGCCAACCCTGCAAGCGCGCCACATTCTAGCAATGTAAAGCTAGACCCCGCTGACCTGCTCCCTTCCGATGTCAAGTCGCAATTCCAAACTCTCCTAGATACACACGACAACGTTTTCAACCCAACCATAACTGGGTATAATGGAGCGTCCTGCCCATTTGAGGCTCGAGTAAACATGGGACCAGTGGAACCGCCACAGCGCAAGGGCCGCTTGCCCCAGTACTCGCGCGACAAGCTGGTTGAATTGCAAGATAAATTTGACTCGTTGGAAGAGCTGGGCATTGTAAAGCGCCCAGAAGACATTAATGTCTCTGTCGAATATCTCAACCCTTCTTTCCTTGTAAAGAAACCTAACGGTGGGCACCGCTTAGTCACCGCATTTGCAGATGTGGGGAGATACAGCAAGCCTCAGCCATCTCTAATGCCTGATGTTGAGACCACTCTCAGGCAAATAGCACAGTGGAAACACATCATAGCAACCGACTTAACTAGCGCGTTTTACCAAATCCCATTGTCCCACGATTCTCTGAAGTATTGTGGGGTCGTTACACCCTACCGTGGTGTCCGTGTATACACCAGGTGCGCAATGGGAATGCCAGGGTCTGAGACCGCCCTGGAGGAGCTCATGTGTCGGGTGCTAGGAGACTTACTGAAGGAGGGTGTTGTGACCAAGCTCGCTGATGACTTGTACTATGGCGGGAATACCCCTCAAGAGCTGCTCCACAACTGGACAAGAGTACTTATCGCCCTCCACAAGAACAACCTTCGCCTTTCTGCGAACAAGACCATCATTAATCCCCGTTCTACTACCATACTCGGGTGGATCCATAAAATCCCCATAAAATCTCGGCTCTTGTAGCGTGCAAACCCCCTGAGACGGTAGGAGGCCTCAGATCTTTCATCGGTGCCTATAAAGTGCTCGCCCGTGTCATCCCTCATTGCTCCTCTATGATTGCACCTTTAGATGATGTGATCGCTGGCCGCAAGTCCCAAGAGAAACTCGACTGGACAGACGATGCACTGGCAGCTTTCAGTGACGCCAAGAGCTCCCTATCCTCAAACAAGACTATCACCCTACCCCGACGAGATGATCAGCTGTGGATTGTGACGGATGGTGTTGTCCGAAAACCAGGTATCGGCGCAACCCTCTATATCACTCGTGGTAACCGCGTATCACTGGCAGGCTACTTCAGCGCAAAATTACGAGGGCATCAACCATCATGGCTTCCATGCGAAATCGAAGCGTTAGCCATAGCTGTCGCAACGAAGCACTTCAATCCCTACATAATCCAATCCTCAAAACGAGCTTGTATCCTTACCGACAGCAAGCCATGCGTGCAAGCTTTCTCAAAGTTGTGTCGTGGCGAGTTTTCGGCGAGCCCACGCGTCTCCACCTACCTGTCCACCGTGAGTCGTTATCAGGCTTCAGTACAACATGTCGCTGGAGCCGCTATTTTGCAGTCTGACTTCGCAAGCCGAAATGCCCCTGAGTGTACCTATGAGGCCTGTCAGGTCTGTACCTTCATAAGGGACGTTGAACACTCTGTTGTCCGAAGCATGTCTATACAGGACATACAATCAGGATCGTGCAAGCTCCCGTTTACCAACCGCACAGCTTGGCTATCCCTACAAGCAGAATGCCCCGACCTTTGACGGACGCACGCCCACCTCAGACAAGGTACGCGCCCGTCAAAGAAACTTACCAACGTGCGAGACGTTAAGCGTTATTTAAATGTTGCGTCCATCGCCAAAGACGGGCTTCTTGTGGTACGAAAACAAGAGCCTCTTGCCCCGGATCGCGAATGTATCATTGTCCTCGCAGATTCCTCCACGGTCTTCTACGGCTTTGCACGTTCAACTCAATCATCCAAGCTGCCATCAACTAAAGACCGTCATTCGTCGATACTTGTTCGCACTTGATATGGATAAGGCTGTTGAGATTACTACAAGCAACTGCCATCACTGTACCTCCCTCCGTACAGTTCCACACACTTTACAGGAACAGTCTTCCGCCCCATCTCCTGAAGTTGTCGGTATTTCATTCGCAGCCGATGTCATCAAGCGCAATAGACAACTGATACTTGTGCTTCGCGAAACCGTTACCTCCTTTACCACTGCTACGATCATACAAGATGAGCGTCATGAGTCTCTGCGTAATGCTATTGTCAGGTTATGCATAGAGCTCCGCCCACTAGATGGCCCCCTAGCGACCATCCGCACAGACCCTGCTACGGGATTTCAAGCCCTTAAGGATGACAAACTCCTTCGGAAGCATCGGATCTGTCTCGAAATCGGACGAGTGAAGAACCGTAATAAAAATCCCGTAGCCGAAAAGGCTGTGCAGGAACTTGAGAGCGAGCTACTTAAACAAGACCCTCTCGACAACCCTGTAACACCACTCACGCTTTCTGTTGCAGTCGCTACTCTCAATGCCCGCATTTGGACACGCGGGTTATCGTCACGTGAAATGTGGACCCAACGCGATCAATTCACGAGCGTTCAGCTTCCGATCAGCGATCGAGAACTAGTCTCTACACAAGCCCAGGACAGATCACGTAATCACGCCTACAGTGCTAGCTGCAAAGCTCCTCTCGGTACGACAATCCTGACCCCCGACATATCTCCTGGTGATCTAGTCTACTTATACGGTGACCGGGACAAGTCGCATACCAGAGACAGGTATTTAGTTACATCTACGGACGGTCCTTGGTGCAATATACAGAAATTCAAAGGCACCCAACTCAGAAACACTTCGTATAGAGTCAAGAAAAATGAATGTTTTGCGGTTCCGTCTAACATAGACATTGTATCCCGTTCACGAGGTGATTCCACTCCCCTGCACTTGATAGACAGCGGGTCCGCAGCTACCTCAGCACTCGATGAAGAGCAAACACCAATTCCGTCTGTGGCAGCTGCTCCACCTCCACCAGACGTACCGATGCTGATATCTACACCCCTTGATGCCGATACAACTCCTAAGGAACCAGTAACTCCTGTGCAGCTAACCACTGGGCACGCTCCGAACGAAGGCACCTCAACGCCCGACTCAGACACAGATCCTACTCCCGCTAGCCCTAGGAAGTCTGCGCGTCAGAGACGTCCCCCTGAATACCTTACGGACTACATCACTGACTTTTGATAGATAGTTTTAATAGTCAGGCAGTCTACATCGTTACAGTGTACTATCGTTCATATTGAAACTGTTCCCGTTACCAATATTAATGCCGCTGCTACAGCAAGGTTGATAGAGCTGCCCTGTTGTCTTATGTTTGAAGAGAAAAGGAAGCCGCGCCAGTATACAGATTAGTTAGGACCGGTCAACCTGTGGTTGCCGGGTCACCAAGCGCGTTTCGCTCTCGTCCATCTTGGATTTCTGTCTACTCGTGTATATCAGTTAGCCCCGTGGATAAAGTTATATTTACTCATCGTTACGTGTTTGATACGGATCTCTTCCATCCCAACTGGCGCAGCATCAGAAACATATATGCGAGTTGAAACGTGTAACAAACATACATTGCTTTAGTGCCAAGCTGCGGAAAAACTCGCAGAATAAATAATTGAACAGATTTTGAAAATAATTTTCTTGCAAGACTTCAAGATGTAAAATGATAGTATATTTTCACTTTCAACCGTTTTTCTACTTTATTTGAGCGAAAAAATGAAATATTATGAAGAGAAAACCTGCTTGGGTAAGCAGGCGAGAGTTCATTATTGACCAAATATGATCATAAACTCGCTATGAATAATCAACAGCTTGGTTTGCCGTTACATGTTTCAACTAAGTTATATGTTTCTGACAGCATACAATGCACTTAGTCATCGGTGCAAGGAAAAACACCACTTCACCCGCTGTTGCACAAGGATTACTCCCACAACCGCAAGCGATGTTCGCGAGGTCGAGCTGCAGAACCAACAAGACCCAAGCCACTTGTATAAGGTGATCGAGAGCCTATATATAGAAGAGATTAGAAGACCAAGCAGCAACAAGAAGTGTGTTGAACAGTGTCTAATATTTAACGGGAAGAACGTGACCTTCAAATTAGACACCGGAGCAGAGTGTAACGTAATCCCCGAAGCTGTTGCGAAAGAACTGCCTGCACGATCGAGCATACAGCACAGCGGGCCCAAATGCGCGCCAAAGCGGTAAGTTACAAAGACTTGAGTCGCGGTCAGCGGTGTTGCATATTTCTGTGATAGTAGCAAGATGGCGGCGCGTTCGAACACGGAGCAGTGCAAAGGAAGGATATTTTCTCAATATTTATGATGAGTTCAACCGTCATACCCTGCCCATGATGAGGACTTTTGCAAGAAAAAGCTTCAGGGGATGTTGTTGTCGAGAAACAAAACATTTACTGTACAGATTCTCTTGAATTTCAACAAAATGAGTTGGACTCGTGTAAAAGTTCGCCACCACGTCTCCTATTTATCGTCTTCCTCTGTAAATTCCTTCCCATTCCTTGCAAATTTCAAAGCGTACTTTTCGTCACAAGCGATGATTATGGCTTACAAGAACTGCCTGATGTTTCAGCAGAAGATAGCGATTGACATATTTCAAGATTTGAGTATGCTGCTCGGTCATGGAGTGTAACTAAGATACAAGAGTTTGTCAAAAATTGATTTAAAAAACTAACACTACGAAGAACTGCACTGCTGAATGGGGCCTTGATATTTGACTAGGGACATGGTCAAGGACACATGGATATTTGTATGCATTCTGCGTTACGGAAACTTGTCAGTCTGGCACATCTAAAGCATGTCAGTCTCAAATGAGATAAAAGAATACCAGGATTACCAGAGGAAAATTGTTGCTAGTAATGACTGCCTTTGTGTTATAATGTCTAGATTTCAGAACCTGTGAGAGGCTATATCTTAGAGCTTAGACCTTCTTTAAAAGCTTTCATTCATACTAGAAGATAGGCCAATAACATTCAAGGTAAAATGATAATAAAAACTACAGTATAAATAAATCAAGGAGCAATTAAAAAATGGACTATAACACCTCGAAGCTCGAGAATGAATGATTGTCTGAACTTGCATACTTTCTAAACTTCACTTGCTTACGTGCATGCTCACAGTTTCTTGGCGTGACATGAGTGAAGCTTGGGATAACTTCAGTACCATTCAGTTTACATATTTCACCCTCACTGTGGCAACTATATCTGTCATGGAAAACATCTCTGCCTTCTTTTTGAGGGGGATATCTGACAGAACAGTATTATAAGCAAGTTGGTTTGTTTGATTTTGACATAAATTCTGTTTGCTTATATTGACTCCTAATAAAATAAGCTAGAAAAATGAAATAATATTATTTTATTCTCTGTTTTAAGAAATACATCTATTGACAACAAATACCTCATTTTTGCCTTGACTGTTAGCAGATGGAAATGAGCCAGCAGTAAAATGTTTCCAAAGTATCTGATCAAACTCTGATGACTACCAGCTTTTTGCACTTCTTAGAAATTGTGATATACTTGTACGAGAATATTATATAGAACTGATGAAAAGCAAAGAATGTCAACATTGGTAAAATGGATTGCTTCAGGCTTTAATAAAAACTTTTCAACCCACTTATGGGACAGTTGATTGTCATTTCAGTGCCCTTCTGAACTTATCACTGTTATCAGGGTACTAATTTATTTAACTGGCACTTGCTCTTTCATGGAATTGCCAAAGCATTAATACAATGGTCCTCTATCTGTAAAACTAGTTCCAGGAGAAGTTTACAAATTGCAGTTTTGCCATTCAATTTTGAATTAACTCAGTAGAAGCATGTTACCATTTAAAAAGGTGGTGGTTACTAGATCTTGTAAGGTAACATCAATATTTTACATCAGTCACTTAATTCCTTGTTATCTGCAGTGCAGATTCCAAAACTGAGACAGCTGACCTTCAGTAGTAGAAAGCTTGTGAAGAATCCATAGTAGCTAAATCATACTTGAAGAAGAAAAAATATATTGTGTCATTTACTGCTCTCAACCAAGTGAGTAGGTCTGCTATTTCAGTCAACTATTATGGCCAGCTTGAAACGGGGCAAAACATAGGACCTCATTTTTAATTCAGTAACATTTTGTTTGACAGAATTGTCTGAATGCTATGAAAATTATATTTATCAACCTGACAAATGAAATATATTAGTCGTAACTGTAATATAGTTTTTGTGTGATTTATGTTGTATTTTCTATCCAATGCTTATTACCTAATTTATTTGAAAGTGTCTGACATGCCTTATTTTCTTATCCAGTCCCATTTGAATGCCTGATAATTCTTAATCTTTTATACTTTTGTGTCACTTTTTTTTTTACAATTCAAATATACAGTGCAGGATTTGATAGACACTAGTATCACTGAATTTAAGAACAGAAAAAATATGCAGGAGGCAAATTACACAGTAGAAGACTTTGGACTCCTTTGTACTGAAGATCATCCCTTTCAGTTAATGAAATGGCAGTGGGATAAACAAAAGCATCATTGTGTCACTTATTATTATTTTTTCAATTAAAATATACAGTGCAGGATTCTGTAAGTACAGAAACATTTTGATAGACACAAGTGTCAAGCATTTTATAAGCATAGAAAAAATATGCAGGGGAAAAAAATGCACATCAAGCTCATAAGTAAGACATTGGCCTCTTTTGTGCTGAAAATCATTCCTTTCAGTTAAATGGAAGCTTCTCCTTTTAGTTACTTTTGAGATAAACAAAAGCATAACTTCCTGTGGAAGTGTAGCTTACTTTCTGAATGATTGGGAAATTGGATTACCGATTTTCATTTCTGTCAAAATGCTTTTCTGGATGCTGTTCAGACTTCTAACTTGAGTTTAGCTTAAAAACACCTACTACTATACATTCTGAATTCTGTGTGGGAAAAAAGATTTATCAAACTGCAGTGGACTATGATTTCAACTTCTTTGAGCTGTAATATTGTTTGAGCAATTTTTGAGATGCAATTTTGGAGGTGTAGTGCTAGTTTAAGTTTCACAGACCGAAACGAAACGCGCGGTAGCCGCTCGGATGTGAATTAAAAAAGCTAACTTTTCTAACAATTTTTACAATCGCTTAAAGGTGGTAAATGGAGAAAAGGAAATTAATTTAAGTACTGCATACTACAAGGAAGATATTATTAACTCGAAATATCTTCAACTAATCTGTTATAGCGAAGTTCAGTTTATCCACAGAAAGATGTAAGCTTACAACCGACACACGAAAATAAAAACACATGGCTCTGCAGTGAAAAACCCGCGAAAATGACAGAAGAATCAGGAGAAATGTTTTGATATTTCTGTTGTTCAGTTCTTACCTCTTCTAGCCAAGACTCTTCCTTTGAAGTAAGCCCTAATTGCTTCACATCTACCAGCATTATCTTGCTGAACTGGAAGTATTCCACTCGCTGCCATGCCCTTCAAAATTATTCTAAGCTCCGTAAGATTTTCCCATTTCAAATGAACCTGACCAACTGATTCTGAGCGATATTTTCGTCCAAAACACATATTTCTAAAGAACTAGAAATGGTCTCGCGCGAAATCAAAAAGGAAATTCAAAAAACTAAAAACATAGCGTTTTGGTTTGAAGACTCAAGAACGCACTGAACATTAATGCAATGGGATTAATAACTCCATGGAAAAAGTAAAACAAGGGTCAAAATAGCTGCTGACGACTATGTTCTGTGTTTTTCGAATTTTGCCACTTTCCAGTGGAGCAGAAATATGCCTTCTGTTTTCCGAAACCCGTCATGTTTGGTATCAGAACAAAGCTTCTTCCTTCGGCCATGGCTTCCCACCTTCCGATCTTTTCTTCGGTAAACAACGAGTGAGAAACGAGCTGCCGAAGTGGATTGTCAGATGAATCCGCAAATTAGTCACCAGGCTACCAAAAAGGCCTCACGTCCGAGCCCCAAAGCTGCCACGATTCAACTTCCCACTTTGGCGCGCGTTTAGGCCCGCCGTGCAGCAACCAAGCTACGATCATTTGGAAGAAATTCCCTCAAAACTGTAGGAAAATACGTAGATACACACGTCCAAGGACCAGAGAGCCCAATTACAATAGAATACTATCGTACATCACAGTGTAAAACCCACTCAGGTGTAGAATCGTGTCTTAAGTTAGGTTTAATTTCATTAAATGGTGGTGCGCGACCGCAGTGTCTGAGTATAGATGCGTTAGAGCAGCCACGCAATCTCCTTGATCAGTTTAAGGACGTTTTTCACAGGGCTTGGATGTGTTGAGGGTGAGTATAACAGCTTTAAAGAGGGCGCAAGGCCCACAATTCAACCTCAAAGGAATGTCCCACTGCGTTTGATGGAGCAGTTGAAAACCACCATAAATGATCTGGAGCAACGGGAGGAATCAAAACAGTCAATGAGCCTGTTGACTGGGCGAGTAACCTTGTCATTGTTGAAAAGAAAGACAAAACCCTGAGATTGTGCCTAGACCCCCCTGATTTAAATGAAGCCATAGCGTAATATTTAGGGGAAATATTACATCTGGCGACGAGGATGGGATCATAGGTTTAGTCATGAGTTTGATCGGCCAGCTACGAGAGTTTGACCGTTCAAAGGAGCCTTTTGATGCGTACATCAAACGACTTGAAAACTTCATGGTCGCGAATTGAGTGGCGGATGGTTGTTGTGCTCGTGAGAGCCGCAACCTACTTACTCCAGGAAAGCCGGACGAAAAAACCTACCCTTAGCTAGTGAAGGTTTTGAAGGATCATTTGAATCCTAAACCACTTATAATTGCCGAACGATTCAAGTTTCATAACTGTTTTCGTGAAGGAAGCGAGTCTGTGTCGGACTTTGGAGCCAAGTTGAAGAAGTTATCGACTCATTGTGAGTTTGGAACTTTCTTGGATGATGCGCTGAGGGATCGTTTCGTGTGCGGCCTTAGAAAATAGCCGATTCGAAAGAAACTGCTGGGCGAGAAAACCTTGACTTTCGTAAGGGCCTTGGAAGTTACACAAGCAATGGAAATGGCGGAACAAAAGTCTTCAGAACTGAAAGAAACCGGAGCGTCCGGATCGTCGCAAGCAGGGGAGGTTCATCGGCTCGGAAATAAGCCTCAGAAGGGAAATAAAAAAACAAGAAGCAAGGTGAAAAGCCAAAGCCAGTTGTCCCAATGTAGTTTCCTGCAGGACAGAGCTCAATTCCTTGGTCACCTGATTGATGCTGAGGGTGTCCACCCATCCCAAGAGAAGTATTTGATTGGACGAAAGTTTACCCTTGAAACGGATCACAAGCCTCTACTTACCATTTTGGGCCCTAAGTCTGCAGTGCCAACCTTGACGGCTGCCCGCCTGCTACGATGGGCACTGATTCTTGCGTCGTATCAATATGATATAGTATTTCGCAAGACTACACAGCACTGTAATGCAGATGGATTGTCTAGACTATCATCAGACAAGGCAAGTGTACCAGAGGAGAGTGAGTTATATACAACTTCAGTTTTAGTGACTTACCTGTGACTGCAAGGGACATTTCTAACATGACTAGGAGTGATCCTGTATTGTGCAAGGTATTACAGTTTGTGAAAGGTGGTCGGCCTCAGCAAGTGGAGGAGGAATCTCTGCGTCCATATTTTAACCGTCCAAATGGACTGTCGGTGGAACAAGACTGTGTTCTCTGGGGTATGCGGGTTATAATTCCCCAGTCATTGCAGACTTCTTCTGGATCTCCATGCTGGGCACCCAGGTATTTGTCGTATGAAGTCATTGGCTAGGAGCTACCTGTGGTGGCCCAAGCTTGACCAGGCTATTGAGTCAATGGTGCGGAACTGTATTCCATGTCAGTCTGTTCGGAAGCAGCCTGCTACTGCACCATTGATTCCCTGGAAGTGGCCTGTTCGAGTTTGGCAACGGGTGCACATGGACTTTGCTGTGAAAGATGGTGTGTACTTTTTTGTGGTGGTGGATGCCCACTCGAAGTGGCCTGGGGTGATTGCTACAGCCTCAACTACCGCCCCAAAGACTATGAAATGCTGACAAAGTTGTTTGCATCATATGGTCTCCCGGAAGAGATGGCTTGGGACAACGGACCACAGTTTATTTCTGATGAGCTGGATTTATTTATGAAACGAAACGGAATCCAGCATACGCGTGTGCCACGCTATCATCAAGCGTCCAATGGCGGGGCAGAACGATACGTTCAAATTCTGAAGCAAGCGCTCTTAAAGTGTAAGTTTGAGAAGGGGAAATCGCTTCAGCAACAGTTGTCAAGTTTCCTATTCTCATACAGAAACACCCCTCATTCTGTTACTGATCAGACCCCAGCGGAGTTGTTTCTAAAAAAGAAACCACGTACCAGGCTTTCACTGCTTTAACCAAATCTAGCTAAACCTGTGGAAGAGCGCCAGGAACGCATGAAGCAGCAACATGATGGTGTGAAGAGTAAGACTCGTGAGTTCATTCCAGGGGATAAAGTTCTTGTGAGGAATTTCAGAGGCAAGGATAAGTGGATGCATGGAACTGTGATTTTACGTGTAGGACCACTTGCGTATCAAGTTCAGGTTGGAGGTCGGATTGTGTCATGTTCATGTTGATCACATTCTACAAGCTGGGGATTTAGAATATACACCACCAGACCCTGTGCAGCAGGACAGTACCAGTATTACACCTCAGTCTGCTGTCTTGCCTTTACCTACATTACCGCCTATACCTGACAATACTGTAGCACCAGAGACAACTCAGGCGCAAACATCTAGATCCCCCAAACCAGACACTGATGTGGTTGTAGAACCAACCCCTACTCCAGTGGTACCATCAACACTGGTGCGAAGGTATCCCAAGCGTACTGTTAAGCCTGTAGAGCGTTTGAACTTGTAGTTAGGGCTCAGGACTTTGAACTGTTTCAGTTAGTATTATTAGCATGTTTTACTACTACATATCTTAGGGAGCGGGAGATGTAATATATTGGGCTCCCTGTGTTGTTTCCTGTGTCGCCCATATTTGGAGGCCCCACGAGGTGACACTCGGACGGCCATGTTTGGACAGAGAAATGAATGGACTCAGTTGTTGTTGTTCAACGAGTGGATTCTCATGTTATTTAGCGTAATATTTAGGGGAAATATTACAGATGTAAGGTATTTACAGTTGTAGATATGTCAAGTTGCTATTGGCATAAGCTGAGTGATGCGGCCTCAACTCGACTTCCTAGGCGGAACAGCGTTGAAAATACTTTTAAGTTGGAATAGTTGTAAAAGATTAAGTGAATGACTAAAACTATTGAGTATAGGGCCTTTCACGTTGAATAGATCACCGCTCTTATGTATGCCTTTCGAGAACAATGTGTTATTGTTTCAACGCAAACAAATTTGTTATTCCAAATATATTGGTTTGCCAGGTTACGTAGCGACTCAACTGGCGGCTCGTTAATCTCCTCCCAAGCCTCTAGACATTCTCTGTAATAAGTATTCAAATGTTTGCTAAGTTCAAGTTTCGAGACGTCGTAATTACAATGGAATATGAGTTTCCCCCCCCCACGTTCCTTAGCAGGTGCAACATTATATATTTCAAAGATGACTCTCGGTCCTCAAAAAATTTCTTGACACACATGATTCTTTGGGCTTTAACCATGGACAAATGTCAGGCATTTTTAGATCACCATGTTCTAAGTTGTTAATCATTGCCGCCCTTTTAATTTTATCTTTGCCTTTCCAGAGAAACTCAAACAGGAGGCTATTTACCTCTTTGACGAAATTGTTTTCATGGGGCAAAACATTCAAGATATATAGAATTTTTGGTACGATAAAAGCTTTAATAATTTGGAATTTTGCCAATCAGCGTTAGGCCTCTTCCCCTCCAGATTCTCAGTTTTTCTTTAATAAAGTATATCACCGAATCCCGATGCAATTCCTTTGAAAGACGATTGTCATACGTGAAATGTATGCCGAGAATTTTTACTACCTTTTTTATTTCTTTGACCTTGAGTTCTTCAGCATTTGCTTTCATAGATCCTAAGCAGAGAACTTCTGTTTTATCGCTGTTGATTTTTAGTCCGGAGAAACACCTGAATGAGTGGAGGGTTTCAAATAGCTTAAAAAAGAGCTTTTATCTTTAACAAAAGCTGTGATGTCGTCAGCGAAAGCTAATAATTTTATCTCATAATTATTAACTACAATGCCTTTTATGTTTGGGTTGTTGCGAACATTAATTGACAGTAACTCAAGTGCAATAATGAACAAAAAAAGGCGAAAGAGGATCACCCTGACGGACGCGGGAGCAGATGCTGAACAGGGGAGTCGAGTAGCCATTATTAATTACACAGCTGCTGATATATTTATAGAACATCGTAACCCATAAAATAAAAGATTCTCAAAAGTTGAATCTACGAAGAGCTTTTATAAGAAAAATACAAGGGTCATTTTGGTATAGAGAAGAGTAAGGTTAGAGCACGGGCTGCGGTGTACTGCCGGGCCTCGGTGCTGACATCTCGGAAATGATCACAAAATGTGACAAGCGCTTGAGTTTACAAAGAAAACAACAGAAAGAACCAATGCAGCTAAGGGAGGTTCCACTGTTACCATTGCAACACATTGCTGCAGACATCGATGAGTATCAAGGAAAGCCTTACCTAGTAGTAATTGGCTACTATTCCAAGTACATAGAAGCAGTAAGCTTGAGTGGCAAAAAAGCTGGCCATATTATCAGGGCGGTAACAGAATTTTTTTTCCAGACACGGATATCAAGAAACATTTACGACTGACAACAACCCCTTTTACTTAGAAGAAATGCATAAATATGCCAGTCGATGTGGATTCAAAGTTATACCAACAATCCCTTTGTACAGTCAGTCCAATGGTCTGGCAGAGAAAGCGGGTAGGAATTGTAAAGGGCATCCTAGGTAAGGGTTTTGACCTAAATGAAGGTTTGATGGTTTACCGTAACATTCCAATTAGCAATTTTCCATATTCTCGCAACCAGATGATCATAAGTCGCCAGGTACGTACAACCTTACCAATGCACCCTAGAGCACTACTCCCTACTGTGCATGATGACATCCGCATACAGCTGCAGGATCGGCAAATGAAAACAAAAGAGTATTATGATAAGGGGTCCCAAACACTACCCCCATTAAAGGAGGGGGATATGATAAGGTTTCAGAAGCCCGGGAAGAAGATTCACAGTCCCGCATGTGTCAGTGAAGTTCAAAACACTCCGAGGTCCTATGTGATAACGGATCAAACTGGGAGGGAGTATCGCAGAAACAGACGCGCACTCAACAAATCTAACGAACCACCACTTTATGTGAGTAAAGATAGTATGTTAGATAGCTCCATTGAAAGTGAACATGTAGAAATCGCTCCAGAAGAGCCACGTAGATCTAGTCGTGCCAAATCAGCACCAGTCTGGCAAAAAGACTATGTCATGGACTCATAGTTCATTTATATCTCATACTTTATTAAACATTGTTTTTGAAAATTGCTATTGATTACACATTATAATTATTATTGTATAGCTTAACTTGAGAGGGGAATGCAATGAGTAGCCTTATATGGAAGTCACACCATCACGTGGCTATCAAGCAACTCTGTAAGCCTGTTGTGTAATCTGAATAAATCAGTTGGAATGATCTTGTCGTAGCCTGTAGTTCTGTGCTGTTGATCTATCACTATAACTATAAACATTACAGTCTCGAAGTCTCCAACCTTTGAAAGACCTTTATATAGAGGAGAGAGGGGTAAAACATAAATCGCTATTTAAAAACGGACTCCAAACTCAAATTTATCGAAAGTGCAGGATGACTGAATGAAATTGTATTATTGTTCTATTATTTCTCTTACAGAAGGGATATTTGATGACTCACTACACATGACTACAGTCGCTAGCGAAGCAAAGGTGAAAGTGAAATCAAAAACAAACATTACGGTATTGAAACCACTTCCCAGCTTTATTTAAATTATTATAGCGGAGCTCCTGAGCGGAGCACCATACATAAGGAAAGTGGTATCAGAATTGAGACGTACAACCATCAAGTCGCTTTTGATTGGTTTCAGAGGTTTTTGTCAATTTCAATGACGTAAACAGTAACGTCATGTCACGTGACTTTGACAATAGACAGGTATGAATCTAAAGACAACTTTTGCCAAGTTTGGTTGTTATTGGAGCTTTCCTTCTGGAGATATGATTTTTTTCTTTTCATTCCTGAATAAAACGTATAGTGTAATTGTGTGTGTGCACCCACGCCGCGTTAGACGGACCGGAGCTGATACACACACCGACGCAACACGGACCCTATGCGTTAGCCGGACCAAATTCTGGTCCGCCCAACGAATTTTTCTGGTAACGGCCTAAGAAGGCCAACCATGCAGTCAGAATTGCATTCCTAGATGGTCCGTTTTACGCGCCCAGAACGTGCACAGATGTGAGTGCGTTCTTCGGTCCTGCTAACGCGGTGTGTACAAACTTCAGATAACTTTTATCATTTCTTTGAAACTTGACGGCAGACAAATTGGATGATACTTGGTACGGGGTTGTCGAGGCTTTACCTTTAATACCTTGTGAACAGATCTCATTTACACTCAATTGGTCTACACACACGCTTTTAAGTGGTCCTGCTAACGTTGGCACAAAACCAACATTTCGGGAATTTACCCCAGCCAAGGAGACACATATCATAGACTATTACTTCAATGCTTTATGTGTATTTAGACTTTTAATTAGTCATGTAATTACAAGGTAGCTTACAGCCACATTTGTAATTAATACATAGCCATTAGGCATCGAGAAAAGGAACAAGATACGCAAAGTAGCTTTATGATTTACGGTTGCATCTGTGCGACACTTTATAAACGGGGGTAACTTGGTGTTAAGGACAGCATTGTTTTAATCATTACTACTCTGTCTTCATTCCTGCTCTGTAAAGAGGACACGGAAGCGTAAGGTCTTCGGGCCATTCCATTTTTAAGCCGAACCCCCCCTACGGAAGCTCATTTTCTTTAGCAACCGGCCCCTCGGAAAAAAGAGCCCTTTTGGATTGCACCCCCTCGGAAGAACCCACGGAAGAGGCTTTTTCTTATTGTAACCCCTCGGAAAAAACCACGGAAGAGCCTTTCTTTCGGTGTAACCCCCTCCGAAATGGCCATTTTGCTCTACCCCCTAGGAAAACTTCTTCTGTTAGCGGAAGCATAAACGTGAAGTTATCAAAACCTTCCGTTCTTCTTTCGCTTATACTTTATGCTTACGTCGCTCGTGAAAACCAACCTTAACACCAAAAACAGCGAAATTTGATCCATTTAACTGGCAAAGTCAAGTTTTTCCTTTCGATATTTTGCAATAGCGGTTTTTGTAAGGGCGTGAAACGGAGCCGAAAACAATTCACAATCCAACGAATATGGTTGACCAACGATTTCTAATTTATCTTTTGATCACTTTGAGTACTTTTCCATGGCGCGGCTTAAGATACGAAGGCGGTAACGACTACGGCAACGGCCAGAAACATAACATAGTTCGCAGCATGTCACCGAAGAGATCTATGGTTACATGTTTCAACTAACTTATGTTTCTGATACAGCTATTTCAGAAAAAGGTTGTCGCGGCTTAAGTGTACGCGCCCAGACCGCAAAGGAGCATGGGAGGTTAAAATCTTCGGTTATTTGCGAAATGTCTGACATTTTGCGACATGGAAATTGGCCAGGGCCCCAGACAATAGGATTGCAAGACAAAGCTATTCGAAATTGTATTTAAAGTGCCACTAAAGGCAGAAGTCAACTACATTTCATCAAATAGATGCATTATCCAAAGGAACAGTAACGAAAGAAAAATGTGTTTACCGCGCGCCGTTTATATTTTATTGATTTTTGAATATTTCCGATTGGCGATTTTCTCAACCTTTTCGACAACCTTTTCTGAAATATCTGTATATCGTATTGGGCGGTTGCATGTGAAGTTTCTATAGATGCATGTGTAGTTTGAATTTTGCTCCATACGACAGATATAACTATATGGAAACCAGGCTTACCACCGCGACCTCAAAATTCACTGTTGGGCGATTGGCGGTTTTGCGCAAGATGATTGTTGTCAATTTTCTTGAACCAGAAAGTTAAATAAGTCGAGGAAGCCAAAAGATAGCTTAAAAGCACTTTGGTTAATTTGCAATCAATGTTGGCCCGCTGACGTGGCCGAATCCAGCGTTTTGGTTTGATTGACGCCTAAAAATCGCCCATCGCAACATTGAATTTTGAGGTCGCGTAGCAATGCATACAGTGGTAAAGAAGACGATGAAACTACCCAAGTCCACCGAACGAGAGAAATATCTTTTTTGTTTGTTTGTTTCGTATGAGTAAGCACAAGTTGGAATTTGTAAGTGTCCAATACGAGAGATCATTCATAACAATGGGCAGGAAATGAAAAAATGTGACTACTAAAATAAATTCTAGGCTTAGTCGACGTTGCCGTTGTCGCAGCTTAAAGCTCCCTAATGACGTTTCATACTTAAATGCTTAAATAAATTTTCCTACTATAGCTTACGCTTATGTCTAGGATGAATACAAATACCGCACGAATACTAATGTCTAGGATGAATACGAATACCGCTCTACGGTTTAGAATTACATCTCACAAATCCAGTCGAGTATTACAACTAGTCTATTACATTTGGTCCCTACTTCTTGACGCGCACTGTTGGCATCTCTTCGTGTAGGCTCTACCCCGGTGTAAGAACCTCTGGTCACCTTACGAGTGACATAATGCTTGACTTTTATTTTATTTTGCTTAGAACGAAATATAGTCCTCTAAAGGCCTCTTTACATGGAGGGAGGGTGCTTCGGGGGGTAGGGGAACTCGGATTTCGCAAGCTAAAATTTCACGTTAGTCATGTTTTTTAGGTTTTTGTGTATATCTGCATAGAAATAAAATGTTAAGCTAAACATAGCTACTTATTTGCAGGTAAACCCGGGATATTTTTTTAGCTCGCCAACCCTACCCCCGAGGTACCCTGTCTCATGTAAACGGGCCCTAAGAATCTTGCACTGGGATAAACCTAGAAGTTTCGAAGCATGGATGCGAGGGTGCTGTTCTAAAACAACAGAAAATGGTTTATTCAGTACTCAGAAGACCATTAATTATTTAGGACAAAAGTAAAACCGTCGGATACCCCTAGAATCCCAGCACGGCAACACTACCAAAAATAAGATTCTATGGATGGTTCCAGCTACCAGCATGCAGTGCGCGCTTGATAGAGATTTTCGCAATGAAGTGCGCGCTGCATGCTGGTAGTTGAGTCACAACTCACGGTATTTTGAATTGGCTTGGCGTGCGCGCGCTTATAGCTGGAATCGTCCATTGAAGTGTTTGTGGCGCTATTATGACCGCCTTTGTTATTCAAGAGTTTATGGGCACTTAAGTCTTCAGAGTGATGTTATGGAGTGCACAGCGAATAATATTCTTATTCTGACCCATTCGAAAGATATATTTTGATTCAGACTTGATTTGATTTTCGCTAGCCATTTCACAAATATAAAACGAGCAATACAGCTGCCAGTTTCTAATTTTCTTGCCATTTGCCGCCTTCAATACAGACTTTGCATGGCAACGCAAACTGTAACTCTATAAATATCGGACAATGTCTTCCAAAGCCGTTTTCATTCACGGGGATTTACTAAACGTAGTAAAATTATTATTTTTGGAAGTCAGAAATATTCAGAGTTTTGCAGGACCGGCGCTAAAGTCTAGAAATTCATCACGGCAAAACATGTTTATCAGAGTCTAAGTGCCGCAAAACAACAAAGGCAGAAACACGCTGCCCCCCCCCCTCCAAAAAAAATTATAAATTGAAAATTGTTATTGTTCCCATGCTGGGATTTTAGAGGAATTTTGATATAATGTCAATGAATAACTAAATACGTGACTTTCGCTGGAACTATTTGTGAACAAATTTGTTCCGGGTCTTCGTGTAAGATTACTGGACTAGAATGTTTTACAGTTTTACAGTTTACGATTCAGCGAGGGTTCGTTATTCATTGTGAGTCACTAATTAATGCAACTATTAGATTACATTCAATTAAACTAACTAGATGTTCTCTTTAATCTTCCAAACCTGAAACAATAAAGGCAGAAAGAGAATAATTATTAAATGAAGGTCAGGTTTCGTTAGCAAACTTTCAAAGCTTCTTAAGAGGGGCAAACCAAACATCAAATGAAATGAATTTTAAACAGAATAGTTCTTTTTCCAAGAAAAAAAACTACACAACTAGATCAATTTTGTTATGACCCTAAAAATAACCGCGCCTTGACGCGAGGCAGAGGCATTGTTCACGTTCTTCACAAATGAATTACGAAAAAGGAACACCCGTCCTATTTCAGGCACCATATGGACCAAAATCGTGTCGTGCGCTAAATTGCAAGTTCACAGGCTCCTGTCTCAAGGATCGTAACATTACGCCGGACGAAACAACGCCATTTGTTCATCACGCCTTTCCGGGTAACATCATTGCGTGCCGTGCCATGACAATGCAAAATTATTGGTTCTCGCGCAATAAATCATTACGATTGGTGGTCGTCGATTTCATGCTGCGACCATGCCGTGAGTTTGCCGCGACCTTTTCATGAAGTCATACGAAAACCGCGCTATCCTATCTGAAAGAGCGGGTTTCAGATGAGTGTCGAAAACTAAACGCAAATACAAAACCACTAGCCAATCAGGAGTGGATCAACAACAAACCAATCAGGAGACGAAGAAAATCAGACTTGCGTTTAGTAATGACGTGAGCAATGGCGCGTTTTGATTTAGTTCGCGATTTGATTGGCCGAAAAAAAGAAAACTTTGCTCTCAACCAATAGAAACGATGACTAAACGCAAGTCTAACTTATTTCGACGGTCATCTGAAACCTGCTCTAATATCGGGAAGGTGCATTCTTAAGTCGGTAGGTAACGAAAGCAAAATATAAACAAACAAACAAACAAATAAACAGACAAGAAAAATGATATCAGATAATCAGATACAGTTGTTTTGTTATTTACAACTGTTTCACTTCAGATACTGTAATACCAGACTACAAGACAGCGGACTATAGGGTCCTATTGCACACACCGGTCTTTGTAACGTCACTGTAGGGAAACACTTATGCATTCTACAGTCATATTAAGCGATGATTTCAACACTGAAATACCAGACTACAGAGAGCGGACTATTGGAAACTATTGCACACACCGGTCCTTGTAACGTCACTGTAGGGAAACACTTATGCATTCTACAGTCATATTCAGCGATGAGTTCAACACTGAAATACCAGACTACAGACAGCGGACTATAGGGTCCTATTGCACACACCGGTCCTTGTAACGTCACGTGGAGAATCACTTATGCATTCTACAGTCATATTCAGCTATGATTTCATAGATGAATATGACTGTAGAATGCATAAGTGGTTCTAAGTGATTCTCTACAGTGACGTTACAAGGACCGGTGTTTCCAATAGGACCCTATTATCCGCTATCTGTAGTCTGGTATTTCAGTGTTGAAATCATAGATGAATATGACTGTAGAATGCATAAGTGGTTCTCTACAGTGACGTTACAAGGACCAGTGTGTGCAATATGACCCTATAGTCCACTCTCTGTAGTCTGGTATTTCAGTTTTGAACTCATAGCTGAATATGACTTTAGAATGCATAAGTGTTTCCCTACAGTGGCGTTACAAGGACCGGTGTTTGCAATAGGACCCTATAGTCCGCTCTCTGTAGTCTGGTATTTCAGTGTTGAAATCATAGCTGAATATGACTGTAGAATGCATAAGTGTTTCTCTACAGTGACGTTACAAGGACCGGTGTGTGCAACAGGACCCTATAGTCCGCTCTCTGTAGTCTGGTATTTCAGTGTTGAAATCATAGCTGAATATGACTGTAGAATGCATAAGTGTTTCCCTACAGTGACGTTACAAGGACCGGTGTGTGCAACAGGACCCTATAGTCCGCTCTCTGTAGTCTGGTATTTCAGTGTTGAAATCATAGCTGAATATGACTGTAGAATGCATAAGTGTTTCTCTACAGTGACGTTACAAGGACCGGTGTGTGCAACAGGACCCTATAGTCCGCTCTCTGTAGTCTGGTATTTCAGTGTTGAAATCATAGCTGAATATGACTGTAGAATGCATAAGTGTTTCTCTACAGTGACGTTACCAGGACCAGTGTGTGCAATAGTACCCTATAGTCCGCTCTCTGTAGTCTGGTATTTCAGTGTTGAAATCATAGCTGAATATGACTGTAGAATGCATAAGTGTTTCCCTACAGTGACGTTACAAGGACCGGTGTTTGCAATAGGACCCTATAGTCCGCTCTCTGTAGTCTGGTATTTCAGTGTTGAACTCATAGCTGAATATGACTGTAGAATGCATAAGTGTTTCTCTACAGTGACGTTACAAGGACCAGTGTGTGCAACAGGACCCTATAGTCCGCTCTCTGTAGTCTGGTATTTCAGTGTTGAACTCATCGCTGAATATGACTGTAGAATGCATAAGTGTTTCTCTACAGTGACGTTACAAGGACCGGTGTGTACAATAGGAGCTTATAGTCCGCTCTCTGTAGTCTGGTATTTCAGTGTTGAAATCATAGCTGAATATGGCTGTAGAATGCATAAGTGTTTCCTACAGTGACGTTACTAGGACCGGTGTGTGCAATAGGACCCTATAGTCCGCTCTCTGTAGTCTGGTATTTCAGTGTTGAAATCATAGCTGAATATGACTGTAGAATGCATAAGTGTTTCTCTACAGTGACGTTACAAGGACCGGTGTGTGCAACAGGACCCTATAGTCCGCTCTCTGTAGTCTGGTATTTCAGTGTTGAACTCATCGCTGAATATGACTGTAGAATGCATAAGTGTTTCTCTACAGTGACGTTACAAGGACCGGTGTGTACAATAGGAGCTTATAGTCCGCTCTCTGTAGTCTGGTATTTCAGTGTTGAAATCATAGCTGAATATGGCTGTAGAATGCATAAGTGTTTCCCTACAGTGACGTTACAAGGACCGGTGTGTACAATAGTACCCTATAGTCCGCTGTCTGTAGTCTGGTATTTCAGTGTTGAAATCATAGCTGAATATGACTGTAGAATGCATAAGTGTTTCTCTACAGTGACGTTACAAGGACCGGTGTGTACAATAGGAACCTATAGTCCGCTGTCTGTAGTCTGGTATTTCAGTGTTGAAATCATAGCTGAATATGACTGTAGAATGCATAAGTGTTTCTCTACAGTGACGTTACAAGGACCGGTGTGTACAATAGGACCTTATAGTCCGCTCTCTGTAGTCTGGTATTTCAGTGTTGAAATCATAGCTGAATATGACTGTAGAATGCATAAGTGTTTCTCTACAGTGACGTTACAAGGACCGGTGTGTACAATAGGAGCCTATAGTCCGCTCTCTGTAGTCTGGTATTTCAGTGTTGAAATCATAGCTGAATATGACTGTAGAATGCATAAGTGTTTCCCTACAGTGACGTTACAAGGACCGGTGTGTACAATAGTACCCTATAGTCCGCTCTCTGTAGTCTGGTATTTCAGTGTTGAAATCATAGCTGAATATGACTGTAGAATGCATAAGTGTTTCTCTACAGTGACGTTACTAGGACCGGTGTGTACAATAGGAGCCTATAGTCCGCTCTCTGTAGTCTGGTATTTCACTGTTAAACTCATCGCTGATTATGACTGTAGAATGCATAAGTGTTTCCCTACAGTGAAGTTACAAGGACCGGTGTGTGCAACAGGACCCTATAGTCCGCTCTCTGTAGTCTGGTATTTCAGTGTTGAAATCATAGCTGAATATGACTGTAGAATGCATAAGTGTTTCCCTACAGTGACGTTACAAGGACCGGTGTGTGCAATAGTTCCCAATAGTCCGCTCTCTGTAGTCTGGTATTTCAGTGTTGAAATCATAGCTGAATATGACTGTAGAATGCATAGGTGTTTCTCTACAGTGACGTTACAAGGACCGGTGTGTGCAATAGTTTCCAATAGTCCGCTCTCTGTAGTCTGGTATTTCAGTGTTGAAATCATAGCTGAATATGACCGTAGAATGCATAGGTGTTTCTCTACAGTGACGTTACAAGGACCGGTGTGTGCAATAGTTTCCAATAGTCCGCTCTCTGTAGTCTGGTATTTCAGTGTTGAAATCATAGCTGAATATGACTGTAGAATGCATAAGTTTTCCCTACAGTGACGTTACTAGGACCGGTGTGTGCAATAGGACCCTATAGTCCGCTCTCTGTAGTCTGGTATTTCAGTGTTGAAATCATAGCTGAATATGACTGTAGAATGCATAAGTGTTTCCCTACAGTGACGTTACTAGGACCGGTGTGTGCAATAGGACCCTATAGTCCGCTCTCTGTAGTCTGGTATTTCACTGTTGAACTCATCGCTGAATATGACTGTAGAATGCATAAGTGTTTCCCTACAGTGACGTTACAAGGACCGGTGTGTGCAATAGTACCCTATAGTCCGCTCTCTGTAGTCTGGTATTTCAGTGTTGAACTCATCGCTGAATATGACTTTAGAATGCATAAGTGTTACCCTACAGTGACGTTACAAGGACCGATGTGTGCAATGGGACCCTATAGTCCGCTACCTTGTAGTCTGGTATTTCAGTGTTGAACTCATATCGCTTAATATGACTTCTGAATGCATAAGTGTTTCCCTACAGTGACGTTACAAGGACCGGTGTGTAGAATAGGACCCTCTAGTCCGCTGTACCTTGTAGTCTGGTATTTCAGTGTTGAACTCATCGCTGAACATTGCTTTAGAATGCATAAGTGTTTCCCTACAGTGACGTTACAAGGACCGATGTGTGCATTAGGACCTTATAGTCCGCTCTCTGTAGTCTGGTATTTCAGTCTTGAAATCATAGCTGAATATGACCGCAAGGACCGATGTAAGGGTCCTATTGTACACACCGGTCCTTGTAGCGTCACTGTAGGGAAACACTTATGCATTCTAAAGTCATATTCAGCGATGAGTTCAACACTGAAATACCAGACTACAAGGTAGCGGACTATATGGTCCTATTGCACACACTGGTCCTTGTAAGGTCAGTGTAGAGAAACACTTATGCATTCTACAGTCATATTCAGCTATGATTTCAACACTGAAATACCAGACTACAGACAGCAGACTATAGGGTCCTATTCTACACACCGGTCCTTGTAACGTCACTGTAGGGAAACACTTATGCATTTTGAAGTTATATTCAGCGATATTAGTTCAAGACTGAAATACCAGTCTACAAGGTAGCGGACTATAGGGTCCCATTGCACAAATCGGTCCTTGTAACGTCACTGTAGGGAAACACTTTATGCATTCTAAAGTCATATTCAGCGATGAGTTCAACACTGAAATACCAGACTACAGAGACCGGACTATAGGGTCCTATTGCGCACACCGGTCCTTGTAACGTCACTGTAGGGAAACACTTATGCATTCTAAAGTCATATTCAGCGATGAGTTCAACACTGAAATACCAGAATACAGAGAGCGGACTATAGGGTCATATTGCACACACTGGTCCTTGTAACGTCACTGTAGAGAAACACTTATGCATTCTACAGTCATATTCAGCTATGATTTCAACACTGAAATACCAAACTACAGACAGCGGACTATATGGTCCTATTGCACACACTGGTCCTTGTAACGTCACTGTAGAGAAACACTTATGCATTCTACAGTGTCATATTGAGCTATGATTTCAACACTGAAATACCAGACTACAGAGAGCGGACTATAGGCTCCTATTGTACACACCGGTCCTTGTAACGTCACTGTAGAGAAACACTTATGCATTCTACAGTCATATTCAGCTATGATTTCAACACTGAAATACCAGACTACAGAGAGCGGACTATAGGCTCCTATTGTACACACCGGTCCTTGTAACGTCACTGTAGAGAAACACTTATGCATTCACCAGTCATATTCAGCTATGATTTCAACACTGAAATACCAGACTACAGAGAGCGGACTATTGGAAACTATTGCACACACCGGTCCTTGTAACGTCACTGTAGAGAAACACCTATGCATTCTACAGTCATATTCAGCTATGATTTCAACACTGAAATACCAGACTACAGAGAGTGGACTATAGGCTCCTATTGTACACACCGGTCCTTGTAACGTCACTGTAGGGAAACACGCATTCTACAGTCATATTCAGCTATGATTTCAACACTGAAATACCAGACTACAGAGAGCGGACTATAGGCTCCTATTGCACACACCGGTCCTTGTAACGTCACTGTAGGGAAACACTTATGCATTCTTCACTCATATTCAGCTATGATTTCAACACTGAAATACCAGACTACAGAGAGCGGACTATAGGGTCCTATTGTACACACCGGTCCTTGTAACGTCACTGTAGAGAAACACTTATGCATTCTACAGTCATATTCAGCTATGATTTCAACACTGAAATACCAGACTACAGAGAGCGGACTATAGGGTCCTATTGCAAACACCGGTCCTTGTAACGCCACTGTAGAGAACCACTTATGCATTCTACAGTCATATTCATCTATGATTTCAACACTGAAATACCAGACTACAGAGAGCGGACTATTGGAAACTATTGCACACACCGGTCCTTGTAACGTCACTGTAGAGAAACACTTATGCATTCTACAGTCATATTCAGCTATGATTTCAACACTGAAATACCAGACTACAGAGAGCGGACTATAGGGTCCTATTGCACACACTGGTCCTTATAACGTCACTGTAGAGAAACACTTATGCATTCACCAGTCATATTCAGCGATGAGTTCAACACTGAAATACCAGACTACAAGACAGCGGACTATAGGGTCCTATTGCACACACTGGTCCTTATAACGTCACTGTAGAGAAACACTTATGCATTCACCAGTCATATTCAGCGATGAGTTCAACACTGAAATACCAGACTACAAGGTAGCGGACTATATGGTCCTATTGCACACACTGGTCCTAGTAACGTCACTGTAGGGAAACACTTATGCATTCTTCACTCATATTCAGCTATGATTTCAACACTGAAATACCAGACTACAGAGAGCGGACTATTGGAAACTATTGCACACACCGGTCCTTGTAACGTCACTGTAGAGGAACACCTATGCATTCTACAGTCATATTCAGCTATGATTTCAACACTGAAATACCAGACTACAGAGAGCGGACTATTGGGAACTATTGCACACACCGGTCCTTGTAACGTCACTGTAGAGAAACACTTATGCATTCTACAGTCATATTCAGCTATGATTTCAACACTGAAATACCAGACTACAGAGAGCGGACTATAAGCTCCTATTGCACACATCGGTCCTTGTAACGTCACTGTAGGGAAACACTTATGCATTCTAAAGTAATGTTTAGGGATGAGTTCAACACTGAAATACCACACTACAAGGTAGAGCGGACTATAGGGTCCTATTCTACACACCGGTCCTAGTAACGTCACTGTAGGGAAACACTTATGCATTCTAAAGTCATATTCAGCGACATGAGCTCAACACCGAAATACCAGACTACAAGGTAGCGGACTATAGGGTCCCATTGCACACATCCGTCCTTGTAACGTCACTGTAGGGAAACACTTATGCATTCTAAAGTCATATTCAGCAATGAGTTCAACACTGAAATACCAGACTACAGAGAGCGGACTATAGGGTCCTATTGCACACACCGGTCCTTGTAACGTCACTGTAGGGAAACACTTATGCATTCTAAAGTCATATTCAGCGATGAGTTCAAAACTGAAATACCAGACTATAGAGAGCGGACTATAGGGTCATATTGCACACACTGGTCCTTGTAACGTCACTGTAGGGAAACACTTATGCATTCTAAAGTAATATTCAGCGGTGAGTTCAACACTGAAATACCAGACTACAGACAGCTGAATATAGGGTCCTATTGTACACACCGGTCCTTGTAACGTCACTGTAGGGAAACACTTATGCATTCTACAGTCATATTCAGCGATGAGTTCAACACTGAAATACCAGACTACAGAGAGCGGACTATAGGGTCCTATTGCAAACACCGGTCCTTGTAACGTCACTGTAGAGAAACACTTATGCATTCTACAGTCATATTCAGCTATGATTTCAACACTGAAATACCAGACTACAGAGAGCGGACTATAGGGTGCTATTGCACACATCGGTCCTTGTAACGTCACTGTAGGGAAACACTTATGCATTCTACAGTCATAATCAGCGATGAGTTTAACAGTGAAATACCAGACTACAGAGAGCGGACTATAGGGTCCTGTTGCACACACCGGTCCTTGTAACTTCACTGTAGGGAAACACTTATGCATTCTACAGTCATATTCAGCTATGATTTCAACACTGAAATACCAGACTATAGAGAGCGGACTATAGGCTCCTACTGCAAACACCGGTCCTTGTAACGTCACTGTAGAGAAACACTTATGCATTCTACAGTCATATTCAGCTATGATTTCAACACTGAAATACCAGAATACAGAGAGCTGACTATAGGGTCCTATTGCACACACCGGTCCTTGTAACGTCACTGTAGGGAAACACTTATGCATTCAAACAGTCATATTCAGGTATGATTTCAACACTGAAATACCAGACTACAGAGAGCGGACTATTGGGAATTATTGCACACATCGGTCCTCGTAACGTCACTGTAGGGAAACACTTATGCATTCTACAGTCATATTCAGCTATGATTTCAACACTGAAATACCAGACTACAGAGAGCGGACTATTGGAAACTATTGCACACACCGGTCCTTGTAACGTCACTGTAGGGAAACACTTATGCATTCTACAGTCATATTCAGCTAAGATTTCAACACTGAAAATACCAGACTACAGAGAGCGGACTATAAGGTCCTATTGCACACATCGGTCCTTGCAACGTCACTGTAGGGAAACACTTATGCATTCTAAAGTAATGTTCAGCGATGAGTTCAACACTGAAATACCACACTACAAGGTACAGCGGACTATAGGGTCCTATTCTACACACCGGTCCTTGTAACGTCACTGTAGGGAAACACTTATGCATTTTGATGTCATATTCAGCGATATTAGTTCAACACTGAAACACCAGACTACAAGGTAGTGGACTATAGGGTCCCATTGCACACATCGGTCCTTGTAACGTCACTGTAGGGAAACACTTATGCATTCTAAAGTCATATTCAGGGATGAGTTCAACACTGAAATACCAGACTACAGAGAGCGGACTACAGGGTCCTATTGCACACACCGGTCCTTGTAACGTCACTGTAGGGAAACACTTATGCATTCTAAAGTCATATTCAGCGATGAGTTCAACACTGAAATACCAGACTACAGAGAGTGGACTATAGGGTCATATTGCACACACTGGTCCTTGTAACGTCACTGTAGGGAAAAACTTATGCATTCTAAAGTAATATTCAGCGATGAGTTCAACACTGAAATACCACACTACAAGGTACAGCGGACTATAGGGTCCTATTCTACACACCGGTCCTTGCAACGTCACTGTAGGGAAACACTTATGCATTTTGAAGTCATATTCAGCGATATTAGTTCAACACTGAAATACCAGACTACAAGGTAGCGGACTATAGGGTCCCATTGCACACACCGGTCCTTGTAACGTCACTGTAGGGAAACACTTATGCATTCTAAAGTCATATTCAGGGATGAGTTCAACACTGAAATACCAGACTACAGAGAGCGGACTATAGGGTACTATTGCACACACCGGTCCTTGTAACGTCACTGTAGGGAAACACTTATGCATTCTACAGTCATATTCAGCGATGAGTTCAACACTGAAATACCAGACTACAGAGAGCGGACTATAGGGTACTATTGTACACACCGGTCCTTGTAACGTCACTGTAGGGAAACACTTATGCATTCTACAGTCATATTCAGCTATGATTTCAACACTGAAATACCAGACTACAGAGAGCGGACTATAGGCTCCTATTGTACACACCTGTCCTAGTAACGTCACTGTAGGGAAACACTTATGCATTCTTCACTCATATTCAGCTATGATTTCAACACTGAAATACCAGACTACAGAGAGCGGACTATAGGCTCCTATTGTACACACCGGTCCTCGTAACGTCACTGTAGGGAAACACTTATGCATTCTACAGTCATATTCAGCTATGAGTTCAACACTGAAATACCAGACTACAGAGAGCGGACTATAGGCTCCTATTGTACACACCGGTCCTTGTAACGTCACTGTAGGGAAACACTTATGCATTCTACAGTCATATTCAGCTATGAGTTCAACACTGAAATACCAGACTACAGAGAGTGGACTATAGGCTCCTATTGTACACACCGGTCCTTGTAACGTCACTGTAGAGAAACACTTATGCATTCACCAGTCATATTCAGCTATGATTTCAACACTGAAATACCAGACTACAGAGAGTGGACTATTGGAAACTATTGCACACACCGGTCCTTGTAACGTCACTGTAGAGAAACACCTATGCATTCTACAGTCATATTCAGCTATGATTTCAACACTGAAATACCAGACTACAGAGAGTGGACTATAGGCTCCTATTGTACACACCGGTCCTTGTAACGTCACTGTAGAGAAACACTTATGCATTCTACAGTCATATTCAGCTATCATTTCAACACTGAAATACCAGACTACAGAGAGTGGACTATAGGCTCCTATTGTACACACCGGTCCTTGTAACGTCACTGTAGGGAAACACTTATGCATTCTTCACTCATATTCAGCTATGATTTCAACACTGAAATACCAGACTACAGAGAGCGGACTATAGGGTCCTATTGTACACACCGGTCCTTGTAACGTCACTGTAGAGAAACACTTATGCATTCACCAGTCATATTCAGCTATGATTTCAACACTGAAATACCAGACTACAGAGAGTGGACTATAGGCTCCTATTGTACACACCGGTCCTTGTAACGTCACTGTAGGGAAACACTTATGCATTCTACAGTCATATTCAGCTATGATTTCAACACTGAAATACCAGACTACAGACAGCGGACTATAGGCTCCTATTGTACACACCGGTCCTTGTAACGTCACGTGGAGAATCACTTATGCATTCTACAGTCATATTCAGCTATGATTTCAACACTGAAATACCAGACTACAGAGAGCGGACTATAGGGTCCTATTGCAAACACCGGTCCTTGTAACGCCACTGTAGAGAACCACTTATGCATTCTACAGTCATATTCATCTATGATTTCAACACTGAAATACCAGACTACAGAGAGCGGACTATTGGAAACTATTGCACACACCGGTCCTTGTAACGTCACTGTAGAGAAACACTTATGCATTCTACAGTCATATTCAGCTATGATTTCAACACTGAAATACCAGACTACAGAGAGCGGACTATAGGGTCCTATTGCACACACTGGTCCTTATAACGTCACTGTAGAGAAACACTTATGCATTCACCAGTCATATTCAGCGATGAGTTCAACACTGAAATACCAGACTACAAGACAGCGGACTATAGGGTCCTATTGCACACACTGGTCCTTATAACGTCACTGTAGAGAAACACTTATGCATTCACCAGTCATATTCAGCGATGAGTTCAACACTGAAATACCAGACTACAAGGTAGCGGACTATATGGTCCTATTGCACACACTGGTCCTAGTAACGTCACTGTAGGGAAACACTTAAGCCCGGTGCACACTAGCGACATAACGACATAAGGACGTTATGTTGCAACGAAAAAAGCATGGGAAATAATTGAAATAATCATTTTTTCCATGGAACATCATTAGATTACTTCACCACAGCAATCTTATGTTATTTTTTGTGGATTTCAACGCTGTGAAACCACTAAATTTTGCTCGCGTGATATTTTCCTTATGTCGTTATGTCGCAAGTGTGCACCAGGCTTTATGCATTCTTCACTCATATTCAGCTATGATTTCAACACTGAAATACCAGACTACAGAGAGCGGACTATTGGAAACTATTGCACACACCGGTCCTTGTAACGTCACTGTAGAGGAACACCTATGCATTCTACAGTCATATTCAGCTATGATTTCAACACTGAAATACCAGACTACAGAGAGCGGACTATTGGGAACTATTGCACACACCGGTCCTTGTAACGTCACTGTAGAGAAACACTTATGCATTCTACAGTCATATTCAGCTATGATTTCAACACTGAAATACCAGACTATAGAGAGCGGACTATAGGCTCCTACTGCAAACACCGGTCCTTGTAACGTCACTGTAGAGAAACACTTATGCATTCTACAGTCATATTCAGCTATGATTTCAACACTGAAATACCAGAATACAGAGAGCTGACTATAGGGTCCTATTGCACACACCGGTCCTTGTAACGTCACTGTAGGGAAACACTTATGCATTCAAACAGTCATATTCAGGTATGATTTCAACACTGAAATACCAGACTACAGAGAGCGGACTATTGGGAATTATTGCACACATCGGTCCTCGTAACGTCACTGTAGGGAAACACTTATGCATTCTACAGTCATATTCAGCTATGATTTCAACACTGAAATACCAGACTACAGAGAGCGGACTATTGGAAACTATTGCACACACCGGTCCTTGTAACGTCACTGTAGGGAAACACTTATGCATTCTACAGTCATATTCAGCTAAGATTTCAACACTGAAATACCAGACTACAGAGAGCTGACTATAAGGTCCTATTGCACACATCGGTCCTTGCAACGTCACTGTAGGGAAACACTTATGCATTCTAAAGTAATGTTCAGCGATGAGTTCAACACTGAAATACCACACTACAAGGTACAGCGGACTATAGGGTCCTATTCTACACACCGGTCCTTGTAACGTCACTGTAGGGAAACACTTATGCATTTTGATGTCATATTCAGCGATATTAGTTCAACACTGAAATACCAGACTACAAGGTAGTGGACTATAGGGTCCCATTGCACACATCGGTCCTTGTAACGTCACTGTAGGGAAACACTTATGCATTCTAAAGTCATATTCAGGGATGAGTTCAACACTGAAATACCAGACTACAGAGAGCGGACTACAGGGTCCTATTGCACACACCGGTCCTTGTAACGTCACTGTAGGGAAACACTTATGCATTCTAAAGTCATATTCAGCGATGAGTTCAACACTGAAATACCAGACTACAGAGAGTGGACTATAGGGTCATATTGCACACACTGGTCCTTGTAACGTCACTGTAGGGAAAAACTTATGCATTCTAAAGTAATATTCAGCGATGAGTTCAACACTGAAATACCACACTACAAGGTACAGCGGACTATAGGGTCCTATTCTACACACCGGTCCTTGCAACGTCACTGTAGGGAAACACTTATGCATTTTGAAGTCATATTCAGCAATATTAGTTCAACACTGAAATACCAGACTACAAGGTAGCGGACTATAGGGTCCCATTGCACACACCGGTCCTTGTAACGTCACTGTAGGGAAACACTTATGCATTCTAAAGTCATATTCAGGGATGAGTTCAACACTGAAATACCAGACTACAGAGAGCGGACTATAGGGTACTATTGCACACACCGGTCCTTGTAACGTCACTGTAGGGAAACACTTATGCATTCTACAGTCATATTCAGCGATGAGTTCAACACTGAAATACCAGACTACAGAGAGCGGACTATAGGGTACTATTGTACACACCGGTCCTTGTAACGTCACTGTAGGGAAACACTTATGCATTCTACAGTCATATTCAGCTATGATTTCAACACTGAAATACCAGACTACAGAGAGCGGACTATAGGCTCCTATTGTACACACCGGTCCTAGTAACGTCACTGTAGGGAAACACTTATGCATTCTTCACTCATATTCAGCTATGATTTCAACACTGAAATACCAGACTACAGACAGCAGACTATAGGCTCCTATTGTACACACCGGTCCTCATAACGTCACTGTAGGGAAACACTTATGCATTCTACAGTCATATTCAGCGATGAGTTCAACACTGAAATACCAGACTACAGACAGCGGACTATAGGCTCCTATTGTACACACCGGTCCTAGTAACGTCACTGTAGGGAAACACTTATGCATTCTTCACTCATATTCAGCGATGAGTTCAACACTGAAATACCAGACTACAGAGAGCGGACTATAGGGTACTATTGTACACACCGGTCCTTGTAACGTCACTGTAGGGAAACACTTATGCATTCTACAGTCATATTCAGCTATGATTTCAACACTGAAATACCAGACTACAGAGAGCGGACTATAGGCTCCTATTGTACACACCGGTCCTCGTAACGTCACTGTAGGGAAACACTTTTGCATTCTACAGTCATATTCAGCTATGAGTTCAACACTGAAATACCAGACTACAGACAGCAGACTATAGGCTCCTATTGTACACACCGGTCCTCATAACGTCACTGTAGGGAAACACTTATGCATTCTACAGTCATATTCAGCGATGAGTTCAACACTGAAATACCAGACTACAGACAGCGGACTATAGGCTCCTATTGTACACACCGGTCCTAGTAACGTCACTGTAGGGAAACACTTATGCATTCTTCACTCATATTCAGCGATGAGTTCAACACTGAAATACCAGACTACAGAGAGCGGACTATTGGAAACTATTGCACACACCGGTCCTTGTAACGTCACTGTAGAGAAACACCTATGCATTCTACGGACGTCATATTCAGCTATGATTTCAACACTGAAATACCAGACTACAGAGAGCGGACTATTGGAAACTATTGCACACACCGGTCCTTGTAACGTCACTGTAGAGAAACACCTATGCATTCTACAGTCATATTCAGCTATGATTTCAACACTGAAATACCAGACTACAGAGAGCGGACTATTGGGAACTATTGCACACACCGGTCCTTGTAACGTCACTGTAGAGAAACACTTATGCATTCTACAGTCATATTCAGCTATGATTTCAACACTGAAATACCAGACTACAGAGAGCGGACTATAAGGTCCTATTGCACACATCGGTCCTTGTAACGTCACTGTAGGGAAACACTTATGCATTCTAAAGTAATCTTCAGCGATGAGTTCAACACTGAAATACCACACTACAAGGTAGAGCGGACTATAGGGTCCTATTCTACACACCGGTCCTAGTAACGTCACTGTAGGGAAACACTTATGCATTCTGAAGTCATATTCAGCGATATGAGCTCAACACCGAAATACCAGACTACAAGGTAGCGGACTATAGGGTCCCATTGCACACATCCGTCCTTGTAACGTCACTGTAGGGAAACACTTATGCATTCTAAAGTCATATTCAGCAATGAGTTCAACACTGAAATACCAGACTACAGAGAGCGGACTATAGGGTCCTATTGCACACACCGGTCCTTGTAACGTCACTGTAGGGAAACACTTATGCATTCTAAAGTCATATTCAGCGATGAGTTCAAACTGAAATACCAGACTATAGAGAGCGGACTATAGGGTCATATTGCACACACTGGTCCTTGTAACGTCACTGTAGGGAGACACTTATGCATTCTAAAGTACTATTCAGCGGTGAGTTCAACACTGAAATACCAGACTACAGGGAGCGGACTATAGGGTCCTATTGCAAACACCGGTCCTTGTAACGTCACTGTAGAGAAACACTTATGCATTCTAAAGTCATATTCAGCGATGAGTTCAACACTGAAATACCAGACTACAGAGAGCGGACTATAGGGTCCTGTTGCACACACCGGTCCTTGCAACGTCACTGTAGGGAAACACTTATGCATTTTGAAGTCATATTCAGCGATATTAGTTCAACACTGAAATACCAGACTACAAGGTAGCGGACTATAGGGTCCCATTGCACACACCGGTCCTTGTAACGTCACTGTAGGGAAACACTTATGCATTCTCAAGTCATATTCAGCGATGAGTTCAACACTGAAATACCAGACTACAGAGAGCGGACTATAGGGTACTATTGCACACACCGGTCCTTGTAACGTCACTGTAGGGAAACACTTATGCATTCTACAGTCATATTCAGCGATGAGTTCAACAGTGAAATACCAGACTACAGAGAGCGGACTATAGGGTCCTGTTGCACACACCGGTCCTTGTAACTTCACTGTAGGGAAACACTTATGCATTCTTCACTCATATTCAGCTATGATTTCAACACTGAAATACCAGACTACAGAGAGCGGACTATTGGAAACTATTGCACACACCGGTCCTTGTAACGTCACTGTAGAGAAACACCTATGCATTCTACGGTCATATTCAGCTATGATTTCAACACTGAAATACCAGACTACAGAGAGTGGACTATTGGAAACTATTGCACACACCGGTCCTTGTAACGTCACTGTAGAGAAACACCTATGCATTCTACAGTCATATTCAGCTATGATTTCAACACTGAAATACCAGACTACAGAGAGCGGACTATTGGGAACTATTGTACACACCGGTCCTTGTAACGTCACTGTAGAGAAACACTTATGCATTCTACAGTCATATTCAGCTATGATTTCAACACTGAAATACCAGACTACAGAGAGCGGACTATAAGGTCCTATTGCACACATCGGTCCTTGTAACGTCACTGTAGGGAAACACTTATGCATTCTAAAGTAATGTTCAGCGATGAGTTCAACACTGAAATACCACACTACAAGGTAGAGCGGACTATAGGGTCCTATTCTACACACGGTCCTAGTAACATCACTGTAGGGAAACACTTATGCATTCTGAAGTAGTATTCAGCGGTGAGTTCAACACTGAAATACCAGACTACAGGGAGCGGACTATAGGGTCCTATTGCAAACACCGGTCCTTGTAACGTCACTGTAGAGAAACACTTATGCATTCTACAGTCATATTCAGCTATGATTTCAACACTGAAATACCAGACTACAGAGAGCGGACTATAGGGTGCTATTGCACACATCGGTCCTTGTAACGTCACTGTAGGGAAACACTTATGCATTCTACAGTGTCATATTGAGCTATGATTTCAACACTGAAATACCAGACTACAGAGAGCGGACTATTGGGAACTATTGCACACACCGGTCCTGGTAACGTCACTGTAGAGAAACACTTATGCATTCTACAGTCATATTCAGCTATGAGTTCAACACTGGAATAACCGACTACAGAGAGCGGACTATAGGCTCCTATTGCACACACCGGTCCTTGTAACGTCACTGTAGAGAAACACTTATGCATTCTACAGTCATATTCAGCTATGATTTCAACACTGAAATACCAGACTACAGACAGCGGACTATACGGTCCTATTGTACACACCGGTCCTTGTAACGTCACTGTAGAGAAACACTTATGCATTCTTCAGTCATATTCAGCTATGATTTCAACACTGAAATACCAGACTACAGAGAGCGGACTATAAGGTCCTATTGTACACACCGGTCCTTGTAACGTCACTGTAGAGAAACACTTATGCATTCTACAGTCATATTCAGCGATGAGTTCAACACTGAAATACCAGACTACAGAGAGTGGACTATAGGGTCCTATTGTACACACCGGTCCTTGTAACGTCACTGTAGAGAAACACTTATGCATTGTACAGTCATATTCAGCGATGAGTTCAACACTGAAATACCAGACTACAAGACAGCGGACTATAGGCTCCTATTGCACACACCGGTCCTTGTAACGTCACTGTAGGGAAACACTTATGCATTCTACAGTCATACTCAGTGATGAGTTCAACACTGAAATACCAGACTACAGAGAGCGGACTATAGGGTCCTATTGCAAACACCGGTCCTTGTAACGTCACTGTAGAGAAACACCTATGCATTCTACGGTCATATTCAGCGATGATTTCAACACTGAAATACCAGACTACAGAGAGCGGACTATAGGGTCCTGTTGCACACACCGGTCCTTGTAACTTCACTGTAGGGAAACACTTATGCATTCTTCAGTCATATTCAGCTATGAGTTCAACAATGAAATACCAGACTACAGAGAGCGGACTATAGGGTCCTGTTGCACACACCGGTCCTTGTAACTTCACTGTAGGGAAACACTTATGCATTCTTCAGTCATATTCAGCTATGAGTTCAACAATGAAATACCAGACTACAGAGAGCGGACTATAGGCTCCTATTGTACACACCGGTCCTCATAACGTCAATGTAGGGAAACACTTATGCATTCTTCAGTCATATTCAGCTATGAGTTCAACAATGAAATACCAGACTACAAGGTACAGCGGACTATAGGGTCCTATTGTACACACCGGTCCTTGTAACGTCACTGTAGGGAAACACTTATGCATTCTAAAGTCATATTCAGTGATATGAGTTCAACACTGAAATACCAGACTAAAAGGTAGTGGACTATAGGGTCCTATTGCACACATCAGTCCTTGTAATGTCACTGTAGGGAAACACTTATGCATTCTTCACTCATATTCAGCGATGAGTTCAACACTGAAATACCAGACTACAGAGAGCGGACTATAGGGTCCCATTGCACACATCGGTCCTTGTAACGTCACTGTAGAGAAACACTTATGCATTCTTCAGTCATATTCAGCTATGAGTTCAACAATGAAATACCAGACTACAGAGAGCGGACTATAGGGTCCTATTGTACACACCGGTCCTTGTAACGTCACTGTAGAGAAACACTTATGCATTCTACAGTCATATTCAGCTATGATTTCAACACTGAAATACCAGACTACAGACAGCGGACTATACGGTCCTGTTGCACACACCGGTCCTTGTAACTTCACTGTAGGGAAACACTTATGCATTCTTCAGTCATATTCAGCTATGAGTTCAACAATGAAATACCAGACTACAGAGAGCGGACTATAGGGTCCTGTTGCACACACCGGTCCTTGTAACTTCACTGTAGGGAAACACTTATGCATTCTTCAGTCATATTCAGCTATGAGTTCAACAATGAAATACCAGACTACAGAGAGCGGACTATAGGCTCCTATTGTACACACCGGTCCTCATAACGTCAATGTAGGGAAACACTTATGCATTCTTCAGTCATATTCAGCTATGAGTTCAACAATGAAATACCAGACTACAAGGTACAGCGGACTATAGGGTCCTATTGTACACACCGGTCCTTGTAACGTCACTGTAGGGAAACACTTATGCATTCTAAAGTCATATTCAGTGATATGAGTTCAACACTGAAATACCAGACTAAAAGGTAGTGGACTATAGGGTCCTATTGCACACATCAGTCCTTGTAATGTCACTGTAGGGAAACACTTATGCATTCTTCACTCATATTCAGCGATGAGTTCAACACTGAAATACCAGACTACAGAGAGCGGACTATAGGGTCCCATTGCACACATCGGTCCTTGTAACGTCACTGTAGAGAAACACTTATGCATTCTTCAGTCATATTCAGCTATGAGTTCAACAATGAAATACCAGACTACAGAGAGCAGACTATAGGGTCCTATTGTACACACCGGTCCTTGTAACGTCACTGTAGAGAAACACTTATGCATTCTACAGTCATATTCAGCTATGATTTCAACACTGAAATACCAGACTACAGACAGCGGACTATACGGTCCTATTGTACACACCGGTCCTTGTAACGTCACTGTAGAGAAACACTTATGCATTCTTCAGTCATATTCAGCTATGATTTCAACACTGAAATACCAGACTACAAAGAGCGGACTATAAGGTCCTATTGTACACACCGGTCCTTGTAACGTCACTGTAGAGAAACACTTATGCATTCTACAGTCATATTCAGCGATGAGTTCAACACTGAAATACCAGACTACAGAGAGTGGACTATAGGGTCCTATTGTACACACCGGTCCTTGTAACGTCACTGTAGAGAAACACTTATGCATTCTACAGTCATATTCAGCAATGAGTTCAACACTGAAATACCAGACTACAAGACAGCGGACTATAGGCTCCTATTGCACACACCGGTCCTTGTAACGCCACTGTAGAGAAACACTTATGCATTCTACAGTCATATTCAGCTATGATTTCAACACTGAAATACCAGACTACAGAGAGCGGACTATAGGGTCCTATTGTACACACCGGTCCTCATAACGTCAATGTAGGGAAACACTTATGCATTCTTCAGTCATATTCAGCTATGAGTTCAACAATGAAATACCAGACTACAAGGTACAGCGGACTATAGGGTCCTATTGTACACACCGGTCCTTGTAACGTCACTGTAGGGAAACACTTATGCATTCTAAAGTCATATTCAGTGATATGAGTTCAACACTGAAATACCAGACTAAAAGGTAGTGGACTATAGGGTCCTATTGCACACATCAGTCCTTGTAATGTCACTGTAGGGAAACACTTATGCATTCTAAAGTCATATTCAGCGATGAGTTCAACACTGAAATACCAGACTACAGAGAGCGGACTATAGGGTACTATTGCACACACCGGTCCTTGTAACGTCACTGTAGGGAAACACATGCATTCTACAGTCATATTCAGCGATAAGTTCAACACTGAAATACCAGACTACAGAGAGCGGACTATAGGGTACTATTGTACACACCGGTCCTCATAACGTCAATGTAGGGAAACACTTATGCATTCTTCAGTCATATTCAGCTATGAGTTCAACAATGAAATACCAGACTACAGAGAGCGGACTATAGGGTCCTATTGCACACACCGGTCCTCATAACGTCACTGTAGGGAAACACTTATGCATTCTACAGCCATATTCAGCTATGAGTTCAACACTGAAATACCAGACTACAGAGAGCGGACTATAGGGTCCTATTGCACACACTGGTCCTTGTAACGTCACCATAGCATACCTGTCCAATACTGTATCCCATTTACCAATGGTCATGACCAATCGACAATTTGTCATTTCGACATGACCAATGGTCGAACATGATTTATTCATATACTCACATTACCTCACATTGTCTGCAGGGGGTCTAAATAGTTTATCAGGCAGGCCCAAATGATCCTGGTTCACAAATGGTGAAATTATAAGGGGAGGGGTGGTCTACAGAGGATGATGACCAACTGATCATACTGCAAGTATGCACGAATTAAATTGCATGCCCCATCAGCCAGACCGACCAATGGTCGAATGGTGAAAATATAAGGGGAGGGGCGGTCTATAGTGAATGATGAGATACCAACTGATTGTACTGTAAACACCGGCTCAAAACACTATGGACCAGACCAAAACACTATGGACCTATCTTGTGTTACTACTTGTCAAAATAACCGGTCAATCATGTAATTAATACGTCATAACCAATTAATGTAATTAGAGCGCGCGGACCAATTCAGTTGTACAGTAAAATCTAGAAAACCCACTTCAGTCTGATGCATTATCTAAAACTGGTGCCGAAACCCGGCCTTTAGACAAAATGTCTAAAGAAGAAAAAGAACTAGCTAGGCTTAAAGCAGTAAGAGCCGCATACAAGGGTCACTGCACCCAAGACATTAAAAAGGCGGACCGTAGACATCCTCAAAAAGCAAAGTAGCACCTCTCAAAACGCAAACATGCCTCGTTTGGAATTACTAGCTGCTCTACTTGGAGCCAATCTGTTACAGCATGTAACCCCTTTGCGCAACAAACTCAGAATTTCAGAAACATACCTTTGGAGTGATTCCAAAATCGTTCTTTCGTGGATAAAGTCTACGAAACCCTTGCGTCAACAATTCATCCAAACACGAGTTGACAAAATCAAAGATAAGACAAAACAATCTGTTTGGAAATATTGTCCCTCCATCTCCAACCCAGCGGATTATCTCACTAGAGGAATGGACACCAAAGCTTTCATGGCAAAACTCGAAACCTGGAGCAAGGGACCCATTTGGCTCTCAAAATCAGAAAAAGAATGGCCAGAAAACAGCGACATCATCCTCAACTGTGAGATCGAAGAAGATGCAGCCACAAACACAAACTTGGCAGACTCGGATACAACTCAGAACATACTAAATGTGATAGACATCACAAGGTGTAGCACCTTATGCAAAGCAATACGCATCATGGCACTCGTTAGTGCATTCACTCAGAAGTTAGCTAAGAAACCAGTCACATTCGAGATTACTGCTAAAGAGAGAAAAGAAGCGCTCAACAAACTTCTGAAAGCCACCCAGCAGGCTCATTTTGCAGATATCATATCGAAACTCAAAAGCAAGAAGAAGGACCTTCCCAATATAGTACACCAACTTGGTCTCTACATCGACGATAAAGATGGCTTATTACGATGCCGTGGACGGCTGATGCACGCCCCCCTACAAGAACGCACCAAGTTTCCAATCCTGATCCCAAGAAAAAGTCACTTGACCACTTTAATCG
Source organism: Scolanthus callimorphus (assembly GCA_033964015.1). Lineage (NCBI taxonomy): Eukaryota > Metazoa > Cnidaria > Anthozoa > Actiniaria > Edwardsiidae > Scolanthus > Scolanthus callimorphus. Next base: position 14,703,382 of record CM066920.1, on the reverse strand, counting down.
TAAGAGAAACACACCTGATTGTCATGCATGGTGGCACTCGGGAAACTCTCACTCAACTGAGACAGAACTATTGGATCCCTAAAGGTAGACAAACAGTGAAACAATTGATTGGCCAATGCGTCACTTGCAAGAAAGTCGAAGGCCCTCCATTTCGCTCAGTTATCACTCCACCATTACCGAAGTCAAGACTCAAAGGAACTGAAGCCTTTCAAGTTACTGGAGTAGACTATGCCGGCCCCCTATACGTACGCGATTCAAGCAATAAACTTACGAAAGTCTACACATGCCTCTTCACCTGTGCTGTAGTACGAGCACTTCACCTTGAACTAGTGGAAGACAACACAGTACACGCATTCTTAAGAGCGTTCAGACGATTTATTAGTAGAAGAGGAATACCTGAACATATAATCTCGGATAACGCCAAAACATTCAAAGCTGGATCCAAGGAACTAAAAGCACTAAAAACGCATATTCTGAAAGCAGCAGAATGTCAGAAGTTTCTGACCAATCATGGGATAAAATGGGAATTTATCACAGAGAGAGCACCCTGGTGGGGAGGGTTCTACGAGAGAATGATAGGGCTAGTCAAACGAAGACTCAAGAAAACCATTGGAAAAGCCTCCCTGACTGCAGTGGAGCTACAGACTATCCTAGCTGAAATTGAAGCAATACTAAACAGCCGTCCCCTCACCTACACATACACAGATATCGATGACGGCCCACCTTTAACGCCTTCTCACTTTCTGTGTGGACACAGACTACTTACGCTCCCTGATTCAGAGAATGAAGACTCAGACTACAATCCTAAAGGCATAAACTTATCTGCCAATGAATTAACTAAGAGAGCCAGATTTCATCAACGATTGATGCAAACCTTCTGGAAACTGTGGCGAGATGAGTATCTAACTAGTCTTCGAGAATTCCACTCGACATCCATTGGCAAAAAGGGCAGTGCGGTCACTAAAGGAAAACTTGTTCTCATTCACGATGATACTCCACGTAGTCAATGGAAGGTAGCTGTAATAACTGAACTCCATCCAAGCAAAGACGGACAAGTGCGTTCCGTAACACTCCGAACAAGCAATGGCAGGCTACTTTCCAGACCTATTGAGAAGCTGTATCCACTAGAGATCGAGGTCGAGGAAGAGCAGGAAACCGAAACAGACACCTGCCAAGAGAAAAAACCTCAAAAGGATCCTCGACCACAACGACCTGCAGCACAACGTGCCACTCAAGCCATTAAAGAACTTTACGAATCTGACTAAACTGAATAAGACTATATTCTACATAAGCTTAATGAACTTTTGAACTGTCAGTATCAGTACTTGTTTGTCCAAAATTGTTATCCTACTTGTCACTTCGCAGATTATTTTACTTATTATTTCACTGTTATTCAAATGTATTTTCACTTTGCTGGCCCGGGAGGGTGTCAAAATAACCGGTCAATCATGTAATTAATACGTCATAACCAATTAATGTAATTAGAGCGCGCGGACCAATTCAGTTGTACAGTAAAATCTAGAAAACCCACTTCAGTCTGATGCATTATCTAAAACTACTAGAGCGGAACATTTTACTAGGACTCAGCCAATCACAGGCCGTTATAAGAGTTGCCCTCTTCAAGTAGTAAAATGTTACGCCTCTTTTACCAAGTTCCTCAGACATCTGTTTCTGAAATTGTCAAAACAACAGCAATGTGAATGAAAAAACGTTCACAAATGCCAACAGAAGTATTACTTTAGTTGATTTGTGTTGGATATATTTAGTTTTGATAGAAAATTCATCTACAAGCAAGCTAAGACTAACTTCTCAACTTGGCGCCAGTGTTGAACTGATGTTTGCATGTGTCGATTGACACAACACTGAGCACAAATACATTGCAGAGCTTGAAAGCTTCTGCTTCTGCACAACAACTTTATGATTAAGCTTGTAAAAAAGATACAATTTAACTTTTGCTGTGGGTCCTGTGGACGTTTATATAAAGCAATAGTTTTAAATACTTGTCTTTGTCCTATACAGGACTAGTTTTTTTTCTTTGACCTTTGCTCAGTCATGCGTGTATAAAAACCTTGATCAATAAATTGTGATAAATGCACGAACATAACAGCTTTATTGAGAAATGTCAGCGCGATAGTCAGGGATAGGATATGTGACCATGAATATTGAACCACGAAATAAAGAGGAGAATAATTTTTCACAATTAATAACGGCAAATTCACGCATAAGAACGGCCTCTAAAGTCCTCTTGTATTCTTTAAATGTTAAATAAATGTTCGCTGAGAATTGCCTCGTACTTTGAAGCATTTTTGTTTGCGACCTCGTCGTGTATCGTTACGAGAATGAGACTCTTGACGGGATGCGTGATTGGAGTGTTTTTTACAACGGAAAACAAATTTATAAAGCGCCGGTGACTAGATTTACAATTCAAATTAAAGATCAGGATTGTTAAAACAAAAAAACCCTGATTCTGAGACAAATGCATTGGGAGTTCGGGGTCTGTGCTGGAGCAAAACGTGCGAGTCAGAACCATGTATTTTAAGACGAGATCTCGGTACATTTTATGCGGCCGAATACGACACCACATCAAAGCGACCACCTCCGTAACATTTTACTGATACTGCCAATCAAACAGGAATACACTTGGAAAATGTTGCTGTAGCTGTCATTTCGCTATGAACGTTGTTGCTGCCGTAGACTTGCTCCAAGTCGACCTCTCGACCAACACAAGAGCGCTAATGAATTAAAAATATATCCACGGTGCTCGCGATTTGACCATTCTCGCTTGTAGCTCTCGATGCGCAAAGGGCGAAAACAGCATCGCTAAATACTTTCGAAATGATTTGTAAAAAGAGGAAACAATTAGCGCTGCTAAACGATTTCGGACATTTCGTTATTTGAATCTATGAGTACACAAAATACCAGCACTCAAAAAGCTCACAAGCCAGAATGAGCGGTGAAGCTTTTGCTGAGCCAGGCGAGTTTGTTAATTGTTTCCTTTTTTCGACAAATCATTTCGAAATTTAGCGATGCTGTTTCGCTTTTTTGCGCCTCGAGAGCTACAAGGAGAATAGCTGTATTCACACTACAGAGGAAAACTCGTCTGAGACGAGTTTCTCGTCAGAAAAAGTTCCTTTCTTGTGTCAATTCTACTCAGAAACACTTGCTCGTTATCTCTAAACCTTCTTCTTCATAAAAATTGTTTTCGCGTGATCACAGAAGAACAGGGAACCATATTCAAGGCGAGAAACTCGTCTCAGACGAGTTTTCCGTCTCTAGTGTGAATACAGCTAATGAATGGTCCAGTCGCGAGCACCGTGGATATTTTTTATTTTATATTCATTAGCGCTTGGCGAGAATTTGAGTAGTAGCTCTTGTGTTGGTGAGAGATCGACTTGGAGCAAGTCTGCTGCTGCAGCAACAACGTTCATAGCGAAATGATCGACAGCTACAGCAACATTTTCCAAGTGTATTCCTGTTTGATTGGCAGTTTCAGTAAAATGTTACCGAGGCGGTTGCTTCGATGTGGTGTCGTATTCGGCCGCATAAAATGTACCGAGGTCTTGTCTTAAATACATGGTTCTGACTCGCACGTTTTGCTCCAGCACAGACCCCGAAATCCCAATACATTTTTCTCAGAATCAGGGTTTTTTTGTTTTAACAATCCTGATCTTTAATTTGAGTTGTAAATCTAGTCACCGGCGCTTTATAGATTTTGTTTCCCGTTGTGAAAAACACTCAAATCTCGCATCCCGTCAAGAGTCTCATTCTCGTAACGATATACGACGAGGTCACGGACAAAAATGCTTCAAAGTACGAGGCAATTCTCAGCGAACATTTCTCTCGCGAAAAATCGGATTTCATACCTTGTCAATTATTTAGGACGCTCCTCAACTGCTTCCCATGAGGAAAACAAAAGGTGCTCCTTTAACTGACTCGTAAGGAAACAAACTCGCCTGGCTCAGCAAAAGTTTCACCGCTCATTTTGGCTTGTGAGCTTTTTGAGTGCTGGTATTTTGTGTTTTAATCAATTCAAATAACGAAATTGTTTTGCAACGCTAATTGTTTCCTTTAACAAATTATTTCGAAGTATTTAGCGATGCTGTTTTCGCCCCCCTTTGCGCCTCGAGAGCTACAAGCGAGAATGGTGCAGTCGCGAGCACCGTGGATATATTTTATATTTTATTCATTAGCGCTTGGCGAGTGTTGGTGTTTCATGGCTCTTTCAGTTGAGCTCATCAACCACTGCAGCAACAACGTTCACAGTGAAATGATCGACAGCTACAGCAACATTTTCCAAGTGTATTCCTGTTTGATTGGCAGTATCAGTAAAATGTTACGGAGGTGGTCGCTTTGATGTGGTGTCGTATTCGGCCGCATAAAATGTACCTGAGATGAGATCTCGTCTTAAAATACATGGTTCTGACTCGCACGTTTCGCTCCAGCACAGACCCCGAACTCCCAATGCATTTGTCTCAGAATCAGGGCTTTTTTGTTTTAACAATCCTGATCTTTAATTTGAATTGTAAATCTAGTCACCGGCGCTTTATAGATTTTGTTTTCCGTTGTAAAAAACACTCCAATCACGCATCCGGTCAAGAGTCTCATTCTCGTAACGATACACGACGAGGTCACAAACAAAAATGCTTCAAAGTACGAGGCAATTCTCAGCGAACATTTATTAACATTTAAAGAATACAAGAGGACTTTAGAGGCCGTTCCTATGCGTGAATTTGCCAAAATTAATTGTGAAAAATTATTTTCCTCTTTATTTCGTGGTTCAATATTCATGGTCACATATCCTATCCCTGACTATCGCGCTGACATTTCTCAATAAAGCTGTTATGTTCGTGCATTTATCACGATTTATTGATCAAGGTTTTTATACACGCATGACTGAGCAAAGGTCAAAGAAAAAACTAGTCCTGTATAGGACAAAGACAAGTATTTAAAACTATTGCTTTATATAAACGTCCACAGGACCCACAGCAAAAAGTTAAATTGTATCTTTTTTACAGGCTTAATCATAAAGTTGTTGTGCAGAAGCAGAAGCTTTCAAACTCTGCAATGTATTTGTGCTCAGTGTTGTGTCAATTGACACATGCAAACATCAGTTCAACACTGGTGCCAAGTTGAGAAGTTAGTCTTAGCTTGCTTGTAGATGAATTTTCTATCAAAACTAAATATATCCAACACAAATCAACTAAAGTAATACTTCTGTTGGCATTTGTGAACGTTTTTTTCATTCACATTGCTGTTGTTTTGACAATTTCAGAAACAGATGTCTGAGGAACTTGGTAAAAGAGGCGTAACATTTTACTACAGAAGAGGGCAACTCTTATAACGGCCTGTGATTGGCTGAGTCCTAGTAAATGTTCCGCCCTAGTAGTAAAACAAGATAGGTCCATAGTGTTTTGGTCTGGTCCATAGTGTTTTGAGCCGGTGTTTGTAACAAAAACATATAAGTGAGTTGATACGTGTAACAGACGAATGAATCTGATGTGACAACCAGCGAACAACTCGCGATCACTAAACACAATATTTGGAAAACAATGTCCTTGCGTGCAGCCAATCAAAATTCAGATGTGACTTTCCACTGCACACGGCAGGCTTCCGTGCTCGTTTTGCAAACTACATTCTGATTCATCGATGCCTACAGATTTTTGGAAGATTTCCTGCTGGAAAACCAATCAACTCTGTAACAAGAACTTCCAAGCTCAACCAAATGCATAAAGTTCTCAGAAGGAGAAAAAAATTCAGGAATTGAGCATATTTTGCAAAGTTATAACTCACACCTCTCAGTTGCGGGATGTCAAGAAAAGAAGTTGGCTAAGCAAAGTTTTTATGGCTAGGAACCCTGAGAAACTATTGAAGAAATAACCAGAACGGGAGAAATGAATATCAACGTCGGCTGGATTCTGTTGATCCAAAAGGAACTAATTTAGACGTAGGAACGAAGGAGAAAACAGCTCAGCTATTTACAAGGGATCCGTTCTTGAAGAACAAACACAGAAGAAGGGAAATTAGAGTAGTTCTCCAGTGCTCTTAGTTATAAACTTCAAGATATGTTGTCATTGAATTTGTACTGGAAAATGAGATGTCAAGAAAGAACGAAGGATCCAATCAAGCCAAAACAAACAAGTAAGACTCACCAAAAAATGTGGTTGTTTTTTTGTTCTTTCAGTAGTGAATTAAAAACGTTTCGTTTATAAAGTAACTTGTCGATTTTATTTCTTTGTAAATTGTTGTCTTTAGATTTTCATTTGTTCTTCTTCAAGGTGCTTTTAAGCCTTATTTTTGATGAATTTTGAGCATGGAAAAGAAACAGTTCTCAACTCATTTGTGCTTCTGTTGTGGGAGTTCGCGCGTGTTATTTTTAGAAAACATGACGAATAACATCTCCTGTTGCTGATTGGCTAAGCGAAGAATCTGTTGCTTTCCAAATATGGTGTTTTTTGGTCGCAAGTTGTTCGCAGGTTGTCGCGCTGTTACACGTTTCAACTCACTTATATGTTTCTGACTGTAAGTATGCATTCCTCTCAGCAAGGCCTCTAGGGCCGAGTGACCAATGGTTGACCAATGGTCAAATGGTGTCGAACAGTGAAAATATCAGGGGAGGGGTGGTCTATAGGGGATGGTGAGATACCAATTGCTTGTACTGTAAGTATGTATTCCTCTCAGGCAGGCCCCTAAAACCGAGTGACCGATGGTCGAGCAATGGTCAACCAATGGTCAAATGGTGAAAATATAAGGGGAGGGGTGGTCTATAGTGAATGATGAGATACCAACTGCTTGTACTGTAAGTATGTATTCCTCTCAGGCAGGCCCCTAAAACAGAGTGACCGATGGTCGGCCAATGGTCAAAAATGGTGTCGAATAGTGAAAATGTAAGGGGAGGGGTGGTCTATAGTGAACAATGAGATAGCAACTGATTGTACTGTAAGTATGGATTCCTCTCAGGCAGGCCCCTAGAACTGAGTGACCAATGGTCAAATGGTGAGGAATGGTGAACATTTTAAGGGGAGGGGTGGTCTATAGGTGATGATGAAATACCAACTGATTTTACTGTAAGTATTTATTCCTCTTAGACACAAAAGGACCGAGTCACAACTGGTTGATGAACGGTCAAACAATGAGGCAGTTCAAAATATTAAAAACTGTAAAAGACTTTTATGTTTAATATAAGTCACTAAAAACGGTTTCACAAGTTTGTCATCTCATGTATATTCATGTGGTTACTTCACTGTATTACTTCATGTAATTACTTAATTATGTAATTACTCGACAGATGTATGCTAAATAGCCGTGACCAACACTAAATTTAACATATGCATTATCTAAATGCATAAAAAACATATCTTGGCGGGCCTAAAATGCATGTTCTCCTTGCACTATATCTCACAGGGGTGGGATGAGCCCTAATTTATGTTTTCTTGGTTCTCAAAGTGTGACCTCCAACTAGTATAGTTCACTAGGAAGGAATGAACCCTAATTGATATTTTCCTCGTTCTCAAAGCATGCCCTCTAGTCCACTATTTCACTTGTGCGGAATGAGCCCTAATGTATGAGTTTTCTCCTAGTTCTCAAAGTGTGTCCTCTTACTATTTCACTTGTCAGGAATGAACTCTAATGTATGTTTTCCTTGTTCTCAAACATGACCTCCAACAAATTCACTAGTGAGGAATGAGCTTTAATGTATGTTTCCTCATTCTGAAAGCGTGCCCTCCCACTATTTCACTTGTGAGGAATTAGCTTTTAATGTAAGTTTTCCTTGTTCTCAAAGCGTGCCCTCCCACTATTTCACTTGTAATGAATTAGCTTTAATGTATTTTTTCCCCATTCTCAAAGCATGCCATTTCACTATTTCACTTATGGTCACTCAGGCCTAGGGGCCTGCCTGAGCAGCATGTATACTTATGGTACAATCAGTTGGTGTTTCATCATCGACTTATTCCACCCCTCCCCTTGTATTCTCACCATTTGACCATTGGTCGACCATTGGTCGCTAGGTTCTAAGGGGGCTGCCTGAGAGGAATCCATACTTACAGTACAATCAGTTGGTATCTCATCATCCACTACAGACCACCCCTCCCCTTGTATTTTCATCATTCGACACCATTTGACCATTGGTCGACCATTGGTCACTTGGTCCTAGAGGCCTACCTGAGAGGAATGCATACTTACAGTACAATCAGTGGTTTCTCATCATTCACTATAGACCACCACTCCCCTTGTATTTTCATCATTCGACACCATTTGACCATTGGTCACTTGGTCCTACCTAGAGGCCTGCCTGAGAGGAATGCATACTTACAGTAGAATCAGTTGGTTTCTCATCATTCACTATAGACCACCCCTCCCCTTGTATTTTCATCATTCAACACCATTTGACCATTGGTCGACCATTGGTCACTTGGTCCTAGAGGCCTGCCTGAGAGGAATGCATACTTACAGTACAATCAGTTGGTTTCTCATCATTCACTATAGACCACCCCTCCACTTGTATTTTCATCATTCGACACCATTTGACCATTGGTCACTTGGTCCTAGAGGCCTGCCTGAGAGGAATGCATACTTACAGTAGAATCAGTTTGTATCTCATTGGCTGATTGGGCAATTCCAGAAAATAAAGGTACCCCCCCTACGGGCGGCATTTGGAAATTACGATGGGATGGGGGGGTTTAAGAGCTCGGAATTCTGATTGCAAGGGGGGTGTTCGAAGCTGGATTCTTTAACTTGCCCGGAATTCTATATGCATGGGGGGGTAAACCATTTTGGAAATTCTGGATGCATGGGGGGTTAAAAAACTAGTGCCGCCCGTGGGGAGGGTACCTTTATTTTCTGGAATTGCCCATTGCATTTTTAATCTGCACGGGGGGGTTGAGGACCTATGGAAATTTTCCAGGGGGGTTGTTTTGGACTCTGGAAATTCCATGGGAGGGGGTGTGTCTGGAGACTGGAAATTCCAGGGGGGAGGGGTAAAAAAGTCAGTACAGTCAGTTGGTTTCTCATCATTCACTATAGACCACCCCTCCCCTAATATTTTCACCATTCTACACCATTTGACGATTGGTCGACCATTGGTCACTCGGTTTTAGGGGCCTGCCTGAGAGGAATCCATACTTACAGCACAATCAGTTGGTATCTCGGCATCCACTATATAGACCACCCCTTCCCTTATATTTTCACCATTCAACACACTTTGACCATTGGTCGTATGGTTCAGAGGCATGCCTCAGAGGAATGTATACTTACAGTACAATCAGTTGGTACCTCATCATCCACTATATAGACCACCCCTCATGCATACTTACAGTATGATCACTTAGTATCTTGTCATCCCCTTTAAACCACCCCTCATCACCTCACCATAGATACTCCTCTTTCATGCGTTCTCAAAGTGTGTGCAATAGGACCCTATAGTCTGCTGTCTGTAGTCTGGTATTTCGGAGTTGTAGTCTGGTATTTCACTGTTGAACTCATAGCTGAATATGAGTGTAGAATGCATAGGTAAGTGTTTCACTACAATGACGTTACAAGGACAATTCTGTAATGCCAGACTAAACACAGCAGACTATAAGGTCCTACTGCACACACTGGTCCTTGTCACATCACAGTGGAAAAACACTATTGGTACCCATTCTACAATCATATTCAGCAATAGGTTCAGTATTTTTACAGTATTTGAGGGAAAAAAAACTTGCTAAAACAAAGTCATCACTGCCATTGCACAGTGATCATAATGGTTCTGGCCTCTTATGCATATTAGGAAGTTTGGGAGCTTCCAGCAGGTTATTATGTTGTTAGAACATTTACCTTTCAATATTTTTCTGCAACAAAATTGAGCTCCATCATTTTCATGGTATCCATGATTAGCCTTCTAGTACCATCAGTGCCACTGAGGAAGCAATCCAATTACCTGTTTTAGTTTTAGGTTATGGCTGTTTTCTTTAGCTTGATGGGTAACAAACAATAAATCAACTTATTTTCCACTTGGTTCAGTTTCCTTTGTCAACTAATCCCCTGAAAAGACCCCACATTATGACCAGGAGATTATTATAGGGGAGTTTAATAATCCCCTTGCATACTTTAATTGGCAAGGAGAACTGCCAAGGACCTCCCCAAGACAATCCATTACCGCTAACAGTCTTAAGAAAAGCTGTGGGGTTGTTCCCGAAGATGTTCTATGACAGGTCATCTGGATCAGGGAACAAAATTAAGCCTTTGCTCATTGTGCAAGGCTCTTGTTACATGTAGTTTCTTAGCCAAGTTCCAGTAGGAACCACTAAGAAATTGTTAATGTGCCTGAGCAAGTTGACTGCGCATGTTGTTTATAATTCAGTTAGCGTAATTAAAACAAATTTTCATTTAAACACTGTTATCCTGAGAATGCACACCTCGATTGTATAGGCCAAACAAAAAAGGCACACAAAAAGCATCACAATCTACCAGTGAACAAAAGTAAAACTTAAACAATGATCTAAAATTGATTTTTAAAATGTAGTCTGAAGTTTTAGCGAAATATTACTACCGAAATCACTAAACTGTCGGCACCCTCAAAAATTCGATCTATCGTTTGTTAGTTTCAGTTCCTTCGTCTGGCTGTTTTGATCGATCCAAATGGTCACATGACATTTAAATTTTGTACCAAACAATGGAAAAACACGCTTTTTCCAATGTTTGATACAAAATTTAAGTTTCGGTAGTATTTTGAGGAAACCTTGCCAAGTGAAAAATAAGCATGTTATTGTCCATCTACCTGAGGGTTATGATATATAATAGGGCTGCACCCTTGACCAGAACCATAGGAGATCTTATTTCATAACTCTTGGTGCTGGACAATAAACCTTACATAATTCAATTAAGTAACACATAATGGGGGCAGCTCTAATAATAACTATTTTTTTGTTATAAATGACAAAACTAAAAACCTTTAGTAACACAGTATTTCATGGGGCTTGACTTGTGACCAATAGGTTACCATTGATGACTGCTACCGTAGATTTGAGGGTTTTGGTTACCCCAAAAAGCAAACAAACAAAATTATACCAAATGGTTAAACTTTTCTGAATTTTTTTTCATTATTCAGGCTTTCTGAAGGGAAAGCCCAAGTCCAGCCCTGGACTCTGCACGTGTTCCTAGAAAGGTTGCTCTTTTCCTGCGGTGTTATTGAATAAATCTGAATGTCGATTATTTTGGTTTCATACCTTTATCCATTCCGGGGATTTGGCACTTTAAAACATTATGCTAATTAGGTAGTTGATGACGTTGGGTCAGGCCTATTATATATTCATCCCTCATTACTTCACGAAAACCATATAGAGTCCAATTTCCTGTTCTTAAATTGTAATAACTCGTTCATTATAGCTGATTCATATACAGAATCCCTGGATTATCCAAAGATGTCTACAAAAATTAGGCTTGTGCAATTTTTACCTGACCTGATGTCATAGCTAATTAGCATAAAATTTAAAGCATATCTCTGGACCGGATAATGATATCAAAGCAACATAAACAGCATTCATATTTTATTCGTCCGTAGGCCAGGAGGCGAAACCCTCCATGTCTAAAATTGTAGCCATCTGTAGCCATTGTAGCCATCTATGTCCTACAACATGTATGTTGTAGGAACCTGGCAATGTCTGTCCCAGCTACAACAGACATAACCAATGTAACCAAGTACAGTGGAACCTGGATTATAGGATACTCGATCTAACAATATCCTCGATTTTGCGATATCATTTCTTTCTCTTGACAAAAAATACAGTTACAGTAAAATGTGTGAAAAAGACCTCTTTGCAACGATACCTTGATTTTACGTTACTTTTTTATTCTCCCGAGAACACTGACCAAAAACAATATGGAGAACTCCTGTAACTTGTAACTATAACGAGGGTCCCAGCCAATCACTGCACCTTTAATCATTTTAGTAGATTACAGTAGTAACTTTACCAGCACATTACTACCTAACAAAACATGTCCATGAAATACCCTTGAATTGCACATCTCCAGGGCTAAAACCTTAATCGATATAATTGTTAAGTAGGGAAGAGGTCAAAACAAATGAAATCTGGCTGGACCCAATTTGGGGGAGGTGGGGTAGGGCCACTTGCCTACCAACCAAACATTTCCAAAAACTCAATATTTAAAAATATTATTTTTTAATATAGCTTCTTAGTCATAAAACCAATTTCGATAAGAACCACATCAAACAATCCGCAATGTCCTATCATTTCGTTTAATGCATTCAGATTTTGCCCAGTCCCCCTAGGAAAGAAGTGTGGTGTTCAAAACCAGAGAGGGTGGGGTGGTACCAGGCGGTGACCGTTACCTCTCTGGCCCAAATTGGGTCCCTATCTGGGGCATGTGTTTTGACCTGCTCCCAGCTGAAGTTAATTTTGGTAAATAGAAATCAAAATCGGTCAAAAATGCTATCCCGTTGAAATAGCTATTTTTGAGAACAAGGCTGATGTTTGCATGACATGCAGAAAGGAAAATAAAACTGATCAATTGACCTTCTCTTGGACTTGTCAATGCTTGAATTAAGATTTATAGCACAAGGGATACAATATTAAATGCCTCAAAACTCTAAACATTTTTGCCATTTTGCACTCATCAGAAACTTGGAACTAAAGTAATAAGCAAGCTCTCACTTCCAGAATAGTCCAGTTTCGAATTCTCTAATGAATAGAGAATTCCGCTGAATAGGCATCGGCGGCGCATAAATACAGTGGGAGCCTCGGTTTGAAGTAGAAAAAGTTGTGAATACCAACGAGAAACTGATAAACCTTGAATGGAGACAATAGACAAAACTTTTTGGACTCGTTGGTATTCACAACTTTCGGGTTCAAACCGAGGCTCCCACTGTATTTATGCGCCGATGATGCCTATTCAGCGGTAGATTAGAGAATTCAAAACTGGACTATTGTGTGTAATAGAGACAAATTGTGCCTCACTTAAAAATCTATGAACATTTTGGCGAATATTTAGATTAAAATAGTAACAATTACGTGCATGTATGGTTTCTAGTTGCACTGATCAAGTGATAACAGGATTGTAATGCACTAGTCAATATTAAACCCCCCCCCCTCCCCCCGCTGTGGCATATGCAGGGGATTCATCACGATTTGGTGAATGATGTATCCTATGGAAATATAGCCAGGGCATTTGACCGAGCAGCCGCCATCTTGGAAAAAACCTTATGTTGTGTCTTGGGCAACCCCGTGTATCAATGGAACATGGCCAAAACGCACATTTTGCATAGAGTGAATGGGCACGGTGAGCAATTTAATGCTTTTTTGCTTGATTTTTTGCTTTTACAAACTCATATTATAGCTATTTTTTCGTACCCTTTTTAAAGCATAGTTTTTCTTTTAAATTTCGAGAGGAATATTCACAAAGAAAACCTGGTCATAATTAGCATAAAAGTTGGCAATTCTATTCTTTCGTTTGTCGGAGCATTCTTGGAATTATTTCAGTTCATCAAAATGTTTGTTTTAACAATAAGCATTCTCCGCGATGTGGACATTGGACAACCTTTCCTGGCTCTGCACGTGAAGACTGAATTTACAAGTGAAGGTCAGGGGCACTGAATGAAAGTATACTACAGAGATCGTTCTAATATGTTCTTAAATGGTTGTGTATCGTCCTTTTCACCCTCCCTCTGTACTCAAAGACAAAACGACCCCAGGGAATTGAGCGGGGGAATGGCACAAAAAAAGTCCTTGGGGGTGGGGGTGTTTGATAACTTTTGAAACAACTGTTTGTCAAATGCTATGCCGCTATGCCCCGGCCAGGGGGGTGCGGGGGTTTATATTGACTAGTGCATAATAGGTTTGTTCAACAAGCATTTTGTATGTTTATTAGTGGACCACTCTATGCAAGCAGAGCTGAGCACTTGAACATAATCAACATTTAATTTGAGGTCTATGTTTCCAATAATTTAGCAAATTAATTCTCACCTCAAATGGATATAGGCATTATGTGGTTTGTTACCCTTCAGGCCATGGGTTCGCGATTGTTGATTTTCAGTTGAATGGGGAGCGAGTGTACATTGTAGCGAGTGATGTTAAGACGCAGAAATCCACCTCAAAACTTGAAAAATAAACACAGCATACACATTAGATGATTTAGTAAGTATTCTTCAATTGTTTATTCAAACGTTTTTAGTATTAAAACTATATTTTAACTGTATTTTAACAACTTTTTCCACCAATTTTTCCCTAGCCCGTGAGGCATGTTTTATGATGCTATAATATTTCCGGCACGTGCAGCTCCGTCAAACAGGAGTCGAGGCAGCTCAGCAGTTTCTGGTTGAATCATGCCACGTTCGCATAGAGAAATGACATTGTCCAGATGCTTCCTTTGCAGAACAAACGAATAAAAGGACAAGACAAAAGCAAATGTAACAGAAAAACGTAACCTCGGCATCTCGATCTGTAAGCTTACCTTTACAGAAAATGTGAACCTTGTTTATCGTATTAGAACCTTGTTTATCTGTAAGCTTACCTTTACAGAAAATGTGAACCTTGTTTATCGTCCAGTGTTAAACAACGCTTGCCATAAAAAGAGGCAAGCAAACTTTCCTAATGACTTGATATGCCTTTGAACTCCAAATAAGTCTTCATTCTTTTCGGATGAATAAGATTTCATCGGATTGTTTTCAAACTGAACTCGCGTCCTCCGCGTCCTCCTCCAACCAACTCTTGTTCCCAGGGCTTCGCGGTCATACGTCCAGGATACCCTGCGCTGCGCGCCCAGAGGGCAAACGGGCCAGGAAAGAAGTCAAGATGGTATTTTTTTAGACTGCGTAGTAAGTTTCCGCGTTTCCGTGGGTTTCTTCAAATAAAGTTGTATTTACTCACCCTGAGCGTGGTTGGTTCGCTAGCTTAACTCCCTACTGGCGTGGTAGAGGCAAACAAAACCTCGTACTATATACATTTCTAGTCGATGGCGTCACATAAAAAAAACTCGTTCAGAGACGAGAACAAACTAAATTACAGTTAAAAAACGAATTACAAATGCTCGGACAGAATAAATGGAGTTGAAGTTCTGAAGTTCTTTGTTGTGAAGCTTTGTAAAACGCAGTGTCCGATGGAATCTTGTCTTTTTCTGGACCCGGGGGAGGGGCATTTGTCCATTTTTTGTCTTCCTCGCCGTGGGGTATTTTCCATCTTTTCCAGCCCGGGGCGGAGAATTTTTAGTTTTAATTTTAGAAATGACCAAATCCCCGGGGGTTGCCCGGAGGGGGGAGGGGGGGGGGGGGGGGGGGGGGCATGGCCACCGCTGGGGAATTGACTGATACATTACAGGAAACCCGTTTCTTGTTCCGCTTATTAGAAAATGGGCTCCTACAACACATGACAAGAATGCGTAAAATGAGCAAAACTTGGACTGGAAGCGCGGCGCGCGGCTGTTTTTCGTCGGAAGGAGATGATAGGTAATTGTTTGAAAAATAAAATAGACGCGCGCACCTCGTGCGAGAAAATGACACTAGGTACAAAAAAGCTGAAATTCGTTAAAATAGCCGATTTCGGCAAGCACTGCCTTTATCAGGGTCACAAAAACTAATGAATACACGATGGCTAAAGAGTGCGCATTCTAACGCTCAAGAAAAGCGCTTTTCTCACTAGTTGAAGGGCCCCCTTTACCGTTGTAATGTACTTGTTTTGGTACTTGCTTATGCCACAGTTTTCACTTTCAAGCTCTTATTTATTTATTTCTTAAAGGTCCCCGTAACGTCGGAAAAGTTCCAACTACTACACACACGATTTTTCAGTTCATATATTGGCATAACCAGCGAGATTGATTGATATTTTTTACTTCAAATGGTTCCTTCTTCCTCCCTACATCAAAACTCCTGTTGTATGACAAAACTATCGTCATGGTCCCTGTAACGTTAGTGTGATACAAACTAGGACCTGGTCCTCGTAACGCGTTACCAAAAATATTCGAAAAAAATTTTTTTCGATATTCTCTATTCCTCTATTGTGTGTTGTGGGGTTTCCCTCTAGGAACATTTATATGAAATGTAGACTCCAGTGTAAAGCGTATTCCGGTGGTCCGCCTAGCGCGGTTTCTGGGACCAGGTCCGTGCTAGTCGGTGACGGTTGGTATGTGTGTGTTTGTGTGTGTGTCCGCCCGGCACACAGGCATCCCAATTTCAGGCGGGAAAATAGGCAGGAACGCACACGCGCGCGTGCGATTCTATTTTTGTCGCCTTCGTGTTTAGTTTTAACGGAGCTCCGGCACGGCGCTAGTTGACCAACATTGGGTTAATTAAAGATGTTAGAAGCAACGGGGGTGCACCACCTAGGTCACGCGGCATGACGTCATCGATGACGTCATCAAAACTAGAAAAGTCAATATCTCAAGAAGGCAACATCGTTAGGTGACCAAACTTGGGTAAAGTTATCTTGGAGGTACGGGGTGGTGCAACACCAAGGTCAGGCCACATGACGTAATCGATGACGTCATCAAAAATAGAAAAATCAATATCTCAAGAAGGCAACATCGCTAAGTGACCAAACTTGGGTAAAGTTATCTTGGAGACAAGGGGGTGCACCACCAAGGTCACGTGGCATGACGTCATCGATGACGTCATCAAAACTAGAGAAGTCAATATTTCAAGAAGGTAACATCGCTAGGTGACCAAACTTGGGTAAAATTATCTTGGAGGCAAGGGGGCGCGCCACCAAGGTCACGTGGCATGACGTCATCGATGACGTCATCAAAACTAGAGAAGCCAATATCTCAAGAAGGTAACATCGCTAGGTGACCAAACTTGGGTAAAGTTATTTGGTGGCAAAGGGGGAGCACCATCAGCGTCATGCGGTATGTAGGCACAGACAGATTCTGCTCAAAAATTACTCAAAAGTTGCCCCCAAAACCCTCAAAAGTTGCTCAAATTCTGAAAAAGTTCCTCACATAAGGGACGTGTCATTATTTACCGGGGGGGGGAGGGCTCCCATTTTTTTCAAACAAGGCTAAAAAAAAATTAGGACCCTCCCCTTGAACATAACCAAAAAAATGTGACCCTCCCCCAGTCGTAGGTAAAAAAAATTGGGACCCTCCCCCAAGCAATTTTTTTCTGAAAAACCTGTTAGATAGACTATTGTCCAAGTGACTTCTGTCATGCACCAGTCAATTGACATCGCGGCCCCCCGATTTAACATTCACTAAGTGTTAAATGTTACTTTTTTCCCGGTCACCAGGGACATGGTCGTTGTTAAAGCTCCAGGCCCCCGGGGACACTTTTGCAACATGGCGAAACGCGCCTTTATTTTTGATAAACGAATTTCATCAAGCCTCCAGTGAAAAGATAAACGTTTTATTTTCTGCGTGTAGTAAAAAAAGCCTGTTGGTTTTATTCTTCACGCGCTACAAATTATTATTATTCATGTGCGTGAAGCGCAGCCCAAAAACGAATTTCTATGCAGCTTGTATTAAACGTCGAACTCACTTCTTTCGAACATATAGACTGCCAACCAGGCGTATCACTGGAGGGCTTTTGGGGTTTTCATTTGTCCTTGCCAAGATAGACATGCTTGTAACGACATCCGTGCGCATTCCATTTAAGCGCCACAAGCGTATTTTCTTTGGGCAACTCTAAAACTAGATTAGATGTCATTCCTTATGCGCGCGAAGCGCGCCGAAATTTTCAACATAATGAGTAAAATAAAACTAGAAAATGATATAGAACTCGTTGCTGGAGTCTCCCTTTCAAGGCTTCAGGTTTCGAGAGATCCTCCCCTTTCACTCGCCCAAAAATGAAGTGATCCCTCCCAAAATCCTCCGACCTCGGTCCTTAAACCAATACATTTTCGCACGATAATCGAACTTCTGGTTCAGCGTTAATTCCCCGCTGAATATCCCCGCTATAGAAGGTCCGTGTTAAATTCCCTGCCCTTCCGTAGATAATAATGTGTTAAATCCCCGGCCTGACCGCGTTACTTTCCCGCCCTGTTCCGGGGGTGGGGGCTGTGCATAAGGAACCGCGGTTATTATTCATCGCCTCGATTATTTACGTGAGAATGTTTGGTAATATACGGGTAAAATGCAGTGATCCTCCCTCCAAGTACAATGATTAACGTAATCCCACATCTCCCGTTCCCTGTTTGACCTAGTACTGGAGACATTTTACAGAAAAACGGGCTCGCATATCCTTCGTTGGGCGCGAAACGCGCCCAAATTTTGATAAACGTTTGTTTGTTTGTTCATCGTTTTTTTGTTTGTTCATCGCATTTCATCAAGCCTCAGAGAAAGGGTAGATGAACATGTTTTATGTACGGCATAGTAAACAAAGCCTGTCAGGAGCTCAGGAAGTACACTACCTCAACTATATAGGTTAGGTTATATTATTCATGCGCACAACTGCGCTCCGCAAATGACGAAGTTATTAATATTCATGTGCGCGAAGCGCGGCCCAACGGACGAATTTCTATGCTTGTAACGTCGAAAAGTCACGCTTATCTAAGGGGTCTTCTTTCAAACATATAATGACATGCCCTCCAGGCCTATCATTTGCAGGGAAATTTTGGGAGAGTTTGATTTTCCTCGTCAAGATAGCTTGTTCTTGTCAACGGTAGTATCTATCATTATTGCTCAAAGAGTATGTGAGATGTCATTGTTTATGCGCGCGAAGCGCGCCGAAATTTTTATGGAGAAGTTGCTGAAATAACCACTATCGCTATTTGTTTTACCCTCTTCATCGTCCAAATGATGCTGAAAAAAATTATGACCCTCCCCCAAACAGGAGTGAAAAAAATTTGGACCCTCCCTTTAGACACGCGAAAAAAATTAGGACCCTCCCCACAAAAATAGGAGCCCTCCCCCCCCCCCCCCCCCCCGCTAAATAATGACACGTCCCTAATCAAACAAGTTGCTCCCCCAATAAGAGCATTCCTTCACACTTGTCGTCTGATATATTTAAAAAATGACAAAAGAATCACGTGCACTCAACTCAATATCTACAAAAAGACGAGGGCACTCAACGAGCACCCCTCCAGCGTTTGCTGGTGTTTCTATTTCGTAACAATGAGTTTTAAAAGTTGCTGGGAAAAATTTATCTGTTCCTTTTTCCCAGGAGGCACCTTCAGTGATATTTTCCCAGCAGAACCACAGCTCAGTTTTTTCCCAGCCTGCAATGTTGTTGCCAGCCAGGAGATTAAAATCGGGATTTTAGATCGTCATTTGATGGAAAAAAAAACACGGAAAAAGGAAAGAAAGACAGCATTGTTGTCCAGCAACGAGGAAACACCAGAAAATTATCGCCAAACATAATTTTTTCTTGAAAACATTTTTTCCAGCAGATCATTGTCAGAAATTTTTTTCCCAGGAGAACTCTTTGGTAAATTTTCCCAGCAAGAGAAAGGGCTGCGGAACAGATATTTTGCGGAACAGATCCGTTTTGTGCACCTGAAAAGATCAAGCAATTCTAAACACCATCTGGCATAATCATACTAATCAATACGGTTGATTAATTAAAAAGAGACTAACTTGCCGTTTGAAGTATCAAACTCATACAAAATACAATAATGGCTGCTACTATTTTGAAAGAAAACTATAACAAATAAGGAACTCCCGTCAGGTTCTGTCCCATTCTGCCCAATTTTCTCTAGCAAGTTGAATAGGGTCTTTCGCCAGTTTTGCTTCTGCTCTATATTTGGAATAACACAGGATACCCAACGAGACATCCATATATTGAAGAGCTGAGCACACAAGACGAGAAAGTGATTTTTTTAAATAGCAATTTTATTTTATTTTTTAGCAAGATTTTTCGTTCTGTGTTTGATTTGAAATGGCAAAATGTATCACAATTGCCATTTTGTTGTGAAAATTTGCTCGTAAATAACGGAAAATCAAAAAAGTTGCTCATAGTTGAAAAAGCTGCTCAGAATTGAAAAAGTTGCTCAAAACTGAAAAAGTTTCTCAAAAGTTGCCGAGCAGAATCTGTCTGTGCCTAGCGGTATGACGTCATCGATGAGCAAAAGAAGATCCCAAAGGGAGGTTTTGGCAAGTTAGAATCCAATATAAAAATCACTGCAAATTTATGATAATTTACAAAGAAAATACACTTCTACATAGTATGTAGATTTAGAAGTTTTTTGTAGGCATTTCGTAGCATAAACAAGCTTACACAAAAGGAAGGGCACACATCAAGTATATACATACTAAAATAAAATAAATTTTTGTAGATAGAACTCTCCATAGATCTATACCAGACTATAGATCTTTTAAACTACTACAACAAGAGGCAGTTACCCCTTTCTATTGAAGTTTCATTTTGTGCATTATAGTGTATGGCTTTAATTTATTTTACACATAAATTTCGACTGTGTGAATATATAGAATTTATGGCACTCAAGAAATTAGGCACTCAAGAAATTAGGCGTAAATTCCTTTAGGCATAAATTCCTTTTGGGCATAAATTCCTTTTGTACATATATATTTCTTTTTGTGCATATTAAAATAAATTTCTTTTTGTGCATATAAAATTTCTTTTTGTGCATAAAAATTCTTTTTGTGAAAATAAAAAATAAAAAATTTTAATCCTGTGTATTCATACAATTTTAGAAAACACTATTAGAATACATACACCAATCATTCGTAACATAACACCTAGAAACCTAGAATGGAATCAAGCATAAACAAGCTTACACAAAAGGAAGGGCACACATCAAGTATATACATACTAAAATAAAAGTTCTATCTATATCATCTGATTCTTTTACCCTATGCTGTCTCCTTTGAGCACACCCAATTTTCTATTATTAATATTACTATCATTATTATTATTACCGGTAAATTTGCTGTGGGCCACACCCTGTTTACTCCTCATTTCTACCGACGATAAAACTGTACTTTATTTTTAGTGCGAACCCCCCCCCCCCCCCCAGCCAAGGATTCCTTCTTCAGCGTAGCTAGTTTAAATTCATGTGATGGCTATAAACCGGACTTACTTAAGATTAAAGGAATAACCTAGCAGAACCGACAGAGGAGCCCTAAAAGGTTGGCCTAGTTGGACGTTTTTACCGATTTCGTTTTACTAGCCAATAAAATTCGTTTAATAGCATTAGTAGTAGCTTTGCAGACGCCTGTTATTTGCATGTACAACAGGCCCGTAGCCAGAGATGTTTGTGGGGGTTCTTATCTAGAAAAAGCGGACAACGCGCCCCCCGAACGCCCCCCCCCCCCCCCCCCCCCGATTTCCTGTTGTTCCATGCTATTGTTATTCTATAAAGGGAGGTTTTGGCAAGTTAGAATCCAATATAAAAATCACTGCAAATTTATGATAATTTACAAAGAAAATACACTTCTACATAGTATGTAGATTTAGAAGTTTTTTGTAGGCATTTCGTAGCAGTAAGAACAAAACGATGCGGAAATATTGTACTTAAAAGAAGTATGAACTTTTACTCTGTAATTTGTGCATTTTTCTAATGCTAATGGCTGATTGCATTTTTATTCCGCACCGGGGGGGTTGAGGACCTTGCTTTGGGATGACCCCCTCCCCTGGAATTTCCGTACATCCTCAATACCCCCCTCCCCCCCAGAATTTCCATGCATCCTCAATAACCCCCTCCCCTGGAATTTCCGTACATCCTCTGTGCCCCTCTCCTGGAATTTCACTGCATCCTCAATACCCCCCTCCCTTGGAATTTCCGTACATCCTCGATACCCCCCTCCCATGGAATTTCCATGCTCCAAAAGCACCCCCCTCACTGGAATTTCCAGCCAATCCTCAATACCCCCTCTCCTGGAATTTCCGTGCATCCTCGATACCCCCTCCCTTGGAATTTCCATGCATCCTCAATACCCCCTCCCCTGGAATTTCCGTACATCCTCTATGCCCCCCTCCCCTGGAATTTCCGTGCATCGTCAGTACTCCCTCTCTTGGAATTTCCATGCATCCTCAATACCCCCTCCCTGGAATTTCTGTACATCCTCTGTGCCCCTCCCCTGGAATTTCCGTACATTCTCTGTGCCCCCTCCCCTGGAATTTCCGGGTATCCTCGATACCCCCCCCCTGGAATTTCCGTACTTCCTTGATACCCCCTCCCATGGAATTTCCGCGCTCCAAAAGCACCCCCCTCACTGGAATTTCCGGCCACTCCTCAATACCCCCCCCCCCCCCTGGAATTTCCGCAATCCTCCAATACCCCCTCCCTGGAATTTCCGCAATCCTCAAATACCCCCCTCCTTGGAATTTCCTTACTTTATTAATACCCCCCTGGAATATCCTCGACACTCAACTCCCCTGGAATTTCCCAAATTGCCCGACATCTACCCCCCTCCCTCCTCTCATCTGGTATTCCCGTGCTGCCAAAACACCGCTTCCCCTGGATTTCAGTGCTGCCCATGCAACCCCCCCCCCCCCCCCCCCATCTTTCAGGAAATACGTTCACAAACTCTCGTACGTTCAACTCAAAATGTTCCACTATTTTCGAGTAAAGTTTTTTGTGCTCACAAACTCATGGCTGAAAAATTCTAAGCTAGGGCTAACCCTAAGATGGGAACCTGGGATGCGATCGGGAAAATAGAAACGGCAAGCCATCGTCAATCATCCCTGACAGTCTCCATTTACGCCAGTTACGGTGGTGTGGAACCTCAAAATTTTTTTTGCAAATGACTTTAACATTGGATTTCATTATTGTTGCTATGGTAACCAACAATAAGGGCAACACCCCGATTTTAAGATACGGTATTGTAAACATGATATCTACACCCCCTTTTCTCTAAAAACCTTCAAACTTCCAGACAATATTGCTTAGTAGTATAGCTACAAAATGAACTACAATCAGCTACCCACTACAAATATTTGCAAAAAAAATCTACTCTAGATCAGAATTTCCATCTTAATCAGCATCACACAAATTTAATTTTCAGATGACATTGTCATATTATACCAAAGGGTTTGGTTGTAGTCCACTTGGTTGTAGTGCATTAATATTCCATACATATATCCTGAAAAAATCAAGCAAATCCATCAAATTGCTTTTCTTTAATCAATGCTAGAGTTTAAGGTGATGTCGGGTATCCGCGAGAGTTGACTGTATTATTAATCAATGGTACTATTTTCATTGATAACAGAGCTCCTTTTTTTCTAGCAAATATTAGTCCAATATTTTGACTAAAAATGGTAACATATAGTTGAAAGTGGTACAAATGATGTAACAAAAATGTTTTCGTAAAATTGTTTTCCCATTGAGAAAAGGCAAAAAATAAACACCACAGGAAGACCAGCTCAAACAAATAGTCCCGACCCTTTTGTGACGTCACATCCAGAACTCATGACGGCTAAAGATGGCGACTTCATGAAACGAGGAAAACATTTTTAGCTTCTTTTCTGATCCGTGTAGGATCTAACAAACACAGACAGCAGAGAAAGCTCCCAAGACAAGAGGTAGGTAGGAGTTATCGTACACCGGTTCTGGATGTGACGTCGCAGCCTCGATTTCGTGACCTGGGAAAATTGAATTTGACTATCGATGTAAAAACGTCTGTAACTTAAAAAATATAAGGCTTAAAAAAATGTTCTCAACGGAAATAGTACATCTTTTTGCCGCTTCAGTTACCAAGCTGTTTAAGATTGGTATAAAAAACCATGTCAGTAGCTCTTTAATCGATGAAATTCAATGTTAATCGATGAAAGTCGAGAAATCGATGACATTAACAGATATCAACGTGTGACTATCGATTAATCATCGATTGCCAATATCAATTGATATTAATTGACTGATTTGTTCGATTAATATCGATTGGCAATCCGATGATCGATTTTCATCTTACTCCGGGTTCTAAAGCAGTAGTTATGACACTTCTTCAGGTGGCATTATGATAGAGCAGAATTCTTTGGCACCAGCATGGCCCTTTTCCTAGGGTTCTCCTCCCATAAGCCAATCGCCTATTTAATTCGAAGCTCTTTCCTTGCATCTTTGAAGTATAGGTTACAAGTTTCCAAGTCACAGTTCTGACATAGAATGGTGAGGCTCGATTTCAGATAACACCAAGTCAAAGGAGAACTTGCCACAATCTCATCATCTTAACTGCTTGAATATGCCCAATAAAACCTCCATATCCATCAGACGATATCCAGTTATTTCAGGGAAAGCAGGTTTTTCTGAAGACTGTGCTTTCTCCTCGGCTTTGCTGGTAATCTTGTGGAGCTTTTTGAAGGAAGCCGAAGGAACAAAAACTTCTGGCTTGTTCACTACGAGTCGCTGTGCTCGATTGCTGGCTTTTCAGCAGTTCTTTTGCCCACCCTTCGCTGATTTTGAGGATTTTAAGCTCCTAGTAAACCTTTTGCCAGAGATTATTCTCTTCTTTTGCCTTTTAGAGGAAACTTTAGGCATATTTGTAAGTTTAGTTTTGGTCTTGGATTGCTGAAGTTTGAAGAAATGTGACTACTACATCCGGGATATCACTAGAAAGGACACAGGGATCCCAAACATCAAAATAGCGAAAGTCCTGCAAAATTCACAGGGAGCTCGATCAACTTTACAGTTTAAATCAAGAAAAATAATAAAGTCTTTCCATTTTTCGCAGAATAAAGCGAAAGAAAATCTATTTTCTTTGCGCTGCGTTCTCGGTATTTCCTGATTTGCTAATTATGCTTTGCCCAGACTCGCCCACTAGGGCCTCATTACCACACGAAATGGCTTCCGTCTGGCGCTAAACCTCGTAAAAAGAGACAAGTAGGACTCGGAAAATGCTTCTAAAAAATAGAAGCTTTAGGAATTATCGCAAAAAACTCGAGAGAGTTATTGATGAATGATTGCTTTAAAATCCTGGTGTGATGCTAACACAATCAAACTAATTTCAAGCGTCACGCGGGGCCACAAATTAAACCTCGATTTTCGACGGGGAGGACGGAAGTAAAATTCTCGCTTCCGCTTTTGCGCCGTTGGCATAAACGCGGGAACAATTAGCTTGGCGCCAACATTCCGCACGTTCAGAGTTCTGACAGAGTACTGCATGGAGTCAGAGAAAATAACACTTGTTCGAATATTTTTCATCTGAAAACGCTCAATATTTCTGAGCGAATGTCTGTTTGAAAAGTGCGCATTTTGCCTGATTTTCAGCCGCACCCCTCCGTTTTATGGTTCAACTACTGTTTGGACCCTGGCCTCCTTTACGAGGTTTACCCTTTTTCTAAAGCCCTCATTTCAGGCGAATGCCTGATTTAGTTTGATTAAACGATGGATCGTATTGGAAGAGTGAGTTTTTCTTTGTATGAAGCCAGTTATTTCTACAGTCAGAATACAATCAAGTCAAAACATTCCGTTGAGCGCCAAGGAAAAATAAATAACGCTACTTTGTTCCATGCTAGCAGAGGCCACTTCTTGAAGTGGCCTCTGTACACAAATGTCACAACCTCGTCCACGATCGTGGACGTACTTGACTGGTTTTACAAGAATGGCGTCACACATCATTTGATCAAATTTATGTAGAAAATAAAACGATCTCCAACGAATTCTCAAAAACAAACTTTAGAATGAGTATCAGAGCAGCGTTTAAGAGCCTTTAAATTGAGTAAACGAGCCATTTAAAGGCAACAAAAAGTGATTTTGTGTAAGTTGTAGAGCAGATAAATTGATGTTTCTTGCTCGCGCACAAACTTGATCGACCAGTTTCTCCAAGCTCACGCCATTTTCTCACACATGCGCGACAGAGAAATGACATTTGTGTGCAGAGGCAATCTCGTACCCAGAGCCCGTGCATCTTTGAGCCAGCGGCAAGATACAGGGCTCTGGAATAATCAATTTTTTTATACCCAAAATCTTGGTACTTCTCAGTGCGCATGCGTTTGACCTTGACCGTTACTAAAATCATGGATTTATCACACAGTTTCAATATGTTATAGGAATTTTTCACATTTTACAGTCGTGGTTATAAAACCAGCCAACAAGAGCTTTAAAAACATGAATTACTGAGATATTTCACTCAGTTTTGAGAGGGTTTTGTTTTAGCAAAACAGCGCGCGTTCTGTTTGACATTGAAAGTGGCGTGATCTTCGTCAGCAGCGCGCGCGCGACAAATTTTGTCAACAACTGAACATTTGCCTCAGAATCAAGACTTTTGTTGCATGATTTGTCGTGTTATAACGCTAGTTTTGGAAAATTGATCTTACGAAATGCTTACGAAAATTCATAACAATAGATCTACAAGTGGAAAGACTTTGAAGCGCAGCGTTTGATACCGGAAATATGTTTTCGCCCGACAGGTGATGCTTGTGTGAAAAATATTTTCTGTTAGATTTCCTTCGAATTCAAATCGCGCGCATGGGCAGTGGAGAGGAATGACGAGCCAATGAAAATCGTCGCACGACTTGATTATTCCAGAGCTCCGTATCTTGGCGCTGGCCTAAAAGATACGCGGGCTCTGGGAACGAGATTGGTGCAGAGGCTACTTTTGCGTACTTGAAAAACACAAGAAAATTAAAAGTAAAAGAAATTGAAGGGAGATAAAAAGTAGCCTCTGCTCGCAGGGAAGCTACTTTGTTGCCAATCAGCTGAAATTAATTATTCGCACACTTTCGATTTTGTACTTTCAAAATATATTTTCCGACCTTTCAAAATTAGAATCATGATTTCTTTGATTTATTTATGATTTGTGTTCTATAAGCTGACCAGGGGAGGATCCAGGAATAATCACTTGCCTAGAGTCGATGCAGTGACTGCGTTCCCCGTTCAGAAAATAAATTGTTTGCTTTATCGATTTAGCGGTAACAGACGAACAGCGACATGCGACGGAACTAATTGTAGGAAATGGTTTCATTACAAGTAAAACAGGATTAGGAAACAATTTTATCATTTGAAATAGTTCATTCTTGCCAAAACACTCGTCATGCAGCGCTCATTTTCAAACGATCGGTCGTAACGGCCAATTTACTTCCGGTGATCGAGACGAAAATCTAGTGGCGAGTCTGGGCAAAGCATAATTAGCCAATCAGGAAAGACCGAGAACGCAGCGCAAAGAAAATAGATTTCCTTTCGCTTTATTCTGCGAAAAATGGAAAGATTTTTATTATTTTTCTTGATTTACACTGTATAAAGGGGAGCTCCCTGTGGAAATCGTTTCTCAAACCATGGCTTCCGATTTTTATTCATAGCCACAATGACGTGGAAATTTCGCGGGCACAAGCATCTTTATTTTTAATACATACTGAGATTTTCACAGTGTTTGACATTTAAGCTTACTTATCAACAAAAATATGGCTGAAAATCCAAGATTTTCTCTCTTAGAAAAGTCGGTAGATGAATACATTTCCGAGCAGCAGAACAAAAATACGCTTTCTAAAACAAGACGAGATGTTGGCCTTTCTTGAAGAGTTTTTGAAGGGAAAAAGCGAGACGAGAAGGCTAGAAGAAATTCCGCCGACAGAGCTCAACAAATTCCTAAGCGAATTTATCATAACAGTTAAAAGGAAAGATGGAGAAGAGTTTGAACCCTCCAGTCTTAGAGGGTTTCTTTCAAGTTTTAACCGCCATCTAAAGAGCCAGAACTATATGTAAAGAATATCTTATGGAAGACATTGATTTGAACAGACCCGGAAAGCATTAGAAGCAAGAAGTCGACGTCTCAAAAAGGAAGGAAAAGGAAACAAACCAAATGCTGCCGAGGCCATAAGCGATGAGGAGATAGACATTTTCTATGAAAAACAGTTGCTTGGCACCACGAATGCGGAATCTCTGTTGAATACGTTGTGGTTCATGAACTCAGTTCATTTTGGTTTGCGAGGATGCGAAGAGCATCGACAAATGGCCGGGGAGATGTTCAGATCGTAAAGGATGTTGACGGAACTGAATATTTAGAATATTCAGAGAGACAAACAAAGACAAGAACTGGAGCGGAGCCACGAAACATCAGGTCGGTCAAGCCCAAAGCCTTTGCTACAAACGGACCAGAGGAAAGAAATCCTGTTTTCGTGTACAAGCTGATCGCGAGAAACGACCAGCCTCAATGCAGAATGCCGAGGCGCCTTACTATCTCAGCATCAATCACGCAAAAGACTCGAGAAAATGTTGGTTTAAGAACAGTGCTATGGGAGTTAATAAGCTCAACTCGCTAATGAAAACCATGGCACAGAAGGCAGGTCTGGATGAAAAGAGACGACTCACAAACCACAACGCACGAAAAACAATGGTACACAAACTCAACGACAGCAACGTGCCTCCTACCCACATAATGCAGTTATCAGGCCATCGCAATGTGCAAAGCGTAAACAACTACAGCTCTGTTTCTAAGGATCAACAGAAAAGTATGTCACTGCTGTTAAGCTCAAGTCCAGCAGTCCCAGCCGTGTATAACACATCAACAAGAGAGCCTTCGCATGCAGCTACTGTGACAGCCGATCGAGGCGGCTTCATTCATGAAGAACTCGTCAAATGTTTCCCGGTGCAGGTCCTTTTAGCGGCGCCGTGATCCACGGAGGACATTTTAATATAACAATAAATAACAAGTCACCGATAGCAAGTTCTTCCAGTTCGTCCGTTTCTGAATGTCGTTCCTACAAGAGGATCAAACGCGGATCGAGTCGTCGGACGGCGACAGCCCGCCACTTTCGTAGATTTTGTAGAACGTAATGCCTTAAGAGCGTTTCGCTCACTTCGTGGTAAATGACCCACAGAAAAACAATGTTTGCTGCTTATTATATATTATCCTGTTCCTTTAAATTTTTCATTCAATGTTTGTAATTTGAAACAATTGTTTCTCCACTGTGAGGACTTTGCTTCTCGTGACTTGTGAGCCATTCAATTTGGTTACTGTTCTCTCGTGTAAGCATATTGATGAAAATAAATTTAAGAGCGAGGAATGAAATCTCAGTATGTATAAAATAAAATAATAACTTCATGGGGAGGGCACTTGTACGGCATTTTCGCACTCGTTGTGAGTATCAGAAATCGGACTCGTTCGCTGCGCTCACTCGTCCGATTTCCAACTCGTGCGAAAATGCCGTACGCGTGCCCTCCCCATGAAGTAATCTATATATTCTGAATCTATTCTCAGTAAACTTTTGCCTTCGTTGAAACTCTCCCAAAGCTAACACCTCAATTCAAAAGAGTAACTAGTGAATATTCGCTGAGAAACTAGAACAGCAAAACTATTTGAAACCAGGGGCCCGTTTCTCAAAACGCCCGGTAACTTATCGGACCCGTAAACCTACCCGTTAACATCTACCGATGCATTTGCCTCGAAAAAGTTCTCGCTTCGCAGTGCCATTGGTTTCCCGTAAACTTACCGGGATTGTTTTTCCCGCCATTCCGATAAACTGGGAGAGTTTTAGCCAATCAGATGCGGCCAACTCGCTTCTCAACCAATCAAAACGATTCGTTTGACAGCTTAGCTGTCAATCAGTTTGACGTGTTGATTGCAAGAATGTAAAAACAAATATTCAATCTCAAGTGCACAATTTCACTAAAAATTGCTCTTCTTTTCGTACGTTTTAGCTGATTTCTTTACTTTTTTCGCGGGAAATACAAACTTAGCCGTACACTTTGTAATCTAGTGTCGACAAATTGCTGAGTTTTTTGTTAATTCGTTGATTTTTTGGGTAACTTATTTGTATATCCGGAGGTTTGTACCGGGAGCTTGAGAAACCGATATATATAAGTTTTCGTTAGTGTATGCAAGAAATGTTGCTTCATTTAAGACATTAATTCCTTAGACAAATGTATTTACTTATTTCATGTCATGTCATTTATTTATCACCTTATTTATTGTGAATTGATATATACATATTTATAATCTTGGTAATTAGCAACATAGCTTAACCGAGCAAATAAACTGAAACTGAAACTGAAACGCTCGCTCGTACCCGATAAACTTCCCCGTAAACTCCCCCGATAAGTTTTACGGGTCAGTTAAATACCGGGCGTTTTGAGAAACGGGCCCCAGGCGCGTTAGCTGCCTCGGGCTTAACAAATTGTTCGTGATTTTTTTTTACATAAGGACTGAGGTATTTTAAACAGGGAAGGTTCAAGTTTTGTTGCGACTGAAAGGATTGCATTGAATTGGGTCCACATAAAAGGCATGGGGGTAAATTTTAGTGTCAACAAACTTTGACAGCGGGCTAAAGTTGAAAAATTTCTAGCTAAGCCCCTGGAAACTGATAGTAGTTTGTCAGCCAACATTACTTTGTATTGATTTGGCGAGCACAAACAACCGTCCGGTTTTGAGCCAATGTTTTGAGAAGCGAGCACTGACATCTTTTCTTTAACTGTTGATTTTAGTTCGTAAATATTTTGAGCTCACGAGTAGAAATCTCTCTTTTTCCGAAACTAGTTTAGTCAGATAGTTTTACAGCCAACATTTTACACTGAGTTCACAATCTTTTCTCCAACCCTAACCCTAACCACCTAACCCTAACCACCTAACCCTAACCATCTAACCCTAACCACCTAACCCTAACCACCTAACCCTAACCACCTAACCCTAACCACCTAAACCCTTATCAACTAACCCTTATCACCTAACCCTTATCACCTAACCCTTATCACCTAACCCTAACCAAATTCGCTGAGAAACTTAGCCGTTCTCAGTCCCGCGCAGGACGAACGAGAAAAATCTCGGGTTTTTTTTGCACCAATGGAGCGTGCGTTGCCATGGGAATTGTTAGCGATGAACGAATTTTGTCAGACAGTTTGAGTTCCTTCCGCGACGCAAGAGCAGAAATCTCTCTCGGATTTTCTTTGCGAGAAGAGAACATTTTTCTTAAACTGCCTTCCGATATTTAATTAATAGCCAGATAGTCGTTAGTTGACAGCCAAAATTTTTAGAGCGAATTCAAAAATCGCTTATCGAACCATGAGTACTTCCGAGTTTTATTTAGCCACAATAATGCGGGCACAATAATCTATTCTCATTCCCACTTAACCCAAACACGTCCCTGCTAAACTCCTGGTTGTGTTTTGGATATAATTTTTAAATTCTTAAAAGAGCTCGGAGCTCTAATTCTCCCCAGCTAAAATTTATCGAAAAATATATCTCAGCCCAGTAAGAATATTATGTGCTTGTTACGAAAGGCCAAGCGATCTTAGAGAACCACATAACATGCGGCAGAATATCATTTTCTCGAGGATTCTCGTCGTTCAGATGCCCTTCAGATGTCGATACTTCCACCTCCAAACACACTTCAGACTTTAGACCTTTATTATATATAAATAAAGAGATTTTACAGTAATGTGAGACTGATCCGCAGGTAGCGAGGCTAATCGAGGCGGATCAGTCACACTAAAATTTCATTCTAGTTGTCTCAAAATTGTTATGCAACAGACAATCAATAACAAGCGAATCTGGAGACTGTAATATTATAGCGATTTCCTCGAAACAGAGTCAGCGTGATGTATTTTGGCAAGAAAGTAATACTAGTATTGTCATGCGAATCCAGGAAAACCCGTCAGCCATCATCAAGTTGATTATATTCAGGTTAGAACGGTCGTATTTATATAATTCCAAAGATCCTGGAACTCTTACAGCAAACACACCGCTCCTTTGTTTGCACCCCCAAATCTTGACTTTTACTATATTCTCCTGCAATCTTAAAATATAAGAACTCGACGAAAAAAAAACAATGTACTAGCCCAGCACTCTTGGAATTCTCTAGATACCAAAACATAAAATAACAATTGTCTCCCTCTCAATCTGTCATCCCTGGAATGTTCAGGCTTGACAAGGTCCAGGTTAGTTTTCTCCGGTTGGCATACTTAGAATTTCCAGGTTTGAAAAGACCCCCTCCCCTGGAAATTCCAGAATTTGGATCAAATCGACCCTATCCCCTGGAAATTCCAAGCTCTGAAAAGGCCCCCTCCCCTGGAATTTCCATACATCCTCAACACCCCCTCCCCTGGAATTTCCAGCCTTGATGATGACCCCCACCCCTGGAAATTCCAAGATTGGGATGGACCCTCTCCCCTGGAAATTCCAGGCTCTGAAAAGGCCCTCTCCCCTGGAATTTCCATGCATCCTCAACACCCCCTCCCCTGGAATTTCCAGCCTTGGTGATGACCCCCACCCCTGGAAATTCCAGGATTGGGATGGACCCTCTCCCCTGGAAATTCCAAGCTCTGAAAAGGCCCTCTCCCCTGGAATTTCCATGCATCCTCAACACCCCCATCCCCTGGAATTTCCTGGCTTGATAATAACCCCCTCCCCTGGAATTTCCAGGCTTGATAATAACCCCCTCCCCTGGAATTTCCAGCCTTGATAATGACCCCCACCCCTGGAATTTCCGTGCATCCTCAACACCCCCATCCCCTGGAATTTCCGGGCTTGATAATAACCCCCTCCCCTGGAATTTCCGTGCATCCTCAACACCCCCTCCCCTGGAATTTCCAGCCTTGGTGATGACCCCCACCCCTGGAAATTCCAGGATTGGGATGGACCCTCTCCCCTGGAAATTCCAAGCTCTGAAAAGGCCTCTCCCCTGGAATTTCCATGCATCCTCAACACCCCCATCCCCTGGAATTTCCTGGCTTGATAATAACCCCCTCCCCTGGAATTTCCAGGCTTGATAATAACCCCCTCCCCTGGAATTTCCAGTCTTAGTAATGACCCCCACCCCTGGAATTTCCAGGACTGGGATCGACCCTCTCCCCTGGAAAAATTCCACGGGTCCTCAACCCCCCCGGTGCGGAATAAAAATGCAATCAGCCAATACGGCGCGACGTAGAAGAAACAACATTACATCACTTAACTTCAGATCAGTTGAGCTAGGATCGAAGAACACGTTTTCGATGGTACATTGAATATGGAAACACAGAAAACTTCATCATTAAGTTAATCGATCTGCATTTTCTGTAGTTTGCCTGTCTATGATATTAAGCAGCTAGTTCTCCTAGGGTTTTTTCTTTATCTATTAAAGCACTCGGAATACGTATTGTTGTTCTTTCTGCGGACGGTAGACTTACAAATCGCACCATAATTGATACAAATACACAGAAGTTAATAGCATCCAATACTTGATATCGGTTTAGTGATTGCTTTTCTCTGATATTTTCTAAGAAACCTTTTTCCCAAAAGAGAAATGGAATTTGGGAAGGCCAGACAATTCGCCTTGACTTTGGACTTTGCGTATGTTATTGTCAGCTCCTATAACTATAAGATATTCGGAATGATCAAAAACATGCAATATTAGGAAAATATTTGAAGGATATCAATCAAAAACTTCGTTTGGGCAGTTTTTCCTTATTTGTAGAGATAAAAAGAAAAACGATGAACTTATAAGCGTGACGCATATGCTAATCTTGTCACGCAACAACAACAAGATATTGACACAACTTCAACTCACTTCCAAATCTCCACGGCGCGCTGTGCCGCAGATGTTTTTGCATAATTCTGAAGGAAATTACCTAATCTATAAATTTTAGGGTGCTTCTTAGCTGTTGGAAGTGCCACTTTCGAAAACAGGACGGGTTTTCAACCCCTACCTTTTCAAATGTCGTAAGGGACGCCTTTGATAGAGCTTGATTTTCTTACAAAAATCATTAAAATGTAATCAAGATTTCACCTTAAGAAGAAAGATTATACAATAAATCACCAAGAAAATATAATTTGAGTTGTCGTTTTCGATGCGAAAATAAAAAATTTCAGGCGCGAAAACTGCTCTCCGTGACTAGGAGATTTTTGCGTTTTGGAGGGCTTCTCACCCCGTCTGGTTAAAATTCATAAAACTTCCCGAAAATAATTACTGAGATCCTTAAAATTGCATTTTGGTAGCAGGCATAGATAGTACTTTCTGTGACATAAGTATCAGGACAGGTTTCTTCAGAACCCGAAATCGAGTGGTCCGTTCTTACAGAGACAGCCTCTTAAATGTTTTGTGATTGTACGATAAAATCACGATCTCTGAGGGTAGCACGAAAATGTGACCCGAAATTCCCCCTTCCCCCCCTTGCCGGACATTTCTTGCACCCCACCTACTCCAATGTGAAGGGCACCATACAGGAAGAATTGTCATGGTCTTGTTTATCTACAACCCTTTAATACCAAAGAAATATTGGGAAATTAGGAAATAGACAAAATTGCCCCTACCCTACCCCCTTGGGTCGAAATGATGGCACCCCTCCCGAAAACTGATTTACTTCACCTAAGGAACATTTGGTCCAAATTTGGCGCCTTTACGCACAAGTGCACGAATTTACCTATTTTTTCCCTTAACAGACTCTACTAGTACCTGCTCGCCTGCCCACCAGAAGTGTGACATCGTAGTCATGGAGACGTCAATATATCATATCTCCTCCCCCGAAGTGTTAAAATCCACAAACAGTCACACAAATCGCTCTGGGAGTCTCACTACGCGCCTCGAGCGTGTTGCGACAGGCTGTGGTGATCGCGGCGCAGTAGAGCCTGCCTTACTCCCAGGAGCTTCCGATCTCTCAGACGCAGGCGCCTCTTGAACGACTGGCTCGGTGGCGCTATCCATCTCCGCTGATTCCTGAACGGCCTCCTCCAGCGCTCTCTCTCCCGACAATTGTCCCAGTGGCGGGGTCCTCAACTCTTGCCTCTGGACAGTTCCTCCGCCTCCTTGCCGGCCTCTCTTGCCACTGCTGAGCGTGTTTTTCAACATTCCTCCTCCAGGTGTAATCGTTCACCTGAACACGATACATTACTGGCCTGGTGCGCTCAAGTACCTTGCCACGCACCCACTTCGGTCCCCCTCTGTAGTTGCACACCTAGACAACACTACCTTCTTTGAACGAAGTCAGGGGACGGTCGTCCTACAACAGCCTCAACCTGTCGTTTAACATCCGGTATCAACAGGTCAAGTCTAGACCGAAGCTTCTTCCCAAACAACAGCTGCGCCGGGCTGTACCCAGTCGTAGCATGTGGTGCATTCCGATAAGCAAACAGGTACCTATCCAACTTGTGCAACAGTGAACGATTTGTCAGGTCAGCCTTTACACCAGACTCGAAACTCTGCACTATTCGTCCCGCAAGTCTATTAATCGCGGGATGGTAGGCAGCGCCGGTCACAAGTCGTATCCCGTTTTTATTGAAATTCTTAAATTCCTTGGAAGTGAAATCTGCTCGGGAAGGCCCATCCGTGAAAATACTATTCGCAGCGTCCCCACGGTTTCCAGTGCTGTGGTGCTGTCGCGCACGGTGAACACCTCGGGCCACTTGGTGTGCGCATCAGTCACGACCATCACCATCTTCCATGCAACAAGACCTGCAAAGTGTAACCGTTGCCAGGGTGTGCGCAGGATTCTCCAACAGATGCAGTGGCGCACGAGTGGGGTTCCTTGCCACTTCCTGGCAACCCTGACAGCGTTTGACGGTCTCCTCGATTTCGCTGTCGATTTGTGGCCATCACACATAGCCACGTGCCACGCCTTTCATCTTCTCCATTTCGATGCCGCCTTCGTGCAATACGTCAAGGACTCTACTCCGTAGCTTTGGGAGAACAACCGCACGACTGCCCCACATAAGGATTCTATGATAGACTGCAAGGTATAAATCCCTACGATTGCCATATGGAGCCAAGTGCGGGCGAAGTTTCGCGTCCTCCCAATCCGACTCTACCAGCAGAACAACTTGTGCCAACAATGGATCCCTATTGGTTTCCAGTTGCAGTTCCTTTTTCTGTAACAGGCAAAGCGTCCACAGCGGTCGTAAGGAATAGTTCTACCTCATCTGGCTTGTCCTCGGGAGTATGCGATAGAGGAAGTCGTGATTAGTTAGCATGTTCTTTTGTTTCTCTGTACTCAATCTCATATCAGAAAACACCAACGCTGCAGTCGTGCTGCCGTAGTAATGCCTTACCAGGGTCCAATAGCGCGCAGACAAGTTCAGCAAAGGCCAGTTCAACTAAATTGAACGCAGCCACTCCCGTCGAAACAAAGTTTGACATACAATGGGAGTGACCTCCCTTGGTTCCCATGTCGCACCTGGGCGTTCATGACCTCAAGGGGAATTTAATATTCTCCTGTATAGGTGTGCAGCTTTAAACTTGTGGGATCTAAGGTCACATGACCTAGTTGCTCAAGATAAATGTTCTTACTGATCACTGAGACCGCCAGATCCAGTGTCCAGTTCTATTTGAAATCGAATTCCTTCAATGTTTACGTGAACACCTATCGGCTTCCTAGATGGTCTTGAGCCCACTGCAGCCCACTAGCCATTCATCTTAGCCCTGCTCGGTCTTGTTTTCGCCCTCTATGATGTTACCCTCGGTTGGGTTTCCTGTGTTTTTTCTTGTTTTGCCTACAAGCACGTTTAAATGACCTGGCGCGGGTTGTTCAAAGGTAGATTAAATTTAAAGCAGGTTTAGTTGTGAACAAGACCATCGAGTCACCATGGTAATTAATCCTGGATTAGTGCTAAACCACTTTCGAGCAACCGAACCCTGCTTTCTTGCAACTAAACACTTGGAATTTATAAAAGAACTGGTTTTAGGGTCGTGGTTACCCTCACATCGATAGCATTTTCCAGCGGTGGTTTTCTGAGCAGGCTTGCTTGGGCTTCCTGTGGTTGTCTCCCCTCGTTCGCCTAGTTTCGCCTCGCTCATTTTACTCTGAAATATTTATTCTTAAATGCTATCACATCTTTGTTAGCCTGATCGATTGCTAGACATTTGCGCACGGCGTGGTCAAAGTTCAAGTCCACGAGTTTTTCTTTCAACAGATCTCGGAGCATCTTGTCATCCTTGAGCTCCACCACAAAAATGGCAAAAAGGAAACGCGCTCTATCGGATTCACCAACCCGCTCTAGCCGACAGATTCAGCCGCGGCTACAGCAGGTTGAGAAACATTGATTCAGTTTAGTATATACTAGGCTCTTAACCATCTCTAGCGGGTTCACCAACCCGTTTTAGCCGAAAACCAGAAGAACCGGTGAGTTCTAAGCTTGGACTGCCTGTGCTTCTACATGCTTGACTGCACACAATACATGACAACAAGAGTTTCAAGTTAATTATTTATTTCTTATTCAAATGTTCTGTGCAAAGTGAGAAATCTTACATTTTTATAACGTTTATGAGATTTAAAAAAACGCCGAAGCTCTTTTTACTCATTCATGCGCGCGCAGCAAATGAAGGAGTATTGGTATCATGTGGGACTTAATACACAGATTGCGTAAGCACGATTTCGATTCGATTAGCGCCTTTCGATTATCGCCAATAACCGTTCCACTTTCTTTCAACCTTTCCACTTATCGTCTCTCCAGTTTGACTACTTACAACAGTTGCGATTTCGCAGTGGTCACCCATCCACTTTCTAACCTCGCCGATCTTGGCCTATAAGCTTAACTTTGGCCTATCAGCGTTCAAGTGCTATACACGGGTTGCCATCTTGCCATGCAGTTTCTAACTTCCGGTACAAAAATAACTTTATAGTCGAAGGCCGGCCATGCCGCCAGCAGATCTCGCAAACGTCACTTCCGGATCAAATTTCAAGATGGCGGGAAACTATAACTCACACACGCCTAAATCGAGGAATGCTCACTGGCACTTAGAATTTTTTCTAAACAAGCGCTCACCTACAGAAATGAAAAAAAGAATTATGAAAATCATCAGGGTTCGAACCTGTAACTTTCCAGTTACTATACCCAAACCCTAACCACTACGCTATGAGTGAATTCGCTGGTTCGGATAGCTCGTTTTATTGATTACGTACCTTAATAGTATTAATCTTTAATAGAACGAGGCATATACTATAAAAATATACTAAAACGATGTATTAACCCTTATCCTGACTAGTAGTCTTGATAGTTAAAATATTTTGAATGTTTTTAGGTCAATTTGAAGTAATATTATCAAAAATATCGTTAAATTATTCATGGTGAGCATTCCTCCATTTAGGAATGACGTATAACTCGGGATACGAAGGATGTTTCCATTTGTCTATAAAGCATAACTAGTCTTTCTTAAGAGTTTTCCACCGAGGTTTTTGCTTTCTGAGAAAACTGGCGGATTTCGTTAAAATAATTAGTCATGTAGAGACGTCTCAACGATTAGCAGATCTGCAAAAGTTCGCATATTGGGAAGCATTTCTATTCATGTATCCGAGGCAGCTTCAAATTTGCACAGTGGAGTATTTAGGTGAGTCCCGTGAATCTGTGGTGGAGAGAAACTATCTTCTGGATACCATTGTTTTTCGTTAAATGGACGACAAAGCGAAGTGCAATTTAATTATTGAATTCAGCAGTGTTTTTATTATTATTATTTAATTTACGCCAAACACAACAACATGTTTATTTAATTTAACAGAAAAGCAATGCTTTCTCCTGGGTAGGGATTTTGACATTCTCTTTTGCCCGAGGGAGGGGTTATTTGATCTTGGACTATCCTGGGGTCGTAAGTCTGGTAACTATCTCATAGGTTCACTGCCATAGTCACACGACTGACAAATTTGATAAAATCATGCAGCCCGGTAGGAATGTTGACCAAGATTTGACACTGTATTTTGACCCAATGGTGGGGAATTTTTTCTGCAAATATCGGTAGTTTCTTGGTGTTACGGAGCACCAAGATGGCGTCCATGACCACTCGGTGCACCACCAAGATGTTGTCCTCACTCACATTCTCACTGCACCACATGCATCCCTTTTCTCGTAGCATATGTTACAGAGCACAAACATGGAGTCTCGTAGTTCAAATGCGTTAATCAATACCAGCAGCGAATGCCACTCAGTTTTGTCGGCACTGACAAACCGACAAAACGGTCAAACACTTATATCAGACACGTAGCTGTTGTAAAGAGGACTGACAAACCGACAAACCGACAAAATAGATTTTGTTAGTTTTGTCTGCACTGACAAACCGACAAAATGGTTAGACACTTATATCAGACACGTAGCTTATTGCAAAGAGGACTGACAAACCGACAAACCGACAAAATAGATTTTGTCAGTTTTGTCAGCACTGACAAACCGACAAAAATGGTTAGACACTTATATCAGACACGTAGCTTATTGCAAAGAGGACTGACAAACCGACAAACCGACAAAATAGATTTTGTCAGTTTTGTCAGCACTGACAAACCCACAAAATGGTTAGACACTTATATCAGACACGCAGCTATTGCAAGAGGACTGACAAACCGACAAAATAGATTTTATCAGTTTTGTCAGCACTGACAAACCGACAAAATGGTTAGACACATATCAGACACGTAGCTTATTGCAAAGAGGACTGACAAACCGACAAACCGACAAAATAGATTTTGTCAGTTTTGTCAGCACTGACAAACCGACAAAATGGTTAGACACTTATATCAGACACGCAGCTATTGCAAGAGGACTGACAAACCGACACAAACCGACAAAATAGATTTTTTCAGATTTGTCAGCACTGACAAAACCGACAAAATGGTTATATCAGACACGCAGTTATTGCAAGAGAACTGACAAACCTACAAACTAGACAAAATCAAACACGCAGCTATTGCAAAAGATGACTGACAAATCGACAAACTAGATTTTGTCAGTTTTGTCGGCACTGATAAACCGACAAAATGGTCAAACACTTTTTCCGGACCCATAGCTATTGCAAAGAAGATCGACAAACCGAAAGGCAGATGGGCTGAAGCACTCCCTCACTTTTTGAGACATTTCTATACATTTGCTTTAACTTCACATGTCAGTAAATGTCAAACTCGCACCCAGTTTTTTTCAAGGTGCGCGTTGCATCACGGTCAGGACGAATCGCTAACAATATCGCTAACAGCCAGTAACGCAAAATAGCGAAATGTTATTAACGACGGTACGAGTCTGAGTAAATGTCATTACTCAGCTCGTAAGACATCATGGACACAGGGATGGCTGCAGCAAATAAGAAATACATTTAACTTTATTACAACTGAATTAATAACATTGAAAAGGTGACCCTTCTGGGTCTTTGAACAAAAGGGTAGTTTTACATCAGAAAATATTGATAAAGATGTTCTTACATCTGATATCTCAAGCCCAGATACAAATACGTGTTTGCCCGTTTGTTGGTTTTGTTTCCATGGTCCGCAAAGCTCAATTTGAAGTGAGGGGAAGGGGGCTTATGTGAAAAAGGTATTATCAAAATGCGAACTAATAGTTTTTACTTCGCACAGGGCCATTTGGTAATTGTAAATAGGAAAAGCTGATTTTCGCATTCGATAACAATGCATTGGCTTTTGGAATGCCAGAATTGAGATTGAAAAAGAAAATGATTTGCCCATGCATTTTTAGTATTTCCAACTTCCCACTGTAGGAAAGTCCGAACACGTGACACTCCATCGATGGGAGGCAACGCAATGAGGAGGAATTAAAAACAATTGCGAGTTGCCACAGAATGTCACACACTCGCAACATTTTTTGCAACATGCAATACGCTCGCGATAAAATTTCAACGTAAAGCGGTAAAAGTCAAATCTACTTTTTCTGCAGCTCGCAATGTTGCGTAACCGCGGTATGTCAGACGCAATTCGCAACGCAATACAATCCTGTTGCGACTTGCAATAACAAGTTTATCGTGTGACATGGCTTCAATAGGACACTTGCACTAAGTGGTCACGTGACCCCAACTATCTAAAACAAAACGAAATGTTTTGTCAAAATCAGTTCCAGAAATAAAAAGAACCATTGATATTAGCCAGAAACTGAATTTTCAGCATAGAAACTCTATAACCTGGAGCAAATGGCAGCGAGTTGAATTTCAATATTTTTACTCAGAATGTATTGGATTTAGGGACATAGAGAATATTACATGGGCGCGCGGAGATACGAATTTTATCTTCGAGTGTTGATATTATCTCTCACGAGTGAGCGCAGCGAACGAGTGAGAGATAATATTAACACGAGAAGATAAAATTCGTATCTCTAAGCGACCATGTAATATTCTGTTTATTATATGAACTACAAATTCAATGATTTTCGAAAAAGGCTTGTGGAAACACATTAGCTAAGTGGTTCCCAATTTATCTCTCATAAACTTTAGAAGTCCTTTCATTTTTCAATTAAAAAAAAACAAGTTTTTATCATCAAACTACAAATTAAAATGACCAAGAGTGCACAAAACCCACAAATTCTTGTGGCATTAATTATAAAATGATCGGCAAGTTCCTTACTTTACTCCTGACTTACTTTCTTGTCAGACTCTCGTCGCTACTTTCGAAAGCTCGTATCGACCCGTAAGCGTAGCTTACTTGTTTCCATTTTTTACTTCTTCAAAAACTGCAGAACTCTCTCGTTTTTCAGGGGATCTATTTTGTTGCAAGTTGACATTGATATTTAACGTTCCACCTGTAATTGTTCCAGTATTGAATGAGAGAGCCAAATCCCGTTGTCGAAGCAGTTTGTTGCACCGTCTCTGCCGGCATTTTTTGCATACGAACACACTCGTATTTCCTACTCGGCAGGTAGCTGTTTTGTCGTCGTACATGAGCTTGCCGCAGCAATACTAGTGTACTAGCTGGACCTCTGAAGGACAAGATGTTGGATATCCTCTCTTTGTTGATTATCTTGCAGAGACGAGTAATTATTGTTCACCTGAAGTTGACCTGAGCAGTTCGGGATTTGGTTCCTGAATGAAGACCATTAAAATTTTGACGTCGTAATTCAGTTTTTCGTTTCATGTTAGCGTTTTCCTGCTGGTCTATGAATTCAGTAAGATCTTCATCAGTAAAATCTAGCTTGAACCTTTGCACACTTGCCAATTTTGTTTGATATGATAGAGAGCTGATTTATCCACTGCGAAATCGGAAAACTAAAGCAAAACATGGCGATTATTTTTTGCAGAGCGACTGCCAGCACCTCATTTGCATAAGCGCGCGAAAATACTGAAAGCTCATTGGTTGAAATTTGATATCACCACATGTGTTGAGAAAAATCGTATCCCCACTGGTGGGGGTGGGGATACCGATTGTATCATTTTGATGTCACTCAGTATCCCACTGCAGTTCATATAATAAATGTCATTATTTAGCGAGGGGGGAGGGCTCCTATTTTTGTGGGGAGGGTCCTAATTTTTTTCGCGTGTCTAAAGGGAGGGTCCAAATTTTTTTCACTCCTGTTTGGGGGAGGGTCATCATTTTTTCAGCAACATTTGGACGATGAAGAGGGTAAAACAGATTAGATGCTGATAGTGGTTATTTCAGCAACTTCTCTATACAAATTTCGGCGCGCTTCGCGCGCAACAACAAAAACAACAACAACAACAAAATATTTATTTGTACTTTTTTTGCAGTTACATTTGGTTATAAAAGAGATAGTTAAGGTAAGGCAGGCAGGTAGTTTATAGGTGCAAAATCTGACATAAAATAGTTTGTACAGGCAACCTAGAGTAGCACTAGACTAATCGAGCTAGGGTGCGCTTAAGATTGGAAAAATTGTAATGTATGTATCAGAGAGAAAAGGAAACACTAGGTATAGATATGGTATAGATTGTGTGTTGTAGAGGGAAAAAGCACAGGGAAGACTTCACGACAAGTATACAAACAAAGCAAAATAAAATAAAAGTACGAAAAAAAGCGAGATAGGATGCAGAGATGGTGCATAATTAATATTATAAAAAGTAAATTTAGCAATTTGCAATTCTGTCGGCTGTTAATTTATTTTTGAAGAGGTTTCGATTGAGCAATTTGTCATTTTTGTCAATAGAATTCCAGATTTTAACTCCTAGGAATCTTATATTAAATTTTCCAAAATTCGTGCGAGCTTTTGGAAGGTAATAATTTAATTTTGAGGCTAAACGAGTATTGTAGTTGTGTTTACTTGATAAGGGTTGGAAAAATGTATCAAAAGTTCTCGGAAGGTTTTTTGAATAGTAATTATGCATAAACAATGAAGTGTGGATAAAAGCTAAATCGTCAATTTTTAGTAATTCTAAAGATTTGAAAATTGGCGAAGAGTGAGCATCAAATTTAGAAAATGTCATGATTCGCACGGCACGTTTTTGAAGAGTTATTAAAGGTTTTAGGGTAGAATGGTAGGTGTTACCCCAGATTAGAATTCCGTAAGTGATATGTGGATAAATGAGAGAATAATAAAGCTGTTTAAGAATGGTTGTGTTTACATAGTGACGGATTTTAGCCAGAGCTCCAATGTTGCGTTTTATTTTTTTAGATAGTTCTTGTATGTGAGTCTTCCAAGTAAGATTCGAGTCAATGAGGATGCCTAAGTATTTTACATGTTTTTCCCTTTTGATTTCCACTTGATTAATGTGTACTTTTATAGAATGGGATAGCTTTTTTTGGTGTGGGTGGAATATGACAAAGTTTGTTTTATCGGTGTTCAGGGAAAGTTAATTTGCACAAAACCACTGATACACGTTATTTAGTTCAACTTGATCGTGTTCTCAAGACTAGTCAGGCTCTTATCGGAATAAAAAAGGTTTGAGTCATCTGCAAAAATATTGAAGGATAAAGTCGAAGAAGAATTGCTAAAATCATTAATGTAAAGGAGGAACAGGATAGGTCCAAGGACACTCCCTTGTGGTACACCGAAAGCGATGTTATTGTAGGATGAGGAGCAACTACCGATTTGGGTATATCATTGTTTTCGGTTTGAAAGGTATGAGGTGAACCAGTCGAGGGCGATACCGCGGATGCCATAGTGTTCTAATTTCTTAAGTAAAATTTGATGATTGACAGTATCAAAAGCCTTGCTTAGGTCGCAAAAAATCCCACATGAGAATTGACCTTTTTCGATTGCTTGTTGTATTTTATCAACTATGTTTAGCGTAGCATGTGTCGTAGAGTGTTTAGAGCGAAATCCAAACTGGTTTTCAAACAAAATACCTCTTGTATCTAAGAAATGGGTGAGACGTTTGCAAACTAGTTTCTCGAAAATTTGATTAAAAATGGAAAGCAGTGATATTGGTCGATAATTGGACAATGTAAACATCGATCCTTTCTTATGAATTGGAACAACTTTGGCAATTTTAAATTTATCAGGGACAACCCCTGTAGATAACGAAAAATTATATTATATTTCTAAGGGTTTGGAAATT
This sequence comes from Scolanthus callimorphus, assembly GCA_033964015.1. Classification (NCBI taxonomy): domain Eukaryota; kingdom Metazoa; phylum Cnidaria; class Anthozoa; order Actiniaria; family Edwardsiidae; genus Scolanthus; species Scolanthus callimorphus. The sequence continues at coordinate 14,659,467 of CM066920.1, read as the reverse complement.
AGGTGGTTTATACATTTGAGCACTTTTACAGGTATGCTGTAGGGTCCTGTGGATTTGTTTGTGTTTAGTTTTGTCACCTCGAGTTCTATCTCAGATTGCGTTACTGGAAAAATATAAAAACTGTTTGTTTGACGGTTTGTGAGATAATAGGAATAAAGTGTGTGGGAACTTGGAATCTCAGACGCTAATTGTCTTCCAATGTTGGTGAAATAATCATTAAAGGCATTTGCAATGTTTTTGGGGTCCGTTAAAGTAGAATTATTGTCAATTATTTTAGTAGGGATAGACGCTCTAGAAGGTTTAAGCGAAAGTATTTCTTTTATGCCTTTCCAAGTTGCTTTTATGTCGTTGAGATGAGATGAGAAATATTCATGATAATATTTTTTTTTACTCGATAGGGTTAAATGTTTACGCTTATTTCGGTATGTTTTGAATTTTTCGAAAAAATAGTTGTTGCCTGTATTTAAGTACTTTTTATACAATATATTCTTGATATAGATCGACCGTTTTATAGCTTTCGTAATCCAAGGTTTTGACATGAATTTAATTTCTTTCCTGGAAAGTTTTTTGAGAGGGATATGAGTGTCAACTACGCTATTCAAAGTGTCATTGAAAGAGTCAAAGTAAGCATTTGCGTCCTCGCAGTGTGAAAAAACGTCGTCCCAATTAATTGTTTGAAAAGATTGTTTTAAGATTGCCGATTCATCATACTGAGAAAAGTCACGGCGGTATATTTTAAATCTCCTGGGAAGGTCTACTAGTTTGTTAATAACTAAGAAGTTATTACACAAAGAACTAATATGCTATTTCAGCAACGAAGGCACCACCCCTCACGCCGTTTACGAGAGCAAATGTATCTTGACGAGGAAACGCAAAATCTCTCAAAAATGCCCTACAATGATAGGCCTGGTGGGCAAGTCACTATATGTTTGAAAGAAGACCCTATAGGTAAGCGTGAGTTTTCCACGTTACAAGCATAGAAATTCGTCCGTTGGGCCGCGCTTCGCGCCAAATGAATATTAATAACCTCGTCATTTGCGGCGCATGAATGACATAACCTACAGGCTCAGGAGCTCATCAATAGATGCTTTCATCTAACCTATATAGGTGAGGTAGCGTACTTCCTGGGTTTCTGACGGGTTTTGTTTACTATACCGTACACAAAACATGGTCATCTATCTATCTCTGAGGCTTGATGAAATGCGTTTATCAAAATTCGTGCGCGCTTCACGCGCAACGAAAGATATGCGACCCCCCTTTTCTGTAAATTAAATGTCTTCAGTAATAGGTCAAATAGGGGACGGGAAAGGTTAATCATGTTAATCATTGTACTTATAGAGGGAGGATCCCTGCATTTTTACCGTGTATTACACAAAATCCTTAAATACACACTTAAATAATCGAGGCGATAAATAATAACCGCGCTTCCTTATAGCTTTGACAGAAGTAACAAAAAAGTATTTCTGCTGAAAGAGACATTGTTTCACTCGGACAATAGTCTATCTAACAGGTTTTTCAGAACATATAAATGACATGGGGGAGGGTCCCAATTTTTTTTACCTACGACTGCTGGAGGGTCACATTTTTTTGTTATGTTCAAGGGGAGGGTCCTAATTTATTTTATCCTTGTTTGAAAAAATGAGAGCCCTCCCCCCGGTAAATAATGACACGTCCCTTAGATCGCGAGACCCAGTTAGTGCTAGTGGCCTATTGAAAGAGAGGGCGGGCAATTTACTACAAATTAACTCAAGTAATAGGTACGTGCAATGGTCAGAGGGCAGGGCCGTACGGCGAAGCCAACAACAAACGCGATAGTTAGGTTTCCGAGTCTTGTAATAGTGTCGCATTTCAATTCCTGGCACTCTATTATTGATATGAGATTAAACTGAAATCACGTCATTCTGGTTTGAGCCTATTTCTGCCTGCCTACTCAGCAAAACGCCAAATACATTCCCTTCTTTGTTGTGTTGCCTGAGTTTTGCATCTATCTCGGTTTGCAAGACTCTCCTTACTAGCCACATACCATTGCGCACTGTATTGTACGACGAATACATAACAGAAGACGAGACATCTGCACCATTGTCCCTTAAGTAGTGAAGAAGCGCAATTAAGGTACAGTGTTCTATTTATGTCCAAGTTCCGTATCGAACAGACTCCTTCTTCTCAAGCATAAATGCTTTGGATGCTTTCGCTGACTTATTGGTATCTGGTAATGGTCTCTTCCTCGATTTCTTTAAGCCTGATGATGGGGCCAAGGGGCAAGTACCATACGTATTACCACAATGATTGCAGCCACACTTTTGGGAGAACCCTTGCTTGTTGTTGAAGCAGCCACATTTGGCCAACAAGCACCTTTTCTTTCCTGTGTCTTGCCTGTTTCTTCCCCGACCGCAACGACACTTAATTTCTTCTAGAAGAGCACCACACTGACTGTCATCCGATTTTGAATGCTCCTGTGACTCCTTTGTCTGTGCACAAGCCTCTGCAACAGCGTAGTGGACGTAGTGACCGTAGTGACCTCTCCAGACTGATTGAAAGCTAAGTAAACAGGTGTTGAATTAGCAACGGTTGTTCTTGGAGTCAAGACTACGACAGGAAAGTTATCCATGAAAGCAAATAAAATGATGGGCAGATTAAGAACATTCGCAAAAGCTAGCGGCATGGCATTACCCAACTCGCCTCTGTATACTCCCTTTTCTTGGAATCTTAACAGTTCTTCCGCTTTACCATTCCACAGATTCCTGAGCAAGTAATATGATTCATTCTGTAACCACTCTGCCACCATCAGCTTTCTTAGACACACGCTAGCTTGATCAGCGGTAGTATTCTTATCAATACCAATTTGCTCTAGGGGCTGTAGAAGATTGTCTCCTTCTGTTGCATTCGCCAATCGTGATGTTACATCAAACATGATGGCACTTATTAGACAGTTCCCGTCTCCAGGGACTGGAACTCTAGTTAGGTTATACTCTTGCAATAGCTGCGTGTCTAATATAAGTGTCTAACCATTTTGTCGGTTTGTCAGTGCCGACAAAACTGACAAAATTTATTTTGTCGGTTTGTCGGTTTTTCAGTCCTCTTGCAATAGCTGCGTGTCTGATATAAGTGTCTGACCATTTTGTCAGTTTGTCAGTGCTGACAAAACTGACAAAATCTATTTTGTCGGTTTGTCAGTCCTCTTGCAATAGCTGCGTGTCTGATATAAGTGTCTAACCATTTTGTCGGTTTGTCAGTGCTGACAAAACTGACAAAATCTATTTTGTCGGTTTGTCGGTTTGTCAGTCCTTTTTGCAATAGCTGCGTGTCTAATATAAGTGTCTAACCATTTTGTCGGTTTGTCAGTGCCGACAAAACTGACAAAATTTATTTTGTCGGTTTGTCGGTTTGTCAGTCCTCTTGCAATAGCTGCGTGTCTGATATAAGTGTCTGACCATTTTGTCAGTTTGTCAGTGCTGACAAAACTGACAAAATCTATTTTGTCGGTTTGTCAGTCCTCTTGCAATAGCTGCGTGTCTGATATAAGTGTCTAACCATTTTGTCGGTTTGTCAGTGCTGACAAAACTGACAAAATCTATTTTGTCGGTTTGTCGGTTTGTCAGTCCTTTTTGCAATAGCTGCGTGTCTGATATTAGTGTCTCACCATTTTGTCGGTTTGTCAGTGCTGACAAAACTGACAAAATCTATTTTGTCGGTTTGTCGGTTTGTCAGTCCTATTTGCAGTAGCTACGTGTCTGATACAAGTGTTTGACCATTTTGTCGGTTTGTCAGTGCTGACAAACTGACAAAATCTATTTTGTCGGTTTGTCAGTCCTCTTGCAATAGCTGCGTGTCTGATATAAGTGTCTAACCATTTTGTCGGTTTGTCAGTGCTGACAAAACTGACAAAATCTATTTTGTCGGTTTGTCAGTCCTCTTTGCAGTAGCTACGTGTCTGATATATAGAGGATATTACATGGCCGCGCGGAGATACGAATTTTATCTTCGAGTGTTGAAAATTTATCTCACGAGTGAGCGCATCTGTTTATTATATATACATCGATGAAATACCAAATTCTAATTTTATTTGAGTTAAGCTTAAAAATCGAGCATTCAGCAAAGGCAAGTATGATATTTTCACATGTGAAAATAACATGTCATTTTCACGTGTGAAGATATCAATTTTTCGCGCGGGAGATCACCCGGTATTTCATTGGTGTTTATATAATAAAAGTGTCTAACCATTTTGTCGGTTTGTCAGTGCTGACAAAACTGACAAAATCTATTTTGTCGGTTTGTCGGTTTGTCAGTCCTCTTTACAACAGCTACGTGTCTGATATAAGTGTTTGACCATTTTGTCGGTTTGTCAGTGCCGACAAAACTGAGTGGCATTCGCTGCTGGTATTGATTAACGCATTTGAACTACGAGACGCCATGTTTGTGCTCTGTAACATATGCTACGAGAAAAGGGATGCATGTGGTGCAGTGAGAATGTAAGTGAGGACACCATCTTGGTGGTGCACCAAGTGGTCATGGACGCCATCTTGGTGCTCCGTAACACCAAGAAACTACCAAAATTTTACAAACGTAAAATACCTCCCTCCCCCTTGCCGCTCCCCCCTCCCTCCCAGCGGCTTAACATTGTGCGTGGGGGTGGCTTGTGAAAATGTATCAGAAAATAGGATCTGTATACAAAATGTTACAGTTTACATAACAGGACTACTATGAGTTTTATATATTGGACTCCATACTTTACACTTTACAATTAAGAAAAAAATTGAGTGAAAATTCAGTAGGCCAGATCCAATTTGTTGTTCCTGAGGAACTTTGAATTCATTTTTTTCATTGAACAAGAATGTAGCCCTGTTATTTATTAATGATATAGCATTCAAACATACACTTAAACTATCCAATTTCAAAATAATTGGACACTTAGCAAACTTCAAGCAAAATCAATCTGCCAGCACTTTGGATTTTGTGCCTGTATGCTTGTCATCCATGCTAGGGGTAAACCACCTGGAGATCTCTTTCAAAGGCGATACAACAACATTTGAACAAAAATCAGAGACATTTTCTTGAATTGCCCATATCTTCCATGTGGCTATTGATGAGAACTTACCACATGCCTGTATCCAGTATTTTCCCAGCGGGGGCTCCCCTATTTTTGGGATTGGGGTGCTCATTTGGAAATTTCGATTTTACCCCTAAAAGGTACCAAACATGGTGTTGCTGAGTTGATTTTGACCCCTAAAAGGTACCAACAAGACATATTTTACTGATATAAATTCATGTCCAAGTACACCAATATAGATTCATCCAACAAACCACCTATACCAGTCTATCACTATCTATCATCCAGGGTTAGGTTAGGGTCAGGTTTAGGGTAGGGTTAGGGTTATCCCTTAAAGCTACCAGAGGCCTGATTTTTAACCCTAAAAGGTACGACATGCACCCCGCCCCAAGATAGGGCAGTCTTAGCTCCCAAAGTATTTTCAATATCTGAAAAATTATTATCCATTCACTAATTCCAAATTTATGAATGAGTTGGCTCATAGAGCCCTTTGATTGTTCTCTTTTTTTTGTTATCTCTTTTTCGGTCTTGATTCATACCTTTCAAAAACTTGGCCTTTCTGTTCCTGTATTGCTTAACAATTTTGGCGTTGTCGTCCAATGCTGAAACGAGAAAGAAAAACAATAATGGTAAAATTTGATAGAGTGGTTTTTAAAGGACGTCACCCATAATTAAGAGGGAGTACGCGTAAATATCACCAATGGCCCACAAAAACTCAAAATCGAATTTTCAAAAACTATACCATACTTTACACTTTACAATTAAGAAAACAATTGAGTGAAAATTCAGTAGGCCAGATCCAATTTGTTGTTCCTGAGGAACTTTGAATTCATTTTTTTCTTTGAACAAGAATGTAGCCCTGTTATTTATTAATGATATAGCATTCATACATACACTTAAACTATCCAATTTCAAAATAATTGGACACTTCGCAAACTTCAAGCAAAATCAATCTGCCAGCACTTTGGATTTTGTGCCTGTATGCTTGTCATCCATGCTAGGGGTAAACCACCTGGAGATCTCTTTCAAGGCGATACAACAACATTTGAACAAAAATCAGAGATATTTTCTTGAATTGCCCATATCTTCCATGTGGCTATTGATGAGAACTTACCACATGCCTGTATCCAGTATTTTCCCAGCGGGGGCTCCCCTATTTTTGGGATGGGGGTGCTCATTAGGAAATTTCGATTTTACCCCTAAAAGGTACCAAACATGGTGTTGCTGAGTTGATTTTGACCCCTAAAAGGTACCAACAAGACATATTTTACTGATATAAATTCATGTCCAAGTACACCAATATAGATTCATCCAACAAACCACCTATACCAGTCTATCACTATCTATCATCCAGGGTTAGGTTAGGGTCAGGTTTAGGGTAGGGTTAGGGTTATCCCTAAAAGCTACCAGAGGCCTGATTTTTAACCCTAAAAGGTACGACATGCACCCCGCCCCAAGATAGGGCAGTCTTAGCTCCCAAAGTATTTTCAATATCTGAAAAATTATTATCCATTCACTAATTCCAAATTTATGAATGAGTTGGCTCATAGAGCCCTTTGATTGTTCTCTTTTTTTTTGTTATCTCTTTTTCGGTCTTGATTCATACCTTTCAAAAACTTGGCCTTTCTGTTCCTGTATTGCTTAACAATTTTGGCGTTGTCCAATGCTGAAACGAGAAAGAAAATCAATAATGGTAAAATTTGATAGAGTGGTTTTAAAGGACGTCACCCATAATTAAGAGGGAGTACGCGTAAATATCACCAATGGCCCACAAAAACTCAAAAATCGAATTTTCAAAAACTATACCGGAATAAAGCCTTTGGGTCACAATGTATGAAATATTATTCTTAGTTCGATCAACAAAATATTTATTTCACGAAACGACTTTCACCGATCGAGGCTCGGATCGGCAAAAAATGACACAGAAAATTTTCTCAAATTCTTACTAAGTTTCATTGCCCAAACTTCATCTTTAGCAACATTTAAGAAAATCCAGTAGCATTTAAGCATCTTTTCTGTTGTCTAGAACAATTAAAATGGATTATTGCGATTCTGCGAGTTTTGAGAGCTTTTTGAAATTTATCATTTTGCGAAGCCGTGTCGCGGTTCAAAATTTCCCGATTTTGATGTGCCCTAAATCGACATTGGTACGTGGCTCTTGGCAATATGATACATTTTCTGAAAAGACCAATCCTTCCTCGGTTCATTTCTGCAAAAACATTTTGGGGCAATTCAATTGCCGAGTACTGAGGGCCTGGGGGAAGCGAATGGAAGTCACTCTGCAGCAAAGAATTCCATCGATACTTGACAGGTTACTAACAAACATTTACCATCTCCGTGTTTATTTTCGAATCCTTGCCCCTTATCTTAACATGTACCTAAATACTTGTTACTCGGGCTCCCTGTGTAAGCAGGGCCCGAGTTATAAAATGCCCCGTGTTTTTTTCCTTCAACTAAATGTGACCGGGTCACTTTGTGACAATGTTGGAATCATTTCTAAAATAGTTTTTATGGAAGTTTTTGAGCAATTTTTGGCTTATCATTTTAAGCTAAGATTTTCCTGTTTTACGTGAGGCAGATTTTCAAGCAGTTCGGTCATCTATCAACAAGCCTTTTAACTTGTTTTGATTAGGATTTCGTCAGAGCATATTCAGTATACGCCTTTATCATATAGGAAAAGGGTTCGGCAATTCAGCTTTTGTCACGTTCATGCTAAAATGAGTCATAGTATTGTTTAATCACGTTTAAATGTTTTTACTTGCTTTTGGAAGGCATAGGAATTTGGGTTTGACCTTGTCAAACAAGATTAGCTGTTGTACGATTTCCTGTTGTATCAGTAGTTTAACTCTAATTGACTTTTGTTCAGCATAATACTTCTGAACACTGTTCCAATTTATGTTCGTGGAAAATAACGTCTAGTTTTGCATTAGGACTTTTTTAGAGTTTAGTTTCTCTAAACGTTTCTAGTTTTGCTTCTCAGCATGCAATTGTTTTCAAGTGCGTTTGTTTCAGATAAGTTGTATCTAATCTGTTTGATCAGCAAACACTAGTGCTTAATCAACAGGATATTAGTAGGTTGTTGGAATGCGTTACGTTTTTCCTGTCACATACAGAGGTTTCTATTTCGGGTCACATCCTTGATCTTATAAATATAGCAGTCAATTTTTCAGTAAGACAACACAATAACAACAACCGAACCACAGAGAGATATATACTGAGACACGGAGAGAGAGCAGCTTTAGCAGAGCTCAGGGCTCTTGCCCCTGCAGCATGGCCTAGCCTACTGTTTCAGTATGTATGTATGATTCCCGTACACATGGTCTGAGTATTTTGTTTAGCTTTTTTTTCTTATCGAATTAGATGTTTCAGTCAAGTTCTGTACATTTTTGAATTCGTTTTATTTTCCTTAGCTTTGTTCATTCGCTTGTAATCTACTTTTTATAGTTAAGTTTTGAATAAATTCTATTTCTCCTGTACCCGAGTCACTTCCTTACATCCCTAACGATCGCTCACTGCCTTCCGTTATTTTCTATTTAGTCTTTTCGGCGTTACCGCTCGCGCCGTCCGACCGGGCGGGTTGAATGTTTAGCGCATTTTCCGCCCGTTACATAAATTTCAGACGCAAAAAGCAGATTCAAAATGGCGGAGCCAATCAATGTGCAGAAAACCATGTGATCAATCCCATGAGCATTGCGCGCCCACTCGCGCAGATTCAAAATGGCGCAGTCAATCCGCAGTGTGCAGTTCTTAACATGCTCTTTACGGCGCATCAAAATTTAGCCAATCAGCGTGCAGAATCTATTTAATATAAGTTCTTGCGTCAAGTCCAGTTCGTGGAAAGAAAACCTTCGATTTCTAGCCGATTTAAAACCTTGAAACATGGCTACATTCAATAGATATGGACTCCTGATAGAATAAATTCAGATGTGACTTGACCAATGCCATTTATTTACGAATGATCTAAGAGAATTTCAGGAAAATATGTGTCTGGTCATCTGGGCTACACTGCAGAAGAACCTCAGGCTCAGGCGAACTCTTGCAACTCGTGTCTTTAAATTGCGCCATTTAAAGGATTGTTCTTGTAATTGTTCTGTGTCAAAGGAGTTCGTATTTTATCCCTCTACTTCATCTTCGACACAGGGCCGCCATTCTGTTTCGAGTTCACGAGCCAAATAAAATGCATAAAGAACTGCACCAAACTATGGATTCATCATTTGAACGACAGGGAAAAATTCAACTCACAATGGACTTCCAAATTGGGAATTGCAATTGGATTTAGCAGTGTAAAACTTTCGAGGGAAAACACCAGAAGTTTATCTCTTCAAGAAACACACAATGGAAGGACGAAAGTTAGGTAATCGCAGTTTGTAATAACAGGCGAATTATTTTTAAATAAATTTGACAAGATACTATATGGTATGGAAGGAGGAGCGAGTGAAATGTTTTACGAACTGTGGGAAGGCTGGAACCAGCTCGGAGGTCCCCAATACACAACTCAGGAGTCATTGAAAGGCATTATTACATGATTGACACCTTTTCCATTGTTATTCAGGACCCTTTATTTTACTTAAATCCCTATGAATTAATTACATTCTTAAAGAACGGGAGGGTTTGATGTTTCAGCAGGGAAGATTGGGGCTATTATTGAATAATTTGTCATAAATGACCCGCATTATAAATGCACGGGTCTTTATGGAACACACAGATAAATGATAAATACTACAAAATTGTCTGCTAGGTTAAATTGAAATAATATATATATTACTAGCTTTAGCTGAATAGTGTGTCTCAAAATTCCAAATTGGCGATTCTTTCTACTTTTCTACTAAATTTAACTATAATTAATATGGAATGAGCAGTTGTTATAGGTAACCTTGCTGGCCGGCTCCATTTCAACTTCACGCTCAATCAAACTGTAAAAGAAATAGAAATAAAAATAATTTAGAACATTAAGCTCATAACAATGCATATGCACAACACATTTTCTTTCTTTAATACATTTTACAAGTTTTTCAAATTTAGGATGGACCTCGTACGTCGCAGCATCAACGACACACCGGTCTAAGATACGTTCAAGTTAGTCATGCAATTTAAATTCACCAGAGCGGTATATTTCAACTGTTATAATAAAACGAATTGCTGTAAATAAGAACTTTAGTTAAACTTACCATGTCGTTATCGATCGCCAACTACAGGACACTTTGAAATGTATTATTTCTTGAACAGCTTAAAACCACACAGGGAGTGCCGAGTTCCTCACGCGCATAATGCACCCTTTTAGTCTTGAGTCCTCAAGCGTTGTTTTTTTTTTTCTCCGAAATTCGTTCTCAGTCGCCAACTTAGAACTACTAGTTCATCACTCAAGCACTGACTTCTACAAAATGACGACCTTCGAAAATCGCGATAATCAGGTGTTGTGATTCTTTTGTTGTTTGGTACAAAAAGAAGTACTACCATTGGTCGTTTAAAATGAATGCATGGAAGCTAAAGGAACAATAGCCCACACTTTTGTTTGTAGTCTCCCAACCACTCTAGGGATATTCTTTAATTTAATGAAACGGGGGCTTTAGAATGCAAACAAACGTATTGTAAAAGGCACCTTCTCTGCAGTGATAAAGCGTTAGCAATGAGTCCTTTGAATTTGAATTGCCACGCAAAATACACGTTATTATGAAAGTTGAAAAGAAAAAGAGGAATCACAAGGAATCACATATTTCCTAACCAACACTGACGACAATAGCTTTCAAAAACATTTTTCATCCTTTTGTTCCGATACGACTTAAACCTCAGGGGATACCCCTCTACTGGAAAAATAAAGATCCCTGGTTGATTTATATGGTTAAAAATCGTTTATTTGACGAAGTATTTTCGATTTTTTAATTGCATGGCGCTCCACCCGATAGAAAAATCACCTTAGATCATGTAATAAGTCAGTTAAATACCTCGGTCTTCGGCAATATGGCATATAAATACCTCGGGCCTACGGCCCTCGGTAGAAAGGAGAAAGGGCTGTCTGACGCGCAAATTCGCAGCCTCGGTCGATGAGAATCTGACGCATTTAGGTTGTACATTTGACCAATAACTCTGGCTCGACACGATAGTCAAGAGAGTGCGGGGTTTTTCAGACAAGCGGCTGGGGCTTCGCGCTCTGTGTTACTGATAACGTTAAGTGCATTCCAGACAAGTGGCTGGTGCTCTTATTATCGCCATATAACTCCGTCAGACTAGCGGCTGGGAGTTTCTTCGCATTTTCATCAAAAGTGTCAGTATCTACAATCTGTTTTGTTATTCCCCGTTGCATTCGTGCTAGGTTCGGTTTGGTTTGCATGCGCGTCTGCGCACTGCGGTGGTGGGGTTCGCCACATGGTGTGGCTGGTGGCCTAATTGCCCCCACCAACGCCTTGCGTGTAAGACAATGTTAAGTACGCATTATTATTTGTAAACAAATCTGATTCGTTGAATATTAAATGCCACCTTCGTGGCCAAAAAATTCCAACTAGGCTTAGCGTATTACGTACTCCTCGCTGCGTAAAAGCTGTAGCGTCGCATATGCACTCCAAACTTATCACTATAAATAATGTCACCGCGCGCTCCAGCATAAATACACACATTATCGGCACCGGCGATAATGGAGTTTATGCGGGGGCAAGACGGTTATCTTAATTAACCACACACGGGCTAAAGGGATTAGGCGCCGGGCAAGGAAATGGGTTCAGATATGTCCAGAGCTGAGTGTTGACAGGCGCGTCCAATGACGGTATAAAAGGACAGCGCCCAATGAGTCGTCACGCTTTCCAAGCAAGCTTTCCTCCTTTGATCTTCGAACCCACCTCCACCCGCGTCTCCTCCCTTTGGGTGACTTTTTAGGTTGATATGGGCAGGTAGTCAATTGTTGTATTAGGGGGGCTAATTGCCCCCACCAACGCCTTGCGTGTAAGACAATGTTAAGTACGCATTATTATTTGTAAACAAATCTGATTCGTTGAATATTAAATGCCACCTTCGTGGCCAAAAAATTCCAACTAGGCTTAGCGTATTACGTACTCCTCGCTGCGTAAAAGCTGTAGCGTCGCATATGCACTCCAAACTTATCACTATAATAATGTCACCGCGCGCTCCAGCATAAAAGTAATTTATGATAGTATACATACAATATTTTAAAACCTTGAAGACCCCCTCACCCACCCATCGAGGTTTATAGCACTGGACGACTGCCACAATCAATATTACAAAATTTACGACGAACGACAAATGGAAATGTTTATTGAGTTTATTTCTTGGCAGAACAAGTCATTTTTAAGACGCTAGAGAAACACTTCCAATTACAAAGAAGGTATTCTCTCAAAACACCCAACCCCTATCCTGCCTAGAGGCCATCCCTATAGCTCTTTAGTTGCACATTCTGTCACAGTTAGAATCACAACATTGATGGTGTGAAAGTGCCCCTGTTACAATTAAGAAGATCTGGAAAAATAAGATGGATGAAATATGTCAACATTACTGATACTAAGTTAGAGTTAATTACCGAGATTCGAGGCAATAACCCCAATACATCCCAAGGGCCGTAGGCCCGAGGGATGTATTGGGGTTATTGCCGAGAATCGAGGTAATTAACGGACTTAGTTTACAGTTGACAAGGTTTTCAGAAAACAGGGACAAATGAAATGCATTCTTCTCATTGAATTGAACAGTTTTGAAAAGGAGTACAGTTTACAATTGAAAAAGATAGCGGATTCCAATAGGAACTATTGTTAGTTATTTAGCTGCTTTCACAGAAGTGGGTTCCCCAGAGAAACTTATTGCAATTAATTTTTACCATGCACAATAAAGTTGTGATGCTGAAGAAAATGAATGACAACTTTTATTCAACTATGATTGACAAAGGTTTCCAAACACGAATTACGTCTTTTGTTTTCGTACAACAGCCAGTCCAATCAATCAAGCGGCCTTTTGTAAAAGCGCAACTCATTTAAGCGCTGTTATTTTGGTCGGTACGTAGCTGCTTAAAGCTCCTCTCTGGTTGGATAATACAACAATACCCTATACCCCAACACAAAGAACGAGGATAATAGACTAGAGACCAAAGAACTCCTTTGTAGAACGAAAATAATAGAGACAAAAGCAACTACGTCCTTACTGGTTATTTTCATTTGTACCACGCCCTGACAGCTACAGCTCAATTTGCATAACGTTGTGTCCAGCAAAACGGATGGAACTGATTCAAGATGGAGAAACTGAAGGCAAGTTTCAGGTATTTTGCGCTCGTTGGTTGCTCTCTACGATTAGATATGCAATTAACCTGGGCATGATTTTATCTGTATTTTCAGGTTTACGTCTTAAACACACTCTATGGGCAATGAGACCAAGCAAGTAGACTGGACAAACGCTTCTCAATATGGTTCAAGTGAAGGCGTTCTCGGAAATCGTGTTTTGTGGCGTTCAACGGGATTCACATAAAGGCTAATCAGGAGCAAATATTTGGTTATAGACAGACAGTCAGCATAGATGCATAAACTGAGATTATTGGATGTTTTTTTTCTCGGGGTAAGTGTATGGATTTGAATTCACTAGTAAAATGTTTGGGTTGATAATTGAATTTAGTCATTGTGAAAGGGGCAACTGTCATGGTCTATCATAAATTTGGTCTAACTTGGGGTCATTTTAAGTAGCTTAAATGCAGTCAACTCCCTACAAATCAACAAAATAATGGTCTACGTTTTTTAACCAACCTTTCAGCTGCTAGATCAATATAAATTGGAGTATTTTCGTGTATAATCGAGCGGATGGAATTGGATTGCTAATTGGCATTTTTGATTTTCGAACAGGCTGAACAAGCCTCTTTTTCTTTTTAAGACTAATTTGAAACAGAATATAGGTTCGGAGTTGTTTCTGTTGAACACTTGTCTTATTTTAAAACATTTTGATGAAACAAACGTGACAGTGCCCCTTGAAGTCTTGGTAAAAATGGCTTATTGTGTGGTTCCAGAAATTATCCATAGGAAGGATAATAGGAAAGGATATATTTTCCATACAAATACTGTATTTTTCTTCGGGAATTCCAGAGAGGTGGGGGGGTCACTTTTCAACACTCTTCCGGGAGGGGGGGGGGGGGGGGTATTTTCTGGAACCACACATTATTGATTTACAGGTAAGTATATGGCTTATTATGGATTAATAGGTAAATAACTAGATATTTACCTATTAATCCATAATGAGCCATATATTTACCTATTAATCCATAATGAGCAATATATTTACCTAGAAATTCAATTCAATTCTATTGATCAACCCCAACCTTTCCCTGGAGAATTCAAATCCCTCCCCGACTTTTAGTTTGTTGAGATTCATTATCCGAGTTAATTCCCTACGAATAACAATGGAAACCGCGTCAACTGTAAACTAAAAGTCGTTAAAGACCTACACGTGCAACAAAAATCACAAAAGTACTACAATGAAAAAAGTTTTAGTTGTGTTAGCGAATTTTGAACACAAGAAAATGTTAACAAATTAACAGCTGGATCATTACTGGTTAAAATCATGCTAAAACTAAGATGGAGAAATGAGCTCGATATTTTTCTATAGCACATAAAAGAGGAGGCAACCATTGCAAATTATGCAAGAAAAATTGATGGCGAAATATTGTTATTTATTACGTATTTAACTCAAAGCGATCTCTGTTTAATCTGCACTCTCAACAACCTTATAGTATTGCGACATCGTTCAGATACATAAATACGATATATTTCTCATTCTGTGGTGGTATCGGCTTCAAGTGTGTTACGCATAATTTGAACAGGTTCAATAGTCATTTGAGTTCAATAGTATAATTCATATGATCAGCGAATTTTCATGGCTAGTTTAATCGTTTCTTGATGATACCCTTGGTTAGTTGAGAACAATCAACAAAGATTTAAGATGGAGAAATGGCCTTGCTGGAATTTTAGTGGGCTCGGAGCATTCAATATAATTTACTTGTAAACTGAAATTAAATATAATTTTCACTGGTGTTCTCGACAATCGCAAACGCGAATTATCAAGATTGACTTCAAAACATGCTTACCATAGAGAAACTTACCGTATGTGAAATGATTCAGGTTCTCCTTTAAAATGAGCAAGCAACCTCCAATTACGGATGTAACAAGACAACATGGCTGCAATATTGACGAAGCTTGAGTTTCTTTGAACGTCCCATGATAACAACTCGAACTTATGGCATGTTCCTTTCCATAGAATAGGCAGCAAAGATAAAAACCTTTAGGCGAATTCTGGAGTAATTCATTTCAATTTCGTTCCACATAGCACGGTCAAATCCCGTAAACATTGAGCTGTCATGACCCTTCTCAGAGGCATGAGGGAGTTCAATAAACCTAAGCCGCGCAGGCGTATGTAAATGTCCCTGCTACTCTCAGCCCTCGGTATTTAAGAGCGATTGTCAGAGAAAATCGACCATTTTGCAAAATGGCCGGAAAATCAAAATCTTCGATTTGGATAAAAATCAGTCGAGTGATAGTTGTCCATGAGTAGATCACGACACCACAATTTGTTTGAGTCATAACAATTTCTATGTACGGATTTAAGGGGGGTACATTTTGACCCCCAAATAATACAATTTTGGCCTTGTGATATTGTGCAATTTTAGTCAATTTGACACATCCCTTATCGAAACGCGTTATAATATAGAATATTTTGTATGCTATTTATCGAAAGAGATACTCTTCGACTTTCAAAATTTGCTGAAACCATTTGAAATCAATTAAACATCAAGTTTTTACAGAGAGGACAAGAAAGGGGAACAGAAGGGCTACTTTGTGAAGGTAAATTTGAGCGATTTTCAATTTGCTCTTACGCTTTGTTCCAACAATGATTATCTCTGGTTTCTATGGGGACGTGAAGGCAATGGACTAATATACATGGGAATACAAAAATATCTTTGGGCACGTCATGTACGTGCAGCTGGCTGGACATCGCTTTTACGGCTATTTTGGCGTCTAAGGGGGCTCATACGCGGGTCAAAACCATTTTTTTGCAACTATAGACTCGTGAAGGAAAAGGAGATGAGACAATCAAACGTCACAATTGCCTTGTCTGTGCCATTGTCAAAGTGTTGACAATACTTGTTGCCATGGCAATCAAATTAAGGGGGCTCGATGCATGCTAAATTTGCTTTTTTGACGTTCGTGAAGTTTTTGCCATAGCAAAAACGACGTGGTGAAACATATTAGATATCGCCCTTCTCACAAATTTCACTGGAGCAATGCGGGACCGTCAAGATCAGGGGTGGCGGAACTACCCCTTTGAATCATCGTGAAGGAGGAGCGAGTCCCCAACAATGGTTATAGCTACCAACGTAACTAAGCAAAGAACCTAATATTTCCGAAATCTATATACTTTTCCAAGCGAGGACACACTAGGAATTGAGTGGACCTGTGGTTTTTATCCTTTTAAAGACTTTTCACGAGGTATATGAGTATCTTATTTTTCATTTCTGTACAATCTTGATTTGCTGGGTTTGGATTACTTCAGAAAAGGAACTCCCTCCAATAACAGGGAGAGGGATGTGCTATATTGGCTGCGTGATTATAATCAATGGCCTGTCTTGATATGGGAGGTTCAAAATTGGTTGCTATGGTTGCAAAATTACTGGTTCGATACACCTTAATAGGCTTGGCATACTTTGCAAATTTTACGTCCGTTTGTTTTTAGTGAACAGAAAACTTTCCTACCAAGTTGATGAATTTTTCCTTTCATAAGGTCCGCAATTAAATAAAGCGGTCATGGTCGAAACAAGTCGTTCAATAAATGTGCTAAGCAGGACCAATTCTGGCCTACAGATACGACACGACACACGAGGGAAGAATAATAGCCGAGAGTCTGCTTAGACTGGATTTTTCAAAGGGGTGTTTCAATATTTAAATAACCTTTAAATAATCCAGACACTTATTTGCTACACTTTCGCCGCAGTGATATCCCAAACTCTTCATCTATACTATTATAATCGGGTTGTCTGCGGAAACGTTTATGATTGGCTAAATCAGTCTGTCCGAGAACAATACTGAAATGGCTTCTCTGACTACAGCTTTGTGCCTTTGTGCCCTCCATCACGTACAACACTGAAATGGCTACCCTAACCACAGCTTTGTGCCCTCAGTCACGTACATTACGAGGATGTGCTTTTCAAAAATCTCTATCTCTTTCGAAAGCTGAAAAGTTGAAAGGGCCAAAATTGCAGTTTAATTGACTTCACAATCGCTGGAACTGGTTGCCAAAAGCGTTCAAACGAGCACCCCTTTACCCCCTTTCTTAATGAGGCTCCCAATTAAGATAATTCAATGCCACAAGCAAGCAGCTCGGACCAGAGAAAAATCGGTACCATTGCTTGGTCCGGGATCGAAATTAGGACCTTTTGCACAACACGCTGGAGCACTGCCCCACAGAGCTAAACAGAGCAACTTAAGGTTGGCTCCAAATTAGAGAACGAGACGATCAAATATTTCTTCTCGTGCATTCTCTGTTATTTACAATAATTTGGTAGAAATTGCGGTTACGAAGACATATTTTCGCCAGCTTCTTAATTCCCAGGACGACCATTCGCTACTTCTCAAATTCAATAAATCAATAAGTTTTTTTTGTTGTTGATATGCGTAAACGGGGGCGGGGGAAGCAAAACTGCGTAAGACAGATTTATTGTCGTGCGTCGTCAATACAATTTTTTTTTGCCTTAACACGACTCATAAAACTCATAACCACATAAAAGACCCCCTCCTGGAATTTCCATTTTTCTGGCAAAAGACCCCTGGAAAATTTATTTTGGGATAAAATGTCCCTGGAAAGTCACTTTTTTACCCCTCCTCTTGTATCCCTAAATCCCCCCCCCCCCCGATGCGCTGTTGGTAGCTAAAACAATCAATCCTCCATCACGATGATTCAAAGGAGCAGTGCCCTCACCCTTTATCTTCTTGGTTGTTCATTGCTCCAGCGAAATGTGTGAGAAGAGCGATATCAATGTGTCACCTCATCGCTTTTTACTATGGCAACGTTTCATTAAATGTTCCTCATTTTCACAAACGTCAAAAAGCAAACTTGGCATCGAGCCCCCTAAATTTGGTTGCCATGGCAACAAGAACTGTCAACACTTTGACAATGGCACAGACAAAGCAATTGTCACGTTTGATTGTCTCATCTCCTTTTCCTTCACGAGACTATAGTTGCAAAAAATGGTTTTGTCCCGCGTATAAGCCCCTTAACACCCCAAAATAGCCATAAAAATGATTGACAGCCAGCTGCCATACATGAAGTGCCCAAAGATATTTTTGTATTCTTATGTATATTGGTCCATTGCCTTCACGTCCCCATAGAAACTAGAGATAATCATTGTTGGGACAAAGCGTAAGAGCAAATTGAAAATCGCTCAAATTTACCTTCAGAAAATAGCCCTTGTGTATCCCTTTCTTTTCCTCTCTGTTAAAACTTGAGGTTTAATTGATTTCAAATGGTTTCAGCAAATTTTGAAAGTCGAAGAGTATCTCTTTCGAGAAATGGCAAACAAAATATTCTATATTATAACGCGTTTCGATAAAGCCTGCCTCAAATCGACTAAAATTGCACAATATCACAAGGCCAAAATTGTACTATTTGGGGTCAAAATGTACCCCTATCCGTACATAGAAATTGTTATGACTCAAACAAATTGTGGTGTCGTGATCTACTTATGGACAACTATCACGTGACCGAGTTTCATCCAAATCGGAGATTTCGATTTTCCGACCACCAGTCGATCCACTCTGACAATCGCTCTTAACTCTTACATAATGCAACTGTAAACAGACCCAAGGCAACACTACAATGCAGATGGAATTTATTTGGTAAAAACTGAATGGATGTTACAATTACAGTTTGTTTATGTGCAACCATTTGTTTCTCTCGTTGAAAAGTTAGTTTAGGAAGGGGTTGTGGGGCAACTGTTAGCGAAGGCATTTTACCCAGGGGGTGCTTATCAGATGGGATTATATTGCAGTATTGATAGAGGATAATATATACATTTAGGCAATGCCTAAAAGCGGAACTCCAATCATACACACCCCACGTCTTACTCATAGGAGCTCACCTTTACAGTTTAAATCAAGAAAATTCATGTTACCATTATATGGCAATGATAGTATTAGCGCGTTCTGATATGCTAACAAGTCGCAGTTGACGACCGACAAAAGATAATCTCCTTGAAATAAAAATGAAAAATAAGATTTTCAGCGAAATCCACAACAAAGAATAAATGACATTGTATTTGTCTCATTGTATTAACTAAATCTAATATATGACAAAGGAAAATCAAGGCTAGAATATCAGAAATGACCTGAAATTACATAAGGCAAAGCAGGGCCAAAAAGTCAAGCTTACTCAATACTAAACCGTAAAAAGCAAATAAATAGTTATCAGTAAGCTTGTGAGATTTAGCGATCACGAATCACGGACCGATTTTTCGTTATTCTCGCCGGAACAGAACTCGGCTACCGCTCCGGGAAAAGTAGAAGTAACGAGTTGTATTTAGCGTTTATTGCTATGCTCTCTCACTGCCGCGCCGTTCAGTAGAAAGCGCTTGGTATACCACTGCACAGTGGGAGTTTATGAAGGTAAGCATATCATGCTTTCAGTTCACATGGCAACAATCTGTATTTCGAGCCAAGAACTTGTTAGTTGTAAGATACGCTTCTTGTTTATGGAAGTTACTGAAACATTCTGCCGTCCGGTGTTAGGTTTGACCTCTCGGTCGGGCTCCGAAAATAGTTCCGGTGTTTCGGTATTTTGTTTATCATAAAATCAACTCCTAGTCTTATTTTTTTTCAGCAAGAATCTCACAAGCTTACTGATAGCTATTTATTTGCTTTTTACGGTTTAGTATGCCTTTTAAAGCACGGAATGATACGTTACGGCTCCGATTTTGTTTACAACCTGGTATGCATTAATTAGCGATTTGCAGCAAATATCAAATTTCACGACCACTTCCAGTGAGTATTTTGGAAGCGCTTTCAAAAAACCCAGACTGACTCTTCAATGGGATTCAAGAAGAACATTTTAGCATTTCGTAGCCTGATTTACAGCCTGATCGGAGATAATAACACCTCAAACAATTAATTTGAGGTAAAACTACTTTTTTCGCCTAGGCTTAAAATTGAACCTGGAAATCGTGGCAGTAGACTGTCAAAATCACCCTTCAGAATAAGAAACGTGCTGATTTTTAGAACAAAAGCATCTATTTTCACGGAATTGGGTGTTTGTTTGGTTAAATTTTGAGCTCTTTTTACTCCCGCGAACGACCTTTCTAGGTTGACTATTTTTGCGTCCTCAGACAGCATTTTTGAGCGTCCGAGACTGTAAGGGCCTCTTCACATGATTCTGGAATGAGTTCCATTCCAGAATCGGTTTCATTCTAGAATGAAGTTCGTACTGTATTCACATGACGTGATCAATCAGTTTCAGATTTTGGTACCAAATAAGAAAACAAATATTCACGCATGCGCCACTAGCTCCAGACTTCACTGTGTGTGATTTTCGTCCGAGAGAACAAAGTTCAATTTCAGTTCACATGATTCCAGAATGAAACTTCATACCGGAACGAAATTTTCACTCTGATTGAAAACCGGAGTGAACTCATTCGGGAATGACCTGCACGGGCGCAAAATTTCGTTCCGGTATCATGTGAACAGATGTATAGAAAATATATAGAAATCTTACGGGAATGGAATGAACTCATTCCAGAATGAAAGTCATTCCTGTGAAACTAGAATGTCTGGAATGTAGTCCTTATACTGTTAATTTCATGATTTATTTCAGAATTTATATTCGAGTTGAATTAAAAGAAAAAACCTGCCAATTCTCCTTTCGAGCGTCCAAACCAAAAATTCTGAAGGTCAAGTTGAAGGAGCCGAAGGGTAGAAACAATAGTCAATTGATACCATCGTTCACAGAATGGGTACCGAAGACGGGTAAAGCTCTAAATCGGAACCTAAAGAGGAGAATTTAAGAAAGGAACGAAAGAATATAAGGGGCAAAATAACCCGATCGATAAAGAGAATCAAGGAATTGGCTTCTAGCAGCGATACTAACGTACGAAGGTTTGAAAAGGAACTTGAACAGTTTTTAAATCAAAGGCATGCCATAGGCCAACTCGTGGCTGTTTTCCTTTAAAAAATCTTTTGGAAATTAGTCGTTTAAAAAGAATTTCACATACCCCACAGAACCACCTTTAAGGGGGAAAGATGGAAGGCTCCCATATTTTGGGGCAGAATGCTCAACGAGAAAACAAATTTGACCTCTAACTGACACCAAAACGATGTAGCCCCTCAAAATACAATTACAAAATTTTTTTTGGGAACATGTCACACTGTTTTTGTAGTTCTTTGTCACCTGGATTTGTGAGATACAAAAATGCATTGCTGTGCAGTATTTGACACATGTATTAGCTTGAGTTACAACTACCTGAATGTTTTCCCTGTTGCTTAGAATGATCAACTACAAAGTAGCATATAATTTATGTTCAAGTGTTTCAAAATGGGTCAGATGCACACTGTATGATATCACTGAACATCATTGCTTAGTTTTGCAACAACTGCACTTATACAGTTTAGTTCTCATACAGTGTTATTTAAAGCAGAGCATGACAAATACATTGTGTTCAGCGGCGTAGCCAGAAATTTCTGAAGGGGGGGGGGGATAGTGAAAACATGGGACGAAAATGCTCAAATTTTCTCCAGCAAATACAGTAAATGTATGGGAAAATTTCCGAGAAAGGGGGGCCCTGGCCCCCTGGCTACGCCCCTGGTGTTAGTCAATCAGACTTGAATTGGGTTTGGCTTTTTGTAGCATTTTGCATTTTAGCATTTTTTTGCTAGCATTTTGGGCGCAATCTCAAAAACAAAAATAGCTACACCAACAAAACTTTACATCAATGTTGATTCTCATTTTGACAGTTGATGTTTCCATGACAACCAATTTACAGGGACGTGCACCATTGTTGTCTTTTCTGGGACTGAACTTAAAATGGAGAACATTTTAAGAGATGCACTAGGTACTTTGGCTTTGCTTCATGAAGGTCCTCGTTAAATGTAGGATTTAAAATAACTAGACAGTAACGTTTTAAACCAATTTGATCTTTGCGCATGCGCTAATGACGTCATTGGTAGTGTATTTTTCATTTTCCCACGTTTTGTAACCCCCTGCACCTGGGTTTGCATGGATCAAAATCCTTACACAGTGAAGGTTTTAAGATTACTAAAAAAAGTACCGATTTGAAACAAACCAGTTTTTCTGCAAAGATAGGTAACACCCCACATGGAAAAATTTAGTGGCAATGAGACCTATATAAGAGGTAACAGGGAGTTCGGTTGAGTTTTAGTCACGCTATGTCTCGCAGATAGCTCGTATGGTCCCGCAACTCGAGGGTCCCCATGTCCCGCAGATAGTTCGTATGGTCCCGCAACTCGAGGGTCCAGTTGAATGGATGACTTCAGCATAAATTATGCTAATATCGTGCTAACGTAGGAGTGATCCAGTGAGTGAGTGAGTGAGTGACATCGAGCCACCACGATAACTCGTTGGCTGTTGCTACGCAACCAGTCACGAGTTAAAAAGGTGACTCATGTCATATACTTGGGAACCCTGTGTTCCGACCGCTGTATGTTAGCGCGGGCTCAAGAAGCCAACGTTGTCAAAACGTTTGTACATGGAACCGAGCGATTGTACTACGGATTTAACTGTAATAAAACCACGTTTTTACCGTTGATACATCAGAGTATCATACTTGGCGACGAGGATCAAGCAAGAACAAGACTAGAAGGACCTAGAAGAGAAGTTAGTGGTGATTTTGGAGCGAGAAACTCGACGTGGATAACGAAACTCCGGTGAGTTTGTTCCAAATAAAATGGCAACCACAGCGCTATATGGTCAGTTATTTGCATACAATGACAAAGAGCACAATTCTCGATTTTCAAAATGAGCGGGAGACTAGGTTCTAGTTTAGACCGCAAGCGTTCTTGGGATCGTTTGGAAGGACAGAGTTTGCAAACCAAAATGGCGTCTTCGACCACGAGTTTTCTCACCGAGGATGATATTCCAGGAGCCAGAATACCACGAGAATCTGTAGAAAAATGCAGTGTCTTACAACTGCGAAGATGGTTGCTTTGCAGAGGAGCAAAAACGACCGGGAAAAAAGCGGCTTTGATTTCAAGGTAGCGTATAAAAGTCTGCCATTGATTTTCATTCAGCGAGTGGAGTTGTGCAAATTAAAAAGTTCGTAAGATGCAAGTAGAATTTCACAAATACTGTTGTAAACTTTTAGGATGTCTGAAAAATAACAAGTCTTAAAGCAACGAGCTACTTACTTGTTTAAAACACTTATTGAATTACGCTACTTTAAAAAACCTAATGTGAACTATCCAGCCACACATTTTATGCCTTTGAAATTTAGCTTATTATGCTGTGGCCTTTTTGTTTCTAAATCTACAGCTGACAATATATTGCTTGCCTTATGGCAAATATCAAAATTAGAACTCAGGGAATGTAGTAGCCTAATATATAAATATATTACACAATGTTTTGCAGGATAAAAGATTACATAGAACATGGCCTAGATTCAAAGTACTTGCAAGATCCAGATGGAGGAATAAACCTACAAAGAAAGAAAGCACAGCTTGGCATTCTTGACAGTAAAGCGCCTGATGTTTCTGAAACGTTACCCAAAGAAGGCTTTACAACTGACATGACTGGCTTACCAAAGTTAACATTTGGTACAATCTGGCGTTACATGATTGACAGTGTAGAGTGTAAAAAACAGATTTCTACAGCAAAGCCCTTAGTCAAAGGGTACAACTTCTACAAATCAGGGCATGTTTTATTTATCAGCCACCTTGCAGAGAATAGGAGGCACTACATAAAAAGTCAAGTTCTACCTTCCATGAAGAAAAGTGCTGTATACTGCTGTTATTTGGTCCTGTCATCAATTGGTAATGTGCTCAGGGCATACTGTGGCTGCCCAGCTGGAGTAGATGGCCGCTGCAACCATGTAGCAGCCACAATGTTTGCATTGGAGCAATATTGTATAATAAGAGACAGAGAGGACTCGGCCTCTTGTACATCCAAGCCATGCAAATGGAATGTGTCACAAAATTGTACTGGCAATGTAATTCCTATTTCAAACATGAAATTTGCTAAGCATGATTATGCTAAAAGGAAAAACAGGAAAGAAGGGCTATTGTACAACCAGGTCATGATGTCAGAGCTCTACATCAGAGATCTTGGAATGAGGGCAAAATTAACAACATGCTTACTTGTGTGAAGGAGTACCAAGAAAAATCTGGCAATGTTGTAGGCTGGTCCCATATTTTACCGCAAAGTGCAGATGATAATGTGGCAGATGATGAGAGCAAAGAATGTGATGATTTACTCTCTCCTCCAAAAGAACAGCCAATGAGCCTGACTGTGTTAAGGCAGCGATGTGAACAGATGAAACGGAAACTCCAGCTGAGTGATCAAGAAATCATGGATGTTGAGAATAAAACACGAGGCCAGTCAGACAACTCTTCTTGGTATGTTCATCGCAAGAATAGGATCACTGCATCAAAATGTCACCGGGTTGCAGCATTGCGTGATTCAACATCACCAACTAAGGCTATTCAAGATGAGGCCTGAACAAGCCATGCCAGACACAAAGTATGAAAGTAGGTATTGAAATGGAGGGCACAATTCTGAAAAACTATGCTACGTTTATGACAGTTAAAGGCCATGATGCCATTAGTGTAGAAAAATGTGGATTCTTTGTGAGCAAGGAGCATGGATTTTTAGGAGCCTCTCCTGATGGACTTGTGTATGACCCTTTCTCCTCTGATCCAAGTGGACTTGTGGAAATCAAATTTATCCAAGTAATGGGAGATGAGAGTCTAGAAGAATCTTTGCTTAGAAAGAGAATTTGTGTAAAGACAAATGACACACTACAACTAAATACCAAGCATAACTATTATTATCAAGTGCATCAGCAAATGTATGTGACCCAAAGGAAATGGGTAGATTTTGTTGTACAAGGAACACAAACTAGTGACATTTTTTGCGAGAGAGTAGAATTCTCAGAAGAGTTTTGGAAAGCAACTTTCCCTAAGCTCAATATATTTTTTGAGCGGTGGATTGCACCTGAACTGGCCTATCCAAGAATAAAACATGGACTACCTAAATTTGATATTTTCTCAGCTTCAGCTCTATAGGTACTCTACATAGAACTTTATAAGTAAAGTATGTAACATACTTTTTGTTGTAATTTTGAAAGGGTGGATCCAGATATTTTTGTTTGTACCTAGCCACTTTTGTGTGTCTATAACTAATTACTGTAAGTGTTGTGTAATGTTGTGACTGACTGGTGTATGTTTTCTAAAAATGTATGAATACACAGGATGAAATTTTATATGCACAAGCAGACTATAGATCTGTTCAAAATACTATAAGAAAAGGCAGTTGCCCATTTCTACTAAAATTTATTTATTGTGTATATACTGTATACTTTGTTTAGTTTTACATGGGAAATTCATTTGTGTGAATATATAGAATTTCAATTTTGAGTACATAAATTTATGGCACTACATTTCTTTTTGTGCATATACAATTTCATCTTGTGTATTCATATATTTTTAGAAAACATACACCAGTCAGTCGCAACATAACACAACACGTCAGTCAGTAATATGGACACAAAGTGGTCATGGCGAGAAATAGCGAATGATAATGGGAGGAGTTTAAACATGACCCTAATTATGCTGTCAATAAAGTCGATTGTCCTATTGCGTCTCTCATTGGTCGCTGTCGATTGGTGGGTCAATTAGTACGCAAAACAAACCCTGACTTCCGGGAGAGACAGAAGAGAGAGTGAAGGGTTGTTATAAATTGCTTAAAACTTTGCCTTTTCGGCTGATAACATGCCAAGAAGAAACAATTTGAAAGCAAAGTAAAATAATATATCATGCTTTTTGTTAATTTTGGGAAATATCGAGGATGCGTTGATAAATAACGAGAGTCAATACTGAACTTTGCCTTCGCCGGTTCGCTTCAAGTTCGCGCTAATATTTAAAAATTAAGTTCGCTAGGCACTCTGGTACTCGTTTCTAGTCTTTTTGGACACATATTATTAGCAGAGGAACGCCTGGTTGTACACTGTCGAAGAACTGGCCGCTCAGAGCGGAAAGAAGTTTGATTGTCTCATCTCCTTTTCCTTCACGAGACTATAGTTGCAAAAAATGGTTTTGTCCCGCGTATAAGCCCCTTAACACCCCAAAATAGCCATAAAAATGATTGACAGCCAGCTGCCATACATGAAGTGCCCAAAGATATTTTTGTATTCTTATGTATATTGGTCCATTGCCTTCACGTCCCCATAGAAACTAGAGATAATCATTGTTGGGACAAAGCGTAAGAGCAAATTGAAAATCGCTCAAATTTACCTTCAGAAAATAGCCCTTGTGTATCCCTTTCTTTTCCTCTCTGTTAAAACTTGAGGTTTAATTGATTTCAAATGGTTTCAGCAAATTTTGAAAGTCGAAGAGTATCTCTTTCGAGAAATGGCAAACAAATATTCTATATTATAACGCGTTTCGATAAAGCCTGCCTCAAATCGACTAAAATTGCACAATATCACAAGGCCAAAATTGTACTATTTGGGGGTCAAAATGTACCCCTATCCGTACATAGAAATTGTTATGACTCAAACAAATTGTGGTGTCGTGATCTACTTATGGACAACTATCACGTGACCGAGTTTCATCCAAATCGGAGATTTCGATTTTCCGACCACCAAACTCTGCCAATTCTCCTTTCGAGCGTCCAAACCAAAATTCTGAAGGTCAAGTTGAAGGAGCCGAAGGGTAGAAACAATAGTCAATTGATACCATCGTTCACAGAATGGGTACCGAAGACGGGTAAAGCTCTAAATCGGAACCTAAAGAGGAGAATTTAAGAAAGGAACGAAAGAATATAAGGGGCAAAATAACCCGATCGATAAAGAGAATCAAGGAATTGGCTTCTAGCAGCGATACTAACGTACGAAGGTTTGAAAAGGAACTTGAACAGTTTTTAAATCAAAGGCATGCCATAGGCCAACTCGTGGCTGTTTTCCTTTAAAAAATCTTTTGGAAATTAGTCGTTTAAAAAGAATTTCACATACCCCACAGAACCACCTTTAAGGGGGAAAGATGGAAGGCTCCCATATTTTGGGGCAGAATGCTCAACGAGAAAACAAATTTGACCTCTAACTGACACCAAACGATGTAGCCCCTCAAAATACAATTACAAAATTTTTTTTGGGAACATGTCACACTGTTTTTGTAGTTCTTTGTCACCTGGATTTGTGAGATACAAAAATGCATTGCTGTGCAGTATTTGACACATGTATTAGCTTGAGTTACAACTACCTGAATGTTTTCCCTGTTGCTTAGAATGATCAACTACAAAGTAGCATATAATTTATGTTCAAGTGTTTCAAAATGGGTCAGATGCACACTGTATGATATCACTGAACATCATTGCTTAGTTTTGCAACAACTGCACTTATACAGTTTAGTTCTCATACAGTGTTATTTAAAGCAGAGCATGACAATACATTGTGTTCAGCGGCGTAGCCAGAAATTTCTGAAGGGGGGGGGGGATAGTGAAAACATGGGACGAAAATGCTCAAATTTTCTCCAGCAAATACAGTAAATGTATGGGAAAATTTCCGAGAAAGGGGGGCCCTGGCCCCCTGGCTACGCCCCTGGTGTTAGTCAATCAGACTTGAATTGGGTTTGGCTTTTTGTAGCATTTTGCATTTTAGCATTTTTTTGCTAGCATTTTGGGCGCAATCTCAAAAACAAAAATAGCTACACCAACAAAACTTTACATCAATGTTGATTCTCATTTTGACAGTTGATGTTTCCATGACAACCAATTTACAGGGACGTGCACCATTGTTGTCTTTTCTGGGACTGAACTTAAAATGGAGAACATTTTAAGAGATGCACTAGGTACTTTGGCTTTGCTTCATGAAGGTCCTCGTTAAATGTAGGATTTAAAATAACTAGACAGTAACGTTTTAAACCAATTTGATCTTTGCGCATGCGCTAATGACGTCATTGGTAGTGTATTTTTCATTTTCCCACGTTTTGTAACCCCCTGCACCTGGGTTTGCATGGATCAAAATCCTTACACAGTGAAGGTTTTAAGATTACTAAAAAAAGTACCGATTTGAAACAAACCAGTTTTTCTGCAAAGATAGGTAACACCCCACATGGAAAAATTTAGTGGCAATGAGACCTATATAAGAGGTAACAGGGAGTTCGGTTGAGTTTTAGTCACGCTATGTCTCGCAGATAGCTCGTATGGTCCCGCAACTCGAGGGTCCCCATGTCCCGCAGATAGTTCGTATGGTCCCGCAACTCGAGGGTCCAGTTGAATGGATGACTTCAGCATAAATTATGCTAATATCGTGCTAACGTAGGAGTGATCCAGTGAGTGAGTGAGTGAGTGACATCGAGCCACCACGATAACTCGTTGGCTGTTGCTACGCAACCAGTCACGAGTTAAAAAGGTGACTCATGTCATATACTTGGGAACCCTGTGTTCCGACCGCTGTATGTTAGCGCGGGCTCAAGAAGCCAACGTTGTCAAAACGTTTGTACATGGAACCGAGCGATTGTACTACGGATTTAAACTGTAATAAAACCACGTTTTTACCGTTGATACATCAGAGTATCATACTTGGCGACGAGGATCAAGCAAGAACAAGACTAGAAGGACCTAGAAGAGAAGTTAGTGGTGATTTTGGAGCGAGAAACTCGACGTGGATAACGAAACTCCGGTGAGTTTGTTCCAAATAAAATGGCAACCACAGCGCTATATGGTCAGTTATTTGCATACAATGACAAAGAGCACAATTCTCGATTTTCAAAATGAGCGGGAGACTAGGTTCTAGTTTAGACCGCAAGCGTTCTTGGGATCGTTTGGAAGGACAGAGTTTGCAAACCAAAATGGCGTCTTCGACCACGAGTTTTCTCACCGAGGATGATATTCCAGGAGCCAGAATACCACGAGAATCTGTAGAAAAATGCAGTGTCTTACAACTGCGAAGATGGTTGCTTTGCAGAGGAGCAAAAACGACCGGGAAAAAAGCGGCTTTGATTTCAAGGTAGCGTATAAAAGTCTGCCATTGATTTTCATTCAGCGAGTGGAGTTGTGCAAATTAAAAAGTTCGTAAGATGCAAGTAGAATTTCACAAATACTGTTGTAAACTTTTAGGATGTCTGAAAAATAACAAGTCTTAAAGCAACGAGCTACTTACTTGTTTAAAACACTTATTGAATTACGCTACTTTAAAAAACCTAATGTGAACTATCCAGCCACACATTTTATGCCTTTGAAATTTAGCTTATTATGCTGTGGCCTTTTTGTTTCTAAATCTACAGCTGACAATATATTGCTTGCCTTATGGCAAATATCAAAATTAGAACTCAGGGAATGTAGTAGCCTAATATATAAATATATTACACAATGTTTTGCAGGATAAAAGATTACATAGAACATGGCCTAGATTCAAAGTACTTGCAAGATCCAGATGGAGGAATAAACCTACAAAGAAAGAAAGCACAGCTTGGCATTCTTGACAGTAAAGCGCCTGATGTTTCTGAAACGTTACCCAAAGAAGGCTTTACAACTGACATGACTGGCTTACCAAAGTTAACATTTGGTACAATCTGGCGTTACATGATTGACAGTGTAGAGTGTAAAAACAGATTTCTACAGCAAAGCCCTTAGTCAAAGGGTACAACTTCTACAAATCAGGGCATGTTTTATTTATCAGCCACCTTGCAGAGAATAGGAGGCACTACATAAAAAGTCAAGTTCTACCTTCCATGAAGAAAAGTGCTGTATACTGCTGTTATTTGGTCCTGTCATCAATTGGTAATGTGCTCAGGGCATACTGTGGCTGCCCAGCTGGAGTAGATGGCCGCTGCAACCATGTAGCAGCCACAATGTTTGCATTGGAGCAATATTGTATAATAAGAGACAGAGAGGACTCGGCCTCTTGTACATCCAAGCCATGCAAATGGAATGTGTCACAAAATTGTACTGGCAATGTAATTCCTATTTCAAACATGAAATTTGCTAAGCATGATTATGCTAAAAAGGAAAAACAGGAAAGAAGGGCTATTGTACAACCAGGTCATGATGTCAGAGCTCTACATCAGAGATCTTGGAATGAGAGCAAAATTAACAACATGCTTACTTGTGTGAAGGAGTACCAAGAAAAATCTGGCAATGTTGTAGGCTGGTCCCATATTTTACCGCAAAGTGCAGATGATAATGTGGCAGATGATGAGAGCAAAGAATGTGATGATTTACTCTCTCCTCCAAAAGAACAGCCAATGAGCCTGACTGTGTTAAGGCAGCGATGTGAACAGATGAAACGGAAACTCCAGCTGAGTGATCAAGAAATCATGGATGTTGAGAATAAAACACGAGGCCAGTCAGACAACTCTTCTTGGTATGTTCATCGCAAGAATAGGATCACTGCATCAAAATGTCACCGGGTTGCAGCATTGCGTGATTCAACATCACCAACTAAGGCTATTCAAGATGAGGCCTGAACAAGCCATGCCAGACACAAAGTATGAAAGTAGGTATTGAAATGGAGGGCACAATTCTGAAAAACTATGCTACGTTTATGACAGTTAAAGGCCATGATGCCATTAGTGTAGAAAAATGTGGATTCTTTGTGAGCAAGGAGCATGGATTTTTAGGAGCCTCTCCTGATGGACTTGTGTATGACCCTTTCTCCTCTGATCCAAGTGGACTTGTGGAAATCAATTTATCCAAGTAATGGAGATGAGAGTCTAGAAGAATCTTTGCTTAGAAAGAGAATTTGTGTAAAGACAAATGACACACTACAACTAAATACCAAGCATAACTATTATTATCAAGTGCATCAGCAAATGTATGTGACCCAAAGGAAATGGGTAGATTTTGTTGTACAAGGAACACAAACTAGTGACATTTTTTGCGAGAGAGTAGAATTCTCAGAAGAGTTTTGGAAAGCAACTTTCCCTAAGCTCAATATATTTTTTGAGCGGTGGATTGCACCTGAACTGGCCTATCCAAGAATAAAACATGGACTACCTAAATTTGATATTTTCTCAGCTTCAGCTCTATAGGTACTCTACATAGAACTTTATAAGTAAAGTATGTAACATACTTTTTGTTGTAATTTTGAAAGGGTGGATCCAGATATTTTTGTTTGTACCTAGCCACTTTTGTGTGTCTATAACTAATTACTGTAAGTGTTGTGTAATGTTGTGACTGACTGGTGTATGTTTTCTAAAATGTATGAATACACAGGATGAAATTTTTATATGCACAAGCAGACTATAGATCTGTTCAAAATACTATAAGAAAAGGCAGTTGCCCATTTCTACTAAAATTTATTTATTGTGTATATACTGTATACTTTGTTTAGTTTTACATGGGAAATTCATTTGTGTGAATATATAGAATTTCAATTTTGAGTACATAAATTTATGGCACTACATTTCTTTTTGTGCATATACAATTTCATCTTGTGTATTCATATATTTTTAGAAAACATACACCAGTCAGTCGCAACATAACACAACACGTCAGTCAGTAATATGGACACAAAGTGGTCATGGCGAGAAATAGCGAATGATAATGGGAGGAGTTAAACATGACCCTAATTATGCTGTCAATAAAGTCGATTGTCCTATTGCGTCTCTCATTGGTCGCTGTCGATTGGTGGGTCAATTAGTACGCAAAAACAAACCCTGACTTCCGGGAGAGACAGAAGAGAGAGTGAAGGGTTGTTATAAATTGCTTAAAACTTTGCCTTTTCGGCTGATAACATGCCAAGAAGAAACAATTTGAAAGCAAAGTAAAATAATATATCATGCTTTTTGTTAATTTTGGGAAAATATCGAGGATGCGTTGATAAATAACGAGAGTCAATACTGAACTTTGCCTTCGCCGGTTCGCTTCAAGTTCGCGCTAATATTTAAAAATTAAGTTCGCTAGGCACTCTGGTACTCGTTTCTAGTCTTTTTGGACACATATTATTAGCAGAGGAACGCCTGGTTGTACACTGTCGAAGAACTGGCCGCTCAGAGCGGAAAGAAGCGAAGAAATCGGCATTTTTTCGAGCTTTTTTGCTTCGAGGCGGACTTCAAGGGCCAAACAATGAAGCCTCGTTTAACATGGAAGTGGATCTTAAAAACCGAGCTGAAAAATCATTTACATGACGTGAAATCTGTGTGAATTTACGAAGGAATTCTTGTTCTTTTGATCTGGAGGTAAAGTGAGGTTTGTACGAGCTTATAACGTTACGAAATTTGACTGTTAGTTCTGTGTATTTTAGCGCCGTGGCATAGACTTCCTCTTGTAAACAGAGCTCTTGAGTTTGTAACCTAGATTTGACAAAACCGAACCGATTTTATACTGTAGCCCACCAATATTACCACGAAAAGAAAGATGAACACATGTTGTTTCGATCGGAGGCAAAGTAACTTTCGATTTCGAATTTAGCCAATTGTTATCTTGAATTTAAGTTTCATTGCCATACATTTACAGTAAATTATTTGAAGGTAATCTGAGTCCATATTTTAGAAGTGCCACGCTCAAGTGCGCATGTCCATTCGGTATTTCTCCCCATGTAGGCACAAACAAAAAGGTGAAAAGACTTCTAGTAACCTTAAGAATTCAATATTTTTATTTCATTGTTATACATTGGCATGCAGGTAGCCAGTTTTTTCAGTCATCAGAAAGATATTACTGGTAGTTTAAATTATTTGTTTACTGTAAAGTTGTAAGAAAACATTCCTGTACCAGAACCAACATTGATTACAAAATAATAACAGGAATCTATGCACATGTGAAATGCAGTTTTTAACATATCTCATAACCTGGTACAACATTTTATTTTGCCAGTCAAGTTTTATCAAATTGGCAACCACATTTCAAGACTATTATTAGCCAACCTTGAGATAAATGTGTTTTGTGTGATACCCCCCTCACAAAAGGTGGTTGAGGTGGAATATACAAGGGGGCAATTTACAAGCACAAAATATTTAACCATTATCCTACGAGATTGCGCAGAATGTCGTCTGATACTTAGCTGACGAGGGACGCCTGAAAAACATTACTTTTGTGTATTATTTACGAGCTCAACACATCATATTTCCCTCAGAGACGGATATTGCAGGATATCTGTCATCTACAGAAGACAGCTATTTGGGTTCCAATGACCATATTTGGGCAGTGCATCAATGTGCTGAATAATAATTCTGAATATGTTGTTTTTTGTCCCTGGTAATTATGAGCATGCATGTTTTCGGGGATCACATAATTTGACTTGGATATCTGCAAATTCATATCAATTGATCAATGGTGGATGAAAATTTGACAACGCACTAACAACAACCAGCATATCTGATGCAATTGGTGATAGCGTTATTGGTATCCTACGACCAAAATGTGCCAATTTTTTATTCTCTCCATGAGTCTTTCGACATGAATCCTCAAACTTGCAACCTTTTTGTTGTGCTCTGTCTGTTCTTTACTGAACTGCTTGGTGCCCTTTAAAAATGCAGGAATCACAAGTGTAGCCCCAACGGAAGCTAGTTCATCTTGACAGTTAAAGCCTTTGTCAGCCATTACCTGATCACCCGGCCTGAGTCTATTCAGAAAGCCACTCTGTATAGTGATTTCTTTATCTGAAGTGCTCCCAGGAAAAAAATCACTAACAAAACATAACACTCCACTAGGGGTAATGCCCAGGAGGGCCTTCATAGTTGTTCTCGATTTATAAGAAGAATAACAAGCAGACTGTGCATCTAAAGACGAAGGCCTTTCCATCTCTACCTCAGTGCAGTCTACTATAACAACAAGCTTTGGATACATTTGCTTGTAAATAGGTGGCATATACAACCGTATGACATCGCCAGGTGGAATGTTTATGAGTGGCCCAAACTCTTTACACATAAAACGTAGCCATGTATTTGTAATTCTTGAAACACTTGCGGCAGAGATCCCAAAGCGGTGTGCCAAGTCCCTTTCAAAAGTCCAAGTCGTAATCTTATCATGACCAGTGTAAATTCTTGAAAACATGTCAGAGCTCTTGGCCTCCCCTGCTGTCTGTCCATATCAGTATAGATTCTCTCGTGGTCTCCATAACTCAGGTTCTTTGCTGACTTCTCTAGCAAGGAGTAACACAAAATCATTGCCCCGTAGTCTGGAAATCCCGTATAAAAGGTGATGTCCTCGTCACTTGTTTTGAATTGCTCAATGTCAAACTTTGATAGCCTTGCAACTTCTTTCTTCAACACAGTGTTCTCGGACTTTAAAATTTCAAGTTCTTCTCTTAACTTTTCCAGTTCAGTTATTTCTTTACAGGTTACTGTTGTTTGACAGCTCATCGCATTAACTATTCTATCTTCATGAAGAAGCTGTTCGTTTGGTGGTTGATTTTCAAACATTTCCTCCGTCTCTATATATTCAAGTTTCCGCTTCGCACTTCGCTTCGTGTTTTTCTTACTTTTAGGCTCATAAGGTACCTTTTCGAGCTCTCTTCTTGGTGTAAAGGCTTCGTCCAGGGGAATTCAGAAGGGAGATGTGACCTGCTGAGTTTTTCGCCTCCTTCAAATGAACAGAACAAATTCTCGTCGCCTCTGATTCCAAATTAAGTGCATCGTTCCTTAAAAGTACGTAGTACTCTTTCTTCAGTGCTTCATTACTTGGGATACGATAGTAATGAAGATTAGGGGCATTTCTCCAGCTATTCGTACAACCGGGAACACAACAATTAAAATGGTGAACCATGTTCACTTTCAATTTTGCATATCGTACTTCCAGTCCTGTCCTGTCCTTCCAAACGATCCCAAGATCCCTTGCGGTCTCAACTAGAACCCAATCCCTCGCTCATTTTGAAAAAGACGAATTGGACGGAATTTGTTGAGATCTATGAACATTATTTCGATGCCAATGGGATAACAGAAAACAAGGTCAAAGTGAGCATTCTATGTGCTAATGTAGGACCAAAAACGTATCACGTAATCAAAAGTCTATGCCTGCCTGCGAAACCGAGTGAGAAAACATTCGATTTTATCACGAAAGCGGCGAAGAACCACTATAAGCCAAAACTCTCAGAAGCGAGCGCGAGCTTGTTATTTAATTCTAGAGTAAGGAAGGACACAGAAAGTGTCCAGATGTATGTGGCAGAGCTAAGAAGATTAGCCGCTCCATGCAATTTTGGGGAATTCCTGAGCAGAGCGTTGAAAGATAGATTTATAGCGGGTATACATGACAGTGAGATACAACAAAAGATCTTGGCAACGCCAGATGAAGAGTTGACATTTGATAAGGCATTTCAGATCGCCGAGTCGTATGAATCCGCTAGGAGAAATGTAAAGGAGATGCAGAAAAGTGCAGCGCCCGAGGTTGAGCCCTCTGTGAATAAAATAAATCACACCCATAAGGGGAAGGGGGGCCCACCCAGAAAGAAGGATAACCCTGGGAAGAATGAAGGGAAAAGTCGTGGGGCCCAAAAGCCGCCTAAGCAAGAAAAGTGTTATCGGCGCGGGAACTCCCATGACCCACAATCATGCTGGTACAAAGACCAAAAGTGCCACAATTGTGGGAAGAAAGGCCATGCAAAGAGAGCATGCAGGTCTGGGGCTAGTGTTACCCATGTCACGGAAGATGTTTTCCCAGAAGATGATGATAGTGAGGGGGGTCCTGATGAAATGTATCACATTATAAACCCGAGTAATAAAGTTCCACCAATTACCGTACATCTAGAAGTAGAAGGGGAACAATCGAATGTGAAATCGATACCGGGTCACCATATACCCTGATTTCGGAAACAGCAAAAAACCTGCCGAGTTTCAAGAATATGAAACCATCAGAGTTAGATTTGACTTCCTTCACGGGGCACAAATCGAACGTTTTAGGAACCATAGAGACTGTTGTCAGATATCATGGCAATGAATGGACTATCCCAGTAGCTGTCACCAGCCACAAGAAGGTTAACCTGGTTGGGAGGGATGTCCTAGAGAAACTCAGTGTCATTAGTGTTAATCATGTGAAGGAAACCTTGACCATTGTGCTAGAAAGGCATCAACAGCTTTTCAAAGATGAATTGGGGAAAATGAAAGGCACCCAAGCTAAGATTGTTGTTGACCCTAGCGCAAACCCTATTTTCTATAAACCACGCCCACTCCCATTCGCCATGAAGGGTAAAGTGATTTCAGAAATTGACCGGCTGGTAGAACAAGATGTGATAGAACCTGTCAATCATTCAGACTGGGCAGCACCAGTAGTCCCAGTACTGAAGCCAAATGGAACAATAAGGTTATGCGGAGACTATAAGGTCACGGTAAACAAAGTTTCCAAGGTCGAGCAGTACCCGATGCCCACCTTGGAGGAGTTGACCGCTCAAATAGCAGGCGGAACTGTTTATCATAAACTTGATCTATCTCATGCATATTCCCAGGTTGAACTGGACTCAGACAGCAGGAAGTTCACAACTATCAACACCGTTAGAGGTTTGTTCCAGTATAAGCGACTACCCTATGGAATCGCCATCGCACCTGCGGCTTTCCAGCGAGCCATAGAGGATTGCTGCAAGGAGTACCTCATGCAGCAGTGTACTTAGATGACATCCTTGTGACAGGTGAGAACACAACTGACTCACTCGAGAATCTAGAGAAAGTCCTAGCAAGACTGAACAAAGCAGGACTGAGACTGAGAAAAGTGTGTGTTTATGCAGGACAAGGTTGTATACCTAGGGCACCAGATCGACAGAACAGGCATGTCTCCAGTTAAGGATAAGGTTGAGGCACTAGTTAAAGCCAAAACACCAGAGAATGTGACAGAACTGAAGGCATACCTAGGCCTTTTGAATTACTATGGTAGATTCTTGAAGGGACTGTCACAGGTCCTTCACCCTTTGCACAAGCTCCTAGAGCATGGGGTGAAGTGGCACTGGGGATCAGAACAGGCGAAGTGTTTCGAACTAACCAAGAAGATGATTATCTCAGCAGGAGTATTAGTACATTATGATCTTCAGAAGCCATTGGTTCTCCAATGTGACGCATCACCTTATGGACTGGGGGCAGTACTGTCACACATCATGGAAGATGGTTCAGAACGTCCGATCGGCTTTACATCACGCACCTTAAGCCCCGCCGAGAAGAACTACTCTCAACTAGATAAAGAGGGTGCGGCTGTACTATTCGGGTTGAAGAAGTTCCACAAGTATGTGTTTGGTCGAGATTTCGACATAGTGACCGACCACAAGCCATTGCTGTCACTCTTTCATGAAGAGAAGCAGACACCAGTTATGGCCTCACCTAAATCCAGAGATGGTCCATCCTGATGAGAGCATACCAATATCACATGAAATATCGCTCAGGTAAACACCACGAGAACGCAGACTGCATGTCCCGACTACCGTTACCTGTGAAGGCGCAGGCAGTAGCAGAAGACAGGGCACTGTTGATTGAAGAGTTAGAAGACTGCTCCGTCTTAACCGCAGAACAGATAAGTCAGTGAACAAGGAAAGATCCTGTTCTAGCCCACGTACACGAGTACTTGTTGCGTGGATGGCCAACAGATGACCGAGACCCAGATCTGACACCTTATCGTAAGAGGAGAAACGAGTTGAGTGTCCAGGACGGATGTGTCCTATGGGGCGCCAGAGTCATCATACCACCCGATGGCAGAGACCAAGTCAAGCAAGAACTCCACTCTGCACATCCAGGAATTAATCGCATGAAATCACTGGCCAGAAGTTATGTATGGTGGCCAGGTATGGACGAAGAGTTAGAAGAGGTGGTGAAGAGATGTGATGTTTGTCAAGACCGGAGAAGAGATCCACCATCAGCACCACTTAACCCATGGGAATATCCCGAAGGCCCATGGAAGCGTATCCACCTTGACTACGGAGGACCAGTTGGAGGTTACATGTTGCTGATCATCACGGATGCCTACTCAAAGTGGATCGAGACATATCTGATGAAGTCAACAACCTCCACAGCAACTATCGGCAAACTACGAGAATGCTTTGCACGGAATGGTATTCCAGATGTCGTTGTGTCGGATAATGGTCCAAATCTTATTTCAGAAGAACTGTCAACATTCTTCAGTAGGAATGGAATTCAGCACGTTCCTGTTGCACCAGTTCATCCATCCAGCAATGGACAGGCCGAGAGAACTGTACAGACAGTTAAGGAAGGCATCGAGAGAGCGTCCGGAAAGGACTTACACACAAAGCTGCAACGGTTCCTGTTTCAATATCGTGTTACGCCTCACACGACAACGGGCCGCAGCCCAGCTGAATTGCTTAATGGAAGGAAGCTGAAGACAAGATTCGACTTGTTGCATCCTGCTCTTCGAGGACGAGTCAGGAAGAACCAGAGCAATATGAAAAGGTACAATGATGGGAAGACACCTATCAGAGCGTTTACACCCGGAGACATGGTAAGAGCTAAGAACTTTGGACATGGAGTCAAATGGTTCAAAGGAAATATTTCTAAGGTTACGGTCCTCTTTCATACGAAGTTGAGCTTTTAGATGGTCGACTTGTACGCAGACATGTTGATCACTTGCTGAAGCGAGAGGCTGACGCTGATGTCGCAGGCACTGTTGTTAAGGAACAACCAAAGGAAGATTTAACTGTTCCTATTGTACTGCTAGAGCCAAATGTTGTCGATGTAGACCCAGAGGAAAAGATGACATCATCCCCAACCACGACTCCCAGCAATGAACCAGTTACAACAACCGCGACACCACCCCCAGCGGAGGATGTTCAGCCTTCAGCCACACCTGCCCGTTATCCAACGAGGGTTCGGCAGGCACCGTCTTATCTAAAGGACTATGTTTGTAAACGAGTTTAGTTGAAAATACGTGTGTTCATGTATATTAACCAGGACTTGGACAGTTGATATTGCTTAGCTTAAGGGAAAGGAAGTGTCATATACTTGGGAACCCTGTGTTCCGACCGCTGTATGTTAGCGCCGGCTCAAGAAGCCAACGTTGTCAAAACGTTTGTACATGGAACCGAGTGATTGTACTACGGATTTAAACTGTAATAAAACCACGTTTTTTACCGTTGATACATCAGAGTATCATAACTCACAAAATGAAACGCGTATTTCAGACATTTTCTAACTCGCTCGCGTTGCGTCAAAAATGGTCGGATATTTTGAGCTCTGCATGTAAAACATACCCCGTACGAAAGGTCACTAGACGAAACAAATGGCTCATTGTAAAGCCAATACAGATCGGACGCGAATATTTTGTCTTACTTGTGAAATGAAACAATGAGTGGAATCTATTACTTTTGTAGCCCTCAAACAATTCAGCACGGCACTTTGAACAATTCAGGCACTGTGTAAAATTCAGCACTATGAACAATTGAATTTTAATGACTGAGCTTAGTTTGTCCAATCAGATCGGACGTGATGTTTATTATCAAACGCGCTGGTCCCATCGGGAGTAAATGACCTTCAGACTGAGTTTGTTGTGAGTTTTAGTTCTAAGCTATCTAGTACTAATAAATAGATTTAGGCAATGCCTGGGGCTCCACTCCGTGCCTTCGGAACGGGGAGTTCCGCTATTAACAGCCATTTCAGTGAGACAGGAAGGGGGGACATTCTGGACAAAACTGACAAGAGGTAAATGATTATATCAAGCTTCAATACTGAAAATAGTTTGACCGTAATCATGTTTTAACCTTTTTCAAAGGTTTGCGGCTTTCCGAAACGTTCTAGACGCCGAGATGAAAGATGCGACCAAATATATTGTGGCTCAAGCTTATACAGTTATAAGCAGAGACGGCGAGTATACCTATGCCAGATAATGCAGCTTTCTATAATTTGTTAGCAACGTTAACTTGTGTGCAAATTCCGTAGTTCATTTCATGTATTGACCGCTTGATATTTACGAGGTTATACTGAAAATGTCCAGACAGTGTCAGACATATTGTCTGACATAGCGTAAAGTTGACGGGTAAATCAAATTAAATTCTATGTATGATGAAAACAAATCCATTGTGTTTTGCATTTTAATCAGTAGATATCTGTATCAAAAGTTAATGAATACTAATTAGTTGAGCAGGAGTCTGTATCAAAAGTATCAAAACTAAACTACTGTTTAGTTTACAGTTGACGCGGTTTCCATTGTTATTCGTATGGAATTAACTCGGATAATGGCTCTTAACAAACTAAAAGTCGGGGAGGGATTTGAAATCTCCAGGGAAAGGTTGGGGTTGATCAATAGAATTGAATTGAATTTCTAGGTAAATATATTGCTCATTATGGATTCATAGGTAAATAAATGGCTCATTATGGATTTATAGGTAAATATCTAGTTATTTACCTATGAATCCATAAAAAGCCATTTACTTACCTGTAAATCAATAATGTGTGGTACCAGAAAATGTCCCCCCCCCCCCCGGAAGTTGTTGAAAAGTGCCCCCCCCCCCCCCCCCCCCCCCCACCTCTCTGGAATTCCCGAAGAAAAATACAGTATTTGTATGGAAACTATATCCTTTCCTATTATCCTTCCTACCTTCCTATGGATAATTTCTGGAACCACACAATACGCCATTTTTACCAAGACTTCAAGGGGCACTGTCACGTTTGTTTCATCAAAATGTTTTAAAATAAGACAAGTGTTCTACAGAAACAACTCCGAACCTATATTGTGTTTCAAATTAGTCTTAAAAGAAAAAGAAACTTGTTCAGCCTGTTCGAAAATCAAAAATGCCAATTAGCAATCCAATTCCATCCGCTCGATTATACACGAAAATACTCCAAATTTGTATTGATCTAGCAGCTGAAAGGTTAGTTAAGAAATGTAGACCATTATTTTGTTGATTTGTAGGGAGTTTGACTGCATTTAAGCTACTTAAAATGACCCCAAGTTAGACCAAATTCATGATAGACCATGACAGTTGCCCCTTTCACAATGACTAATTCAATTATCAACCCAAACATTTAACTAGTGAATTCAAATCCATACCCGAGAAAAAAACATCCAACAATCTCAGTTTATGCATCTATGCTGACTATCTGTCTATAACCAATATTTGCTCCTAAATATCCTTTATGCGAATCCCGTTGAACGCCACAAAACACGATTTCCGAGAACGCCTTCACTTGAACCATATTGAGAAGCGTTTGTCCAGTCTACTTGCTTGGTCTCATTGCCCATAGAGTGTGTTTAAGACGTAAACCTGAAAATACAGATAAAATCATGCCCAGGTTAATTGCATATCTAATCGTAGAGAGCAACCAACGAGCGCAAAATACCTGAAACTTGCCTTCAGTTTCTCCATCTTGAATCAGTTCCATCCGTTTTGCTAGACACAACGTTATGCAAATTGGTCTGTAGTAGCTGTAGCTGTCAGGGCGTGGTACAAATGAAAATAACCAGTAAGGACGTAGTTGCTTTTGTCTCTATTATTCTCGTTCTACAAAGGAGTTCTTTTGTCTGTAGTCTATTATCCTCGTTCTTTGTGTTGAGGTATAGGGTATTGTTGTATTATCCAACCAGAGAGGAGCTTTAAGCAGCTACGTACCGACCAAAATAACAGCGCTTAAATGAGTAGCGCTTTTACAAAAGGTCGCTTGATTGATTGGACTGGCTGTTGTACGAAAACAAAAGACGTAACTCGTGTTTGGAAACCTTTGTCAATCATAGTTGAATAAAAGTTGTCATTCATTTTCTTCAGCATCTTCATTGCAATAAGCATCTTCATTGCAATAAGTTTCTCTGGGGAACCCACTTCTATGAAAGCAGCTAAATAACTAACAATAGTTGTAAACTGTACTCCTTTTCAAAACTGTTAAATGCAAAAACTGTTAAATGAAAAATGCATTTCATTTGTCCCTGTTTTCTAAAAACCTTGTCAACTGTAAACTAAGTCCGTTAATTACCTCGATTCTCGGCAATAACCCCAATACATCCCTCGGGCCTACGGCCCTTGGGATGTATTGGGGTTATTGCCTCGAAACTCGGTAATTAACTCTAACTTAATAATTCATTAACCCCTACTTGAGTTGTATATTGGGGTTTACAGTGCATCCATGTGACCCCTATTCTGAGGTTCTGATTGGGTCGCACCCTCATGAATTAGTAATGAATTTTACAAGGAAAGATAATGATCGACCTTGCGAAATCTATTGTGAGTTTTATGAATTTGTCGGGGCCGACGTTCCCCTCCATCAGCTTTAGCACAACAAACACAACCATCGCACGATTTCATATCAGCCTCGCCACAAGCACACACATCAAGTGATTCCCAACCAGGCCAACAGTTTGTGTCCACACAACCCGCTTCCTTTGCGTTGGATCATGTGCACGCGCACGCTAGCTCTCTTCCGAGTTTATCTTTCGACGATTGGATTGATAAATTAATTGAGTTTCAAGAAACTATTGCCGTGTTTAGACCAAGGTTGTTTACCGCAGTAAGCCGAGTTACTGACCTACTGAGGTTGATTTTGATGACCTTAAACAACCTAGGTCTAAACACGGTAGTTGGTCAGTAAAGTGTTTATACTCGCTAGCGTGACCTTAGTTCATCTGTCAACGGCCATGAGTTTGTAATTTACTTGTTGGCAGAAATCATGGTATCACCAATGTCGCATGACGATCGGCACGCCCTCGGCGCTAATAAAGAGCTCGTGTCGACGTGAAGAAGGCCGCTACGTTATTGGGTTGTCATGGAAACAAGACAAAGTCCTGCTACCAGATAACCGCCCCTTGGTGAAAGCGAGGTAAGAGTCCCTAGAAAGAAGCCTAAAGAAGAAACCAGAGAAGGCGGAGAAATACTACCACGCGACTATGCAATACGCAGATAATGGATGGACAAAAAAGTTATCCCAAAAAGA
This sequence comes from Scolanthus callimorphus, assembly GCA_033964015.1. NCBI lineage: Eukaryota > Metazoa > Cnidaria > Anthozoa > Actiniaria > Edwardsiidae > Scolanthus > Scolanthus callimorphus. The sequence continues at coordinate 14,616,462 of CM066920.1, read as the reverse complement.
GTTAGAGGGAAATGTCAAACCAGTCTACTATTTGCCAGCCATGGAGTTTGGAGACCAGATCACCCGAGTACCCCCCTGAGGATTGTATTTGACCCCGCTAGCCCTTACCAAGATGTGTCTCTAAATTCGGCCCTTTGCAAGGGCCCAGGACTCATGGCAATCTCCTGGGAGTCCTTCTGCGCTTCCAAGAAGAGGAAGCCTGTGTCGGAGACATCTCGAAGATGTTTCTTCAAATCCGGGTGCCGGAAGAAGATACGCACGTACATCGCTTCCTTTGGTGAGGCCAGTAGGTGTCCAGGCCACCTACTGTGTATGCTTTCCAGAGAGTTGCTTTCGGAGACAAGCCCTCGCCAGACATGGCAAGTTATGTGATGCTAAAAATCGCGGAGGAGAACAAGGAAGAAAACCCGAACGCAGCAATAGTTCTCCAGCGGGACCGTTATATGGATGACCTCATCTTCTCATGCGCCAGTATTAGACGAAGCTAAGAGCAGCATCGAGGAGTTTGATAAAGAGTGGATTTGCTCCGAAGACCTTAGCGAACACAGCGAGCAACCCCGAGAGTGTGAAACGGATAAAGAAGAACAGTTACAAGCGGAACCCTCCATCAGTCTAGATTGCGAGGGAGACATGAAGACGTTGGGAGTCGGATGGAACCCAAGAACTGACATGATCAGTTTTGCATCGAGAGATGTGAAGTTGCAGAAACTCACCAAGAGATCAGTCCTTTCAAGCATCTCCAAGCTTTACGATCCACTCCGTCTAGCTTCAGCCGCGAGAATCAAAGCAAGAATCGCGCTTCACGATATCTGGAGAGCTGAGTGTGACTGGGATGATCCCCTCCTGGATGATGTAAGTGACACGTGTTTGGAGCTTCTGTCCGAGATTGGAAGAAGTCCAGATCCCGAGATGCATCAAACTGCGAAGTGCCTTCAGTTTACCAGAGCTGCATGTGTTTGAAGATGCCAGTGGGGCAGCATATGGCGCAGTCGCCTACCTTCTATGGCAGACAACAGAAGGTCGAGAGGCGCGTCTGGTGGCGTGGAAGGCAAGAGTAGCACCTCTACGCCAGACTACCATCCCAAGACTAGAGCTCATGGCCGCACTTGTCGGGTCCCGACTCGCTCAAACGATCATCAAAGAGCTGAAGACGAAGCCAGCGAGATTCCACAATTGTTCTTCAACTGGCTAAGGTCTGAGTCCAACACATTTAAGCCCTTTGTTGGTGTGCGAGTTGCTGAAATTCAAGTGACGAGGAAACCAGATTGCTGGAGACATGTACCAACCAATTTGAATCCCGCAGATGATGTCAGTAGAGATATAACAATTGATGAGTTAAGTACAGGCCGTTGGATGCATGGTCCGCCCTTCCTCAAGAAGCCCAGGGAAGAATGGCCGAGCGAGAAAGCTACAGCTGAAGTTCCAGAAGACCTTTGCGAGACAAAGAAAAAGCACGTTTTCGCGGTAGGAGCTACCATTGAGAACAAGGTCCTCTTAAATGCATCGCCTTTTTCCAGATGGGAAAAGATAGTAACAGCCTGTTGCATGCGCTTTGTGCAAAACCTAAAGTCCAGTGCAAGAAATCCAGAAGGCAAGAAAGAAGTACCGCTCTGTGAAACGAGAGCTAAGTACTGGATCTTGCGTGGGAGGTAAGAAGATTTGTCGAGAATGTATCACATGCAGCAAGATCAGACAACCACCACACACGACGCTCATGGCAGATCTGCCCGCTGATAGATTGAAGCTGTTGTCGCCCCCCTTCACAGTGACAGGAGTGGACTTATTTGGCCCATTCAAACTCAAGTACGGAAGAAATAAATCGGTCAAAGCCTGGGGAGCCATTTTCACCTGTGCGACGGTGAGAACGATTCACCTAGAAATCGTGGAGAATAGTTCCAGTGAAGCAGTTCTTCAAGCCGTTAGGCGCTTTGCTGCCAACCATGGATGGCCTGAAACCCTCATATCTGACAACGGAGGTTCCTTTGTTGGAACTGAGGCTGAGCTGCGCAAGCTTGTCGAAGAAGGAAGACGACGTCCAGAAGATTTCGCCATGCTTCACAAGTTCAAGTGGATCTACATCTCCCCCTACAGTCCACACCAAGGCGGCTTGTACGAGAGCCTCATCAAGCAAGCAAAATTCGCGTTGCGAGTCGTAGTAGGAAACTATGTATTGACATGGAACGAGATGGCGACGATCTTCGCAGAGGTCTCTACTTAACAGTAGGCCCATAAGCGACAGTTGTGATTGTCCGAACGATCTAAGACCCCTGTTGTTGGGACGAGCATCCCCTGACGTCTCACACAGTCCGTACGAAGACACGGCCAACCCAAGGAAACGCCTATACAGTTCACACAAGCGCTAGTGAACCACTTCTGGCGGTGATTCGTCCGAGAGTATATCCCTACCATAGTAAGCCGCGGACGCTCCAAATGGCAAGGAGCAGGTCGCCAGATGTGCGACGATGACATCGTCCTCCTCGTCGACTTCAACGCCCTTGAGGCAAGTGGAGCATGGGACGAGTGACGGAAGTCTATCCCCGCGGAGACGACGGCATAGTACGAAATGCAAAGGTGAAGACGGCGTCTAGTATAGTGAGTACCAAAGATTTGTGCAGAAATGCTGCCTGATCAACGAGGCCAAGTAATTTTCTATTGCCTCCCCCCTCCCACCGATGGTTTGGTATGGACACTTTTAGCTTTTTATTTTTAGTATCTACGATCAAAGGACGTTATTTAGATTGATTTTTTTAATAAATAATTTGTTAATCATTACTCGAATGTTTACTCTATGTTGTTGGAATACGAGAGAGGATTGTGGGTAATACAAGGTCAAAATGCAGTGATCCTCCCTCTATAAGTACAATGATTAACGTGATCCCCCCTCAAAGAAGTTAAACGTTTTCGTGATCTCCCCCGATAAACGCATTTCATCAAGCCTCAGAGAAAGTGTACATTAACATTCCGTTTTTTATGTTTAGTAAACAAATCCTGTAGGCTTTATTATTCATGCGCGCAATTGCGCGCCGAAATGACGAAATTATTATTATTCATTTGCGTGAAGCGCGGCCCAAATGACAAATTTCTATGCCTGTAACGTCGAACTTACGCTTACTCTCTTTTCGAACATAGTGACTGTCCGCCAGACCTATCACTCCAGGCCATTTTTGGTAGAGTTTTTTTTCCTCGCCAAGATACAGTTGTTCTTGTGAACGGTGAGAAGGTAGTGTCTTCGTTGCGCGAGTTGCGTAACACTATATTAGATGCTATATCCCAGTGATCAATTTGAACGCGCGCTCATTGGTCGAGACGTATCACGTGGTACATTTTCACATATCAGACGATATTGTCCGCTGGAAGTGATATCCATCCTGAGAGGAATCTCTTAGGCAAAAACTGGATATTTTCTGTTAAAAAATAACGGAAAACAAGCAACCAAGGTTTTTGTCTAAGAATGTTGATGAAATACGGAAATTGGTGGCTGAGGCGACACCGGAAAACACAAAAACTTCAAGTAAATAGGCCGTGAACGTTTTCAATGGTAAGAAAGTTGTTTGACAATGGTTTTTGTTGTTGTTTCAATCCAAGTTAATTCGGTTTGAGAATGTTGTTTGAGAATGGTTTTTGTTGTTGTTTCAATCCAAGTTAATTCGGTTCGACATTAGCGAAAAAAAATGAAAGAACTAAACAAAAATAAGCAAAATGACGATAAAAGAATTGTTTTTAACTTACCATTTTTTGTCGTAGCTTTGCAAAGAGAAAAACAACTTGCAACTAGCTCAACCAAAATTCAACCACTTTGAGTGTAGTCCAGCAAGCCAACTTCCAAGTTCGATCAGCACCGCTAAATTTTTTCAACTCTGCATTTCACGGATTTCTTCTCAGCCCCACGTTGAGGCTTGATTGACAGTTTTTGTGTCAACCAATCACATCTCGAATAAAAATATCTTAGCCAATCACCGCTTACGATTTGTCTTTTCGTGCCATACTACAGTTTAGTGGTTTTCTCAAGTTCACAATGTTTTTCTCTCTCGAGTTTTTCAGTGAAGTCGCTGGGATATAAGATAAATAAACCCCTTCTTGGCTTGCTGCAGTATCGGCGGATAATGTCCGCGGAGGAAAAATGGTCCTCAAAATTTCACAGTTGCCCTCGAAGCTTCGCTTCTCGGCCAACTGTTCATTTTTCGTACCATTTCTCATTCTTGGACATTATCCGCCGATATTACAGCCGCCAGAAGGAGTTTATTTAGTAAATATTCTTTATGCGCCCGAAGCGCGCCGAAATTTTTATTATGTATTGAGTGAAGTGAGGTAGAAAAATGCAAATGATAGAGAAGTTGCTGGAATAACCACTTAGAAAATGTCTTGTGGTCCCCCTTTCAGGGCTTCAGGTTTTGAGAGATCCCCCTTTCGCCCGCCCAAAATGAAGTGATCCCCCCCAAAATGTTGGGGAATGTTGGTCGAACTGATAACACTTCAAAGACACGAGCCGCAAGTTTTGATCAGTTCTCCCAACACCCCCCTCTCGTGTTTGAAGAAACCAGAGAGCACGCGGAAAGTACTTTTATTGCTTATTGATAACGTTTCGGAGATAAAGAAAAGCTGAAGCTTTTGTTTCTCTCTCTTTTTTTTTTTCTAAATGTATTTTTCAATCTCGTACCTGATGCTGCCTTGATAATTTTGTCGTAGTATTCTATAACGATGTTCACCCGTTCTGAAACGAGAAATAAAAACGATACTGTTAAAATTAGATTGAGTGGTTTGCTAAAGGGATAACACATAATTACACTGAGCGCGAGCGCAGCGATAAACCTTACCTTGATTAATTTGATAACGTTTCGGAGATAAAGAAAAGTTTAAGCTTTTGTTTCTCTCTTTTTTCTAAATGTATTTTTCGATTTCGTACATGATTCATACCTAACGCTGCCTTGATAATTTTCTCGTGGAATTCTGTAACGATGTTGACCCGTTGTGTAAGTAATGTTTACAAAACGAGCTGGAGTGTTTTATCAGCAGATAGAAACACGAGGCGAAGCCGAGTGATTCTATCTGCTGATAAAACACGACAGCGAGTTTTGTAAACTACTTCTAAAACGGTTGCCAGTAATAATTCATAATTACAAGCTAGTTAAAAAAAAGGAAATAAATTTGTGAGAACTACTTCTTTGAAATCGAGAATAAGAAATCTGATATAGACTGGCTTCAAGATGCATTGTTTAGCTATTTTGAAATGGCAAACAAAGATCGACAACGAGAGCTTTTCATTACGAATAGTGTATTTAGAGAGGCGTTCCGAATAATTGACATATCTTCTGTGTTGGGACAAAAGGTCTGTTCATAATTACATGACTTTCAAAAAGAGAAGAACTCCCTTTGGAATAGCTGTCACTTTTTTACCTATAATTATGATGAGCAAAGAAATGCCATTCAAATGTCATAGAAAAGAAATGAATGCATTAGCGATACCAGCGATACCTATAATAATGCTAGGGCTTTCTGATTGGCTTTTGTAAAGAAAGTGCTATGTCATTAGTTTTTTGGGGCAGTGTTTCCTATTGTTCTTTATTCTTTTTATGATTCAAATTTCTTTGACGAAATTTTCTTTGTCATGCGCGTAATGCATCATATGCAATTTGCCCATTCATTCTCGGTTAACAAAGCAGTGCGGTTCGTACGGACTCGCCAAGTAGAGTAACTTGGACGGGTGAGTTAAATTCGTTTATCTGTGCATGATTTTGAGCCCAATTCAACTCAAGTATTGCCAAATAATTGTCAAAGATGTCCGTTTTGGCTCGTTTCACGAAATGTTCACAGAAGGTGGTCGGCACTGCCCGCGAGTCGTTGTTGGATGTTTAAATCATGGCCACCGAAAATTATTAAATGTGATAAATGAACTATCGTTTTACAAAATGCACGTATTGATTTCTAACATGCGTTCTTTTTTCGTAGGTTACGGGAAAAGGTGGAAATCATGACCACAGAGCGTTTGTAAGAGATGGGGTCTCCATGAATATTATCGGGAAACATGCTGTTCTGGTGAGTTGTCCTATCATTACTGATGCTCAGTGAGCCAAACTTGATAGAGAACTGTGCTCACTGAACTGGATCTGATATAGAACTCTGACGTCACCGGAGTTCTATATCAGATTCAGTTCAGTGCGCAGCAGTTCTATATCGTTTCTGGCTGATTGAGCACCATTATGATATGGCAACCAATCAGAACAGCTGTTCCCTGAAAATATTCATGGATTCCCCAAAATGCTAATTTCTATCGGGGTATACAAACGGCCTTCATGGTCCTGATTTCCATTGTGTTTGCCTGATTGACTATTCATGAGTTTTAGAACGAGCAATAAAAACGATATGTTAAAACTAGATTGAGTGTTTTGAGAGATAACACATAATTGCTCGAAGATAACACAAGAGATAACACATAATTTTATCTCTACCTCGCCACAGTTTGCAAACAGTTTCCAAGTGCACCTTTTTGTACTCCGCTCGATTCCCAAGTTCACAGTAACCAGGCTAGACTCATGCAAGACGATTACACAAATGTACACACGAATTCACAATGCACATCTTTAATTCTTGCGCGAGCGCAGTACGATCATATAGGCAATCGATTTTCAATTGCATATCTGTCTCCTGTCTCAAGGCAAATTTGGCAGGCCATAATGTTTCGCGTCAGCAGCACGCTTGGGATTATATCGGTGGAGTTGTCGGCAATTATCGTAAGTTAAAATTATGAATTGCCTTCTTCAAGTTCTTTCAAAGTGCATTTTTCACTGGTGTTAAAACATTTTCACTGCATGCAGTTTTCCGGAGTTCTAAAGCGAATTTCGAAACGGACGTCGATATGCAATGCCTACGCTCTGTTGTTCGAACACGAAAACAAGAAGGCTCCCAACCTATTGGTGGCTGGCTAAAATCAGAGCCCGGTTCCTAAAAAGTGTCGGTCCATGAAAAGGGATCCGGGATCCAGCTAAATTTGAAGTTTGGGTCCGGGATCCAGAGGTGTGGGATCCGGGATCCAAAACTTCTGTGGGCTCCTTTACATGGGTCGAAAAATGAGTTAACGCTAACCTATGGATAATTAACAATTATTATCCAATCAAATGTCAAAAATAACCACTGTATGCATTGCTATGCGACCTGATAAATTATCGCCAATCGCAAATACGTAAAATATCAAGAAATCGTGTGTGGAGCTTACGTTTTCCAATTTCCAAGACAGCACACAACGGGTCGGGATCGGTGTCTTTTCAATATAACAAGATTTTCATACTATACTGTACTGTACCATACTATATCTTTATTCAACTTACATACGCTTTATATAGGTGCTGGCTCTCGGAAGGTTCCCATGGGAGATCAGCCTGATAAGGGATGTTTTCAGTGCCAAATGTAGGAATGTCCGGCCAATGTCTAGAATTCGGGCTTAGACCAAGACTATCAGATCAGAGCATGTGCACTAACCGTGGGAAGAGGGATTATCTTAAGAAGGGAAAATACCGTTGAATTCCAATGGGAAGTTCCGAGCACCACACTTTTATAAATATCGTAATCTACAAAAGTGTACTTATGATGTAGACGTAGGGGAAACTACAAATGACTACAATGTATAATAATTCATGTTAACTGGCATGACTACAAATGAACTATAGTGAATTTACTAGAATCGCTTCGTAACAATATATTAATACCGTAAGGAAAATCGTGTCGACACTCGCTCCGCTCAGCCCTGAAGCTGTGCTGCCAAAAGAAGTTCGCAAACCCGAAGGGAAGGTGGAAATCTGGACCATGGGTGTGTTTTTGTTGGAAAAGATTCACCTCGGGCTAAGTTCTAATTCAAGCGATTTCTTAAGCGAGGGGCAAAGCCGCCATCGCCGCCATGTTGAATTCTCCCACAGAAACTAAAAAAGAACTCGGTTCGCGCAGCCGAAAGCACCATTGACATTCAAACTTCAATGGTTCTCTAACAGATTACACACAGGAATGTGCAGGGATAATTCTAACTTGAAAGATTTGAGCTGAGAAAAATTTTCATTCAAGTTTCAACAAACGTACACACTACCTTGCTTCCCTCGGAGCACGCGCTAAAGTCATGCTAAGTCGAAATGACACATTTACAAAACAAAGTCCGTGAACGTCATGAATAATATTTTCTAAGTATAAATCCTGACGGCTCTATTGCAAAACGAAGGACACAATCCCGAAGAGAAGGAGGAAATCCCTCCAGTGGGCATGTTTTTGTTGGAAGAGATTCACTTTCGGCTAAGTTCTAATTCAAGCTATTTTTAAGCGAGGGATAAAGCCGAAAAAACATAAATAATATAAACTAAAAAAAATTCTTAGTCCTTAGACGATTTTTACTTGACCTGTTTCTTCTCTCCCCTCACTGAGATATAAATAATTCCGAAGTCAAATAGCGCTTTCGATTTTCACGGGTTCTTTGACCGATTTGAGAGACGGACACACGCGTGATTTTGTCGCACCAAAATCAGGGAGACCAGTGCAAAAAAAAAAAATCCTTTTGGGCTCACTTCATTTATTTCGGCATAGTGGGACGGGGTACTCATGCTGATGGGAGGTTATTAGTAATGTAAATCCAGCAGTTTATGGAAGGGGGAAATCACAACCCCTTCCCACATCCATATGGCCATTGTGATTTTTTTCCGTTTTTTTAAAATAGAGAACACTTTAAGTAAAATTAATTTCCCCCTTACACTCAGTGAATTTTTCATGGGCATCAGCTAATGTAGATTATTTCTTTTGTTTTTATTTCACAGGAAGTGAATCTTTAGAGCATGGCAAGCCGTTGTGCCGCGGTGCTGGTTACGATGGCGAACTCGAGGCGAAAATCGGCGAGCTCCAGGTTTCTCGCTAAAACAAACAACACTCCAACGCCAACAGGCAAGGTGGCACATGCCTATCCTGCCTTACACATGTCAAATGGCCCATGGTCCTACATCGCCACTGCGATGCGAGCCGCCAAATTTTTTCTTACCACTTCCCTGCTTCTATCTTGTCCACAGTGAACCAGCACGCTTTTCGTGTCAGTAAGTCCTATTTGTTCTCCTACTCCAGTTTCAAGCTGTGCCGACATTTTATCGCTAAGTGCTCGACGGTACCGAAGTTTGACTAAATTCTTCAAGCCCGATCTCAAGATATTTGAGGATTTCTAAATCAGAGCTATAATATGCAAAATTCAGAATAGGGAGTTTTATAGTTAATTCTATTTTATATATGTTCAAGGAAGGTCATGCTTTTTATTAAGATTAAATATTTCTTTCGATTTCGAAAGGGATAGAAATGAAAGTATCAACATAATTGCCCGACGCATCTGCTCATCGCTGATTTTTTCTATTCTCAGTGCTATAAGTCGCCCCATGTAAGGTAATCCAGAATCCGGAATCCGACTTTTTGTTAGTTTTGGAATCCGGAATCCGTAGAATGGAATCCGGAATCCATATAGCAGGAATCCAGAATCCAAACGCCTTAAGAGGCGTTGTCTGTAAGGATCGAGCAAAGTTGGAAATCGGCCCAAAGTTTTGAAACTCTGTCCAAATAAACCCTACTATATGCCCCATGCATCGGTATAATTTATTTTCTCTAAATCTCTTTTTTCTCTTGTGGAAACGCGTTTTCGTTAAGGGGGTAATTTTGGCTGAGAAAAATGAAAAAGAGGAAAATTTCAAAAATCTATAAAATAACGCAGAAAAATTTGAAGCTAACGAAACTTGGTCCAGATGTTAACAGTAGTCTGTAGTCTATGAAGATATATATTTCACTGAAATTAAAAGTATTTTTCATTTTGGAAAATTCCCTGAAAGATGCCTATTTTTCCTAATACTTATACTATCAGCGAGTATGGTCGATTTGTCAAAGCATATCTCGAGTAGTGGGTGGCTTTGGGGTGATTTATTTATATCAATCAAAAGTGCTTACAAAGGGGAAGATTTTAGTGTGTTCACTTTGGTGGGCCGGGTTTTTCGATTTGACACAAAGTGCCTCAAACATACCCCAAATTCGACTTTTCTCGATCAGATCACTGGGCGTCACTGAAGGGAGACTGGGGGCGTTGTTACAAACATTTCTTATTTTTCACGAAAACATTTTATTCTAACCATAATGAACCAAGACCGAGTATCAAATACTTATTTTCCCTATGTTTTCAGTCAAAATTTACCGGAATTAGGTTTTAGAGAAAGGTAAAAATGATCCGAGAAAATTGGTTTACTACATGTGTCTAGAATTGTTATCTCTACTTTATTCTACAGGTTTCCATCGAATCATTGTATTCAGTGCTTTTATTGTTTGACACTTGTTGGATCCTTGCATATTGCAGATAATTAAACCGTTAAGTTCCCCGACAATGCTCGTCTGGGCTTCCTGTGGATCGTCATATTCAATGAATTACGAGCGATTTGGATAAATGGCAACTTCTTTCATACATGGTGATGGTGAAACTTCGTGACTTTTCCTAAGATTTATCTTGGCACATTTTGGTGTCAATGACAGGCTAGTGTTAACCGCCCGGTTTCCATGGCAACCAAGTTTTGACATGCATGTTTTGCAAAAATCGAAAAAACGTGAATATTTCATATTTATTGCGCAATTTATGACTATCAGAGCTTGTACTCATTCGTAATTTATGTACAGGCTAATTATTTTTTTACACAAAATCTCAAACATACCCCAAATTCGACTTTTCTCGATCAGATCACTGGGCGTCACTGAAGGAAGACTGGGGGCGTGTTACAAAACACTTCTTATTTTTCACGAAAGCATTTATTTTAACCACAATGAACCAAGATTGAGTGTCAAATCGGCGGGTCTCATTTGCAGGTCGCAGGTCGCAGGTCACAGGTCGCAGGTCGCAGGTCGCAGGTCGCAGGTCACAGGTCGCAGGTCGCAGGTCACAGGTCACAGGTCACAGGTCACAGGTCGCAGGTCGCAGGTCACAGGTCACAGGTCACAGGTCGCAGGTCACAGGTCGCAGTCCGAGATATAAAATATGTTTTACAAGTTTCCAAAATCACGCAGACTCCTATAGTGGTTCTACCATTTTCTTCGAGCCGTATTGATAAAGCCGTATTCACGGACTGATAGAAACTTTTATTAAACTGCATTTCACTTTCTTTTGAGCGAATTAACATTTGTCTTTGGGAACGCGAAAATTTACGCGCGAATATTAATATGTTGCTGATGTATGTATTTTATGTGTTTATATAAATTCAATTGCGAAATACAGCAAAGGTATCAGAAGCGATTAAAATATAATGCGGGAAATGAAGATAAAATGCGTGAATCTCCCGCAAAATGCGGGAGCGTTTGCATCTCTGTATATAACTTAATTCCCCCAATAAGTATCAAGTCTTCTATAAGATTGTGATTTCCAGTTTTCAACTCGATCATGTTCAAGATCGAAGAAAACAGAACGGAGAGTTTCGTTTGTGCAGCACGTGATTGACAGTCTGTGAAACGGCCAATAGAAATGGAGCGATCCCACGATAATTAGCATTACATAGCATATGTTTGCCAAAAATAGAAGTAAAAGTTTTGTACCTTCGTAAAACACTCACAAAATAGATACGATTATTAATTCGTCAATCAGGTTCTAAGCATCTTTAAGATAAAGATAACCCACTCCTGGTTCTAAACTGCATTGCCAAAACTACAGTCCGCATCTTAGAGATCAAACATGTCGCAATTGAATTTATATAACACATAAAATACATACATCAGCAACATATTGATATTCGCGCGTAAATTTTCCCGTTCCCAGAGACAAATGTTAATTCGCTAAAAAGAAAGTGAAATGCAGTTTAATAAAAGTTTCTATCAGTCCGTGAATACGGCTTCATGAATACGGCTCGAAGAAAATGGTAGAACCACTACAGGAGTCTGCGTGATCTCGGAAACTTCTTATCTCGGAAACTTCTTATCTCGGAAACTTGTTATCTCTTTTATATCTCGGACTGCGACCTGTGACCTGCGACCTGCGACCTGTGACCTACGACCTGCGACCTGCGACCTGTGACCTGCGACCTGTGGCCTGCGACCTGCGGCCTGTGACCTGCGACCTGCGACCTGCAAATGAGACCCGCCGAACTTTGCCAGTTCCCGGGAGCGATTGGCTGATTGCATTTTTAAACCGCGGGGGGGGCCCTCCCCTGGAATATCCACTTGTGAAATAGACCCCCTTCCCTGGAATTTCCAACCTCATAAAGGACTCCCTCCCTAGAATTTCCATTTTTTCTTGCAAAATACCCCTGGAAAACCTATTTTCCGATAAAGTGTCCCTGAAAAGTCGCCTTTTTTACCTTTACCCCTCCCCCTTTGAATTTCAAGACTCCAGAGACACCCCTCGCGTGGAATTTCCAGAGTCGAGCACAACCCCCTGGAAAATTGTCCGTAGGTCCTCAACCCCCCCCCCCCCCCCCCCCACTCCTCTCCGGTGCGGTTTAAAAATGCAATCAGCCATTGCAGTGCATCCAAGAAAAACACAGGCGATCGCACGATCAAAAAGACGCCGAGGTAAATATTTCAGGGACGGGATCACTTATACCTGGTATGTTGGTATGGTGCTATTTTGAAAGTTTCTTAACGTATTAGATAAACACAACAAACCAATCATAACATTGTCACATCCATCGGACACAGGAAATGAAGCATACTCTTTAAATTTGAAGGTTTTTAGATTGGTCGTAAGGACGGAGTCCAATGTTCAATTTAGAGAAAACATGTGGGCTAATGAGCCTTCCGCCACAGAACAATGCGCTCATTAGTTGAGTTACGAACGTCAAACTTTCTTAGCACGCTTCATTCACCAGACTCTAGTGTAATTCAGAACAATTCTTTTTGTACCTCCGTTACGCTTGCTGATTTTTACTATTGATTATGCAAATGAGAAAAATCATAAGCACTGACATCACAAAATAATCGCCAATAGCCTAAGGCACTGTCCGCACTAACGCGTTTTCAAAAGTATCCGGATTCGTTTCATCGGAAACGCATCGATTGATCCTTGTCCACACTACCGTTTTCATAGCATTTTCAGCCGTCCAAACTAAAACGCTCGAAAACCTGGAAAACGTTGATGGCGTTACGTCATTTTGATAATATACGCATGCTCAAAAGGACGCGCCCTGTGGTGTTTTCGCGGTTTCCCGCCGGTGCGTCTTTGAAACCTGAAAGCACGTGGTACAGTTGGCATCATCATTTTCATTTTGACACGTTTTCGACCGTCCACACTAACACGACATGTATACGGATTCGTTCTTATCCACTTTCGAGAGCTATTTTTAACTTATACGGATTCGATGAAAAGAGTCAGCGTGTTAGTGTGGACGGGAGGCCGAGCTTAAAGGAAGCCTGTCCCGATACGCCATGCTCCAGGAGCGATCACTCTGATTCATCAGCAAAATTAATTAGGCCATCCTATCAAATAACTATGTAAGAATATGTAAGGTTAACCCTACCTAGACTGGGCTTTTTTTTGGTAATATCTGTGCATGGGCGTGGGGGGGGGGGCTAATTCGGCCTCCCTCTATATCTCTGGAAACTTTTTAAATTTGATAAATCCTCGCCACGACAACGAGAAAATCGGAAAATATATACACGATTGCTACGAATTAAGAAAAGATCTTGCAAAATGACCCTCTTTTATTCTATATATATTTTTCAGGGTTCCACCACCCATGTACACTGTGCTCGGTGCCTGAATAAACTTGTCTTGTCTTGTCTGGAACCCCTAGAGTAATGATCATCAAACTTTCACATAATGACCATGAGCCTAAGACAAATCACCACACCCATTTTTGACACGTGGGAACAAGTAATTTTAATGAACCCTCAAAAACTTGGTAAATAATACTCTAAAAGCCAACTCATTAACATCAACACAAAGTAAATGTAATAATTTGTGACATTAACACATAATGACGTCATAAAAATATTTTTAAAAATATTGTCCGCCATCTTGGATTTCATTTAATTTTGATTTGACTCTTTAGATAAATACTCAATGAAACCAAAATGGTCAGAACGTACAAAATACTCATCAAAGAAATGTTTGACATTCAAAAATTTAAATTAAAAAGGATATTTGTGAATCCAAGAGCTAGTTTTGGATCATATGTTAAGATAAACAAACACCCCTACCCCTTACCCCAAAGACTTTGTGTAAAAAAATAATTAGCTTGTACATAATCACTAATGAGTACAAGCTCTAATAATTGCGCAATGTTTCCAACATTAAGCTTGAAATATGAAAAATTAACCTTTTTTTCATGCATGTGTAAAAATTGGTTGCCATGGAAACCGGTCCGTAAACACTAGCCTGTCATTGACACCAAAATGTGCCCAGATGGATTTTAGGAAAAGTCACGAAGTTTCACCATCACCATGTATGAAAGAAGTTGCCATTTAACCAAATCGCTCGTAATTCATTGAATATGACGATCCACAGGAACCCCAGACGAGCATTGTTGGGGAACTTAACGGTTTAATTATCTGCAATATGCAACGATCCAACAAGTGTCAAACAATAAAAGCACTGAATGCAATAATTCGATGGAAACCTGTAGAATAAAGTATAGATAACAATTTTAGACACATGTAGTAAACCAACTTTTTTCGGATCATTTTCACCTTTCTCTAAACCTAATTCCGGTACATTTCGACTGAAAACATAGGGAAAATAAGTATTTGATACTCGGTCTTGGTTCATTATGGTTAGAATAAAATGTTTTTGGAAAACAAGAAATGTTTTGTAACACGCCCCCAGTCTCCCTTCAGTGACGCCCAGTGATCTGATCGAGAAAAGTCGAAATTTGGGTATGTTTCAGGCACTTTGTGCCAAATCGAAAAACCCGGCCCACCAAAGTGAACACACCAAAAACTTCCCCAATGTAAGCACTTTTGATTGATATAAATACATCACCCCAAAGCCACCCACTACTTTAGATATGCTTTGACAAATCGACCATAATCGCTTATCGTACAAGTATTAGGAAAAATTGGTGATCTTTCAGGGAATTTTCAAAAATGAAAAATACTTTTAATTTCAATGAAATAAATATCTTCATAGACTTCAGACTACTGTTAACATCTGGACCAAGTTTCGTTAGCTTCAAATTTTTCTACATTATTTTATAGATTTTTGAAATTTCCCTCTTTTTCGTTTCTCTCAGCCAAATTACCCCCTTGACGAAAGCGCGTCTCCACAAGAGAAAAAAGAGATTTAGAGAAAATAAATTATACCGATGAATGGGGCATATAGTAGGGTTTATTTGGACAGAGTTTCAAAATTTTAATTTTTGGGCCGATTTCCAACTTTGCTCGATCCTTACAGACAACGCCTCCATTAAAATAATCCGGAATCCAAGAATTTATTCAGATAAAGAATCCGGATTCTTTGAGGTTATGGAATCCGGAATCCACTTGTATGGAATCCGGAATCCAGTAGGTTGGAATCCGGAATAGAAGTGCTGGAATCCGGAATACAAGATCTGCTTGGATTACCTTACATGGGGCGATATAAGGCATGGCTATGGAAGGAAAAACGTAGGGGGTGGTCTATATTTAATGCATTTGTCCATTTCTTTACGAAACTTAATTTATGTTACAGAGCACCCATAACTTAAGAAAGTTTGAGTATCGTTTCTATGACAACCTGGAATGTGACCTTTGAACCTCACTTTTAACGGAGTTTTAAAAACTGCTGACAGGGAAATGCATAAGAGGCAAAAAATCAATTAGTGAAAAAAAATACTTACCTTGTTTTTTGTAAGTCTAATTGGAAATGATGCACAACACATATGGATAAGAAGTCATCGAAGGGTATCGAATTTCACATTGTCCTAAAATAGGATTCCCAGTTAAGAATTCAGCTTTTCCAATTAGATCAACAATATATACCCAAACTTAAGTCACTTGGCACTTAAACATTTTCAGGATTAAAAGCCCTGTCCGCAAGAGTACTTTTTTTAAACCGTTACCTTCGAGTTCAAAGGTCACATATGAAGTTGTCATAGAAACAGCATCCAAAATTTACTTCTTTTTCGACTCCCCACAGGCTGAAAAACTTTAAATAACCGAACAGTTGAAAGTTCTGGATTTAGACCACCCCTTAGGTTTTATGGCAATTGTTTTGTCAACAAGGGCTTAATGGTGCTGAGTTTGCATCACATTTTTGGACGACTCCAACTGATGAATGTAAAGTTTATCTACAGCATTTCATATCAATTTAAATCCTGTAAGGTTATCATCTGAGAATGCAAAGATAGATAAATATTCAAAATAAGCTAAAGCTTTTGTTGCTCTCTTATTTTTAATCTCTTTTTCGACTTCGTACATGATTCTTACCTTTCCTATTCATGGCAATTTTCTTCTTGAATTCCTCACGAATGATTGCAAGTTCTGAAACGACAAAGAAAAATGATAATGCTCAAATTAGATTGAGTGGTTTGTAGAACAAAAACGATACCGCGATAGAATATCGATTCGCGTTTCTGATTGTTTGAGCGCAGTGCAAAGGTTTCATGAAGCTGATTGGCTACTAAACAATGAAAATTTTGTGCCCGAACCAATCAATACGTGATTGCTATATCGTGCGTCACCCTAATAAGTTTGTCACCCAAATAAAATTGACATAGTTTAGCTATATTGTAAATTTTCGTTCAAAAATGGCTTCTAGCCAACCAACAGTCAACCTTTATATCGTTGGAAAGCTTATATAACGGACTAGCTGGCTATGGAAAATTTGAATAACTTATTGAGGTAGTATAGGAGGGACCGAATTAGCAGTATGTTTGGGGGGGGGGGGGAATGCACAATGGTTGAATTTATGAGCGTCCCCACGAGGAATTAATGAGCTTTTGGTTTTTTTTTTTGTTGACACGTGTTCTTTTGTTCTTTACTGCGGAGGAATACATTAAGATTGTTGACACAAGTGTTCTTTTGTATTGAACGCGTGGCAGGGGTTAACATCATGAAATGTAAAAAAAAATACGGAGGATGACGTTAAGATTCTGTTCTCTTTATTATACATTACATTAAGAAACGGATCAATGCTAATATATAGATTTAGCCACTGGCTAAAAGCGGAGCTCCCAGTTACATATTCTTATAAAAGGGTGCGTTTTCCTATCTTGTTTGGCCGTTGCTAGGGAAATTATAAGTCCTGCAAAAGATTAATAATGTGACGTGTCGCGACGTCACTTGCTACAGAAAACATTCTTATTCTCCATTGCCATACTTGCAAATTCAGATTTTTTTTATGTTGCATTTCAAAGAGCTTCATACCCACATACTCCGGATGTTTTTCTCGACTGTACCCAAGTTTGTTCGCCTAGCGATGTTGCCTTCTCGAGATATAGACTTTTCTAGATTAAATAACGTCATCGATGACGTCATGTCACGTGATCTTGGTAGTGCACCCCCTTGCCTCCAAATAAGTTTACCCAAGTTTAGTCACCTAGCGATGTTGCCTTTCACTTTTCCATATCAGGATAGTTCCCTTGAAAAAGTGTCGACTTTCTCCAACTTCCTTATAAGGAAATATCTACATACCATATTTGGAATACCAGTAAATTTTTCACTATTTCTATTGGCCTAGAAAGCTTAAAACTTAATCAAAACTCAAATATACTCAAGAAAGATGCTATGTGCATTTTCCACTGTGTTGTTCACGGTCAAGAGCCTGGCAACAAGGTAGACAAGATACCAAAGGAAGCCCGGTCAACCTCTAGAATGGCGACACTGCTATCTTGATATGTAGTTTTGATGACGTCATGTCGCGTGACCTTGGAAGTGCACCCCCCTTGCGTCCAAAATGACTTTACACAAGTTTGGTCACCTAGCAATGTTGCATTCTCGAGATATAAGGGAGTGGTCATTATTTAACGGGGGGGGGGGGTGGGCCGGCAAATATATGGGGGGGGCTTTGATTTTTTGGGCGCCGATTTAGGGGGGGCTCAAATTTTTGGGCTTACGTTTGAGGGGGGGCCAAATTTTTTTGGGCGCTGATTGTTAGACAGGGTGACATCGATGGCTGCTTTTAGGGTACCTGATGCCTTTATAAACAGAGTGGTTCTTTTGGTCGGCTCGCGCTGCGCGCTCGCCATCTACAACATTAAATAACTTTACTAGCTTGCGCGCGCATAAAAAGCGGATGGTCGGTGTAGTACTTACAATCTAAAACATCGTACTGGCTATGATTCTTCAGCGTGATTTTCGTCTCTCAGAAATAAGAATTTCATTCGCCTCGTAAATCATACAAGCAAACTACGCGCGCATCGGGAAACATACAAGCAAACTACTCAGTTGGCCAGGCCTCGCCACTGCCTGAGGCTTGAGCAAAATGAAGTTTACAAAGCATTATTAAAGATGCTTCGACCCGCGCAATCTTAGAAGTCTCTATTAACTATTTTGAAATTCAACTTTTACCTTTGGAAATAGAACAACTGCGGTGGTTAGTAGGGTAGGACAGAGTGGTGAAGGGGTTCTCCGTGATTCACCCCAAATTTGCTCCGTTCGTGAAAACAGGAAAATTATTGCCGTGATCCGCGGAAATCTCATGCCCTCGTGACCCGTGATTTTACGAATTTCTCTTACGTGACTCGTGATTACAGGCCTAGAGATTCGTGAAAGCTGGTCATTAGGGACGGACCATTTGATACTTGATTGTCTCCTGACTGCTTTTTAGGGAACCCGACGTCCTTATAAATAGACTGGTTTTTTTGGTCGGCTCGCGCTGCGCGCTCGCCATCTACAACATTAAAATATTTTTTTAAATTGAGTAAATTTACTATCAGCCAGCAGTAAATAAAGGTTTAGCAAATGTCAGGAACCCCAATTGTTAAACACCAAGTTCTCATTTACTCCTGGACTTTTCCCATTCTTTAAACTTATATGTCAAAAATTTGCAGCGCGCTTCGCGCGCAAAGAGGATACTTTGGTGTAGCATTTACAAACTAAAACACCGTACTGGGCTATGATTAATTTTGGAAATTTTCTATTATGTTTTTTCCGTGACTCCATTTCTTCAGCGTGATTTTTGTGTCCCAGAAATGATAATTTCATTAACCGCGTTAAGTTTGATTTTCAAAATCGCGGCGCGCTTCGCGCGCATCAGATTTTTAACAAATTGTGCAGATTTTTAACAAATTCCAAACACAAGGCTCTGTACTGATACACCAAAGAGCACTTGGATAAGAAATAGAATCCTGAATCCGAATATCTTCATAGTAGCGAAAATCCACAATCCCGTGACCAAAAACCCGAACTGTTCCGGATGCTATACACGTTGATAATGTCCGATGTACAAGAAGGAGGAATTGCAACATCTTTTTTCCACGAATCCTAATACTTTTTCAATAGTGATTATCAGTTTTGCGTGGATCAATCAACTCTTTTAAGAGTTCGAAAAAACTGTGATTTTTCTATTCACATGGCATAATAGTAACACTACGAGAGGGGGGGGGGGTCATATTTTTTTGGGCTAGCATTTGAGGGGGGGTCAATTTTTTTTGGGCTTGCATTTTAGGGGGGGTCTAAATTTTTGGGCCCCGGGTTTGAAAAAAATGCTGCCCCCCCCCCCCCCCCCCCCCCCCCCCCCCCCCCGTTAAATAATGACCACTCCCTAAACTTTTCTAGTTTTGATGACGTCATGTCACGTGACCTTGGTGGTGCACTCCCCTTGCCTCCAAAATAACTTTACCCAAGTTTGGTCATTTAGCGATGTTGGCTTCTTGAGATATTGACTTTTCTAGTTTTAATGACGTCATCGATGACGTAATGTCACGTGACCTTGGTGGTGTCATTCCGGACGAACGAACGAAGGAACGCACAAACCGGAAGTCCATGACTGAATCGTTGGATACATATACACTTTTTTGTTCCTTTTTCTCCTGCATGTAGCTATGTGGCTTCTTTCGCGGGCGCCTTCGGCGCCCGCGGGAGCTCCGGTATGAATGTTCCTTCTAAGAACCCTCCGACACAAGCAGCCCCAAGTCCTTTATTTTTATTTTATTGACATAATAGCGCGCTAGTTAGAAAAAAAGACAAGTAAAATGAATGCAACACGAAGGTGACATGTAATTTATACAAGAAAAAACAAACGGGGACAAAAGGAGACAAAAGGTGACAAAAGGGACAACATATACTTGGTGAGTATCCCTAATTTGTATTCAAAATAGTGTGCATCCGATCAAAACAGGATAATCTATTCGCTTACAACCCACAATGATAGAATCTAGTATTCCTACTGCATTTTCATTATGTTACACTTCTCAGGGGAAGGGTAGGGGATTTGTACCATAAAATATGGAAAATATTAGTTAGCTTTCTATTTGTTTAGGAACATGGGGTCGTTTCTCGAAATCGCCCGATATTTTCGGGCCCGATAAACTTTTCGGGTGGTTTTTCGGGCGAGATTTAGGAGTCACGAAAAGGGTTTCTCGAAACTCCCAACCCCCGCAACTTATCGATTCGTCGCTGTCAGGGGACAAAGTGTATCGCCATGTTGGTATTTCCATCGATAAATGTCAAGAAATTAGATAAAATGTGCGAAAAAGCAAGCATTTTGCACCGAATTCTTGTAGATGCATTGGTACTTTGTTTACAACATGTCAAAAAAAGTTTGTCAGCCCCTCGTCAAATTTGACAGGCGAGCTGTCAAGAGAATGAATTTGATTGGTTAAGAAGCGAGAAGCTTGCACCTGATTGGTGTATTTTATCGGGATTGCGGAAAGCAACTCGGGAGAGTTACCGGGAAACCATTTCGCGACAAAGAAATAAATTTTGGAAACAAAGCAAGACACCTTCATAAATGGCTGTTTTACGAGAAGAAACATGCACGTTCGGGAAATTCAAATTCGCAAGTACTAGAGGGATAAATAAAGCAGCAATGGAGTGAAAAATCTTAGTTAATTTTGTTATTTATCTTCCCTATTCTGAGGATTTTCGAAAACCCGAAAAAGTAAAGTAAAGTAAAAGTAAAGTTTCTTCCCTTATCAAGGGCGAAAAATGACCCAATTTTATCGGGCGCGAAAAAGTAGGGAGTTTCGAGAAACGCAAAATTCGTCATCCGCACGCTTTTCGGGTAATTTATCGAGCTCGAAAAGTTTTCGGGCGTTTCGAGAAACGACCCTAGCTCTTGAAAAGAGGCCTAGAAAATGATTTTCGTAGCAGCCATCGCGCAGACCCGGGAAAGTAGCATAGGATGATAGGTATAGGTATAACGTTTAATTTAGGCCGGGTGTTACAAATCAGCCCATGGGACAACATTCCGATTTCGGACACTTTTGTTAGAAAAAGTTGCTAATTTCAAATTAAAGCCCTCGCTAATGCTCCTTATAAACCTCATACATGGTGGAGATATATAGACGACATTTTTATAATTTGGGAGATAGGAATTAATGAGCTTAACAGTTTTGTGTCTTTATAAAAATATTGGTTTTAAACGTGACTTCATTGAGCAGCAAAGATCACGTGTTACACTATTTCTCGTACTGATGCCCTTAAACCTAAAGACAGAAATAACACTTCTCGTCGCACCCCTTTTGTTGTCACCTATAACCCTGCCCGTGGTGATTCTTGGGAAGGATCAGCGGGTGTTTCTCGTTCGTCTCCAAGCTTGTTCTCCTTAGGCGACCTCCCACCCTCAGCATTCCGTCGCTGTCCAGGAATGGGTCAAGCCGATAAAGGTGTTACTTTCTCTCCTTGATTTCGCTACGATTCGTCCCGTCGTTGCCAGGAGGGAGATAGCTCTAGCTCCTTCGCCATGGTATCTTGCTGTACGGCTCTTATGATTACCTTTGTGGCGAGGCGAGTGGGAGTGCTTCGACAGGCGATCGTTGTGGGATCTTGTCTCCTGCGCCTCCTTTCCTGAGCTTGAACTGCGTGACCTTAGCTACGAGAAGGACGATGGCACGTACGAGAGACTTCCAGCTCGAGAACCGTGTAAATCGTTCCGTGCCGAGTGTATTCGGCGCCCTCGTTATGACTTTCGCTGCACGCACTTCTGAATCCTTGCGTATCTCTGGGTCGTCTTCGTTAAGAGGTTGGACTACTTTTGCTTGGTACTGTTACTGTGCAATTTTGGGCGCGAATGTCGGGCCCTTCTAGCTAGTCCAACTTCATTAACTCGTTGTTCGAACTCCTCTTGTCGCTAGATCGGCTGGATTCTGGTCGGTTGGAACATGCTTCCATTGGCTTGGGTCCGAAGGTGCGTGTATCGCTTGTACGCGATTTGCCACGTACACATAGAATCTCCTGCTAGGGTTAGAGATGTAACCTAGTTCCACCCTTGAGTCGGTGTAGTATTTTACCTCGTCTATCTTTAGGTCGATTTCTTTCTGCACCTTCTCCACTGCTCGGGCTGCGAGCACGCGCCGCATCATTCCAGTCGGGGTATGTTTGTAGTTTGTTCCGGGGCGACTTTAGGCAGGCCGTACAAGAGAGACACTGCCACACTTCGTTCCTCTCGTTTATAGATCGGAGGTAGACGCATACGCCTATGGCGTTCTGGCTTGCATCTGCGAAAGCATGAATTTCGCGGCAATTCAACTGGGTGGTAGCATCTGGGTACGGAAAACGCTTTCAAGCCATTTATGGAGTTTCTCCAACAGCGCCATCAAGCCATGAGGCCCTCCGGAAGTGGATCGTCCCATCCAAGAGGTTTCTTCCTGCTTTTCTCAAAATGACTAGCTGTTGTAGGAGAAGCTTTCCCTCGAGAACGACTGGCGCAGCGTGCCCGATGGGGTTGTACAGCGAGTTCATCACTTAGAGAACGCCTCTTCGGGTGTAGGGTTTCTCCGGTAAGGATACTATTAAGGTGAAGGTGTCGTTCTCGAGGTTCCAGTAAACTCCTAGCGAGCATTGGGCAGGCAGGGCGTCCTCACGTAGGTCTAGGTCCTGCAAGTCCTTTGCTCTGTCTTCCTGTGAGTAGGCCCGACATAACTTCGACCGAGTTCGAGGCGATCTTTAATGCAGGCGTGTTTCGATGCTTCTAACGCCTGCTGGGTCCGGTTGACTCACGGCTTATTCAGGTTGGGGAAGTAAAACGAGCCCGTCGTCGACGTAGAGAACGTGCTTGAGAAGCGCGTGATGGGCGCGCAAGGCCTTGTTATATAGCCTGTTTAAAGCGATCTTAAATGTTCCCGAACAATGAAAAGTTGAACCTTAAACACACACTCATCTACACACTCTAAAGGGTCATCACCAAAAAATAAAAACTATCCGCACAGGAACGCCTCTGAGTTGATGTCCCCAAAACAAGAACTTTAGACTTTCTCATGTTCACCCTAAGCCTCCATTTACATGAGTAACCGTGTAACTTCCTAAGGTAATTCTGTAGACCCGAAGCTAATTCAGACAGAAGCACCAGATCATCCGCATAAAGAAGACAAATCAGCTGAGTATCCCCAAGCTTTACTGGGTGAGATATTTTTTAACATGAGAAGATCAAATTTGTATCTCCAATGGACCATATAACCCAGGGTGTTACTCGGGTGTGAAATTTGTAGTAAAAGTATTTTTTGGGTAGAAATTCTACCAGGTATTTTTTAAGGGGTTGAAAAATATGCAGGTATTTTTGGGGGTTGAAACTTCTGACAGGCTAGTTGACCTTCAAGATACTGCATTTAAGCTGAAGCTAATTCCAGGAACCATAATGGACGGGCATGGCCACCACAGGTGATGACAGACAAAGGACAAAGACAATGCTTGTATTATATAGCCTTTTAAAGCTAAAAAAGTTGGGTATTTTTGGTGTATCAAATTTTGGGAGCAGGCATTTTTTTCGGATAGAAAATTTATTGTTCAGGTATTTTTTTGGGTATGAAATTTGGAGCTCCGTCGGACCCCCCCCCCCCCCCCCCCCCCCCCCGTAATTTTTATATCCGAGTACCCCCTTAGTAGAAATCTATGTGTGTCATCTTCACTGCGAAATGTGAAGATACATATCATATCTTCAAAGTGTAAAGATATCAGTTTTTCGCGTGAGAGATACCTTGGTATTGCACTGATGTTTATATAATACTAGGTTTAAATTGTACTAGCTATTTAGGAGAGAAATAAGAACTAAGAAACTAAGCAGGGGCATAGCAAAAAAATACTGGACATTAACATATGGGAAAAAATTCTAAATTCTGCCTATGGGATGCCCTGCCTGCATAGCTGGTAGTCCATGAGTGGTATTTTGGGAATGTCTTTCCCTGATAGAAACCACATCCTAAAAGACTGTCTTCTGAGAAACTTTTGGTGTGACTAGTGTATTTCTAAATTTCGTTTTAGTCCAGAAAACAAATTAAAACTTTGATGGCAGATATATGCAAGTAGGTGTGGCCTTTGCTAAAATGTTCACAATGTAAATATCTAAAAACAGAAATTTCAACACTACCAGTACTTTAAATTATAGAATTCAGTTTTGCAAGCTTAATGTTGCTTTCCTCTCCAAGCTTATGGCCAATAAGTGTTTGTAAGAGGAGCTTTTAAATGATTCATGCCCAGTCAGTTTCTCCTCCCATTTCTGTCGTAAATGGCTTCAAAATGAAAAGTGCAACACAGTACTCTTCATATATACAGTTTCCGGGAAACGTTGTCACCCAAAAAGGCTATAAGCTTGAAGCGCAAAGGATAATGGGGGCAGCTATAAACTGCTACTGTTTGGTCTGAATTCAGACAGTTATCGCAACCACATGTGAAATCATTAAATTTCAGCACATTTCTAAGCATGTTTGTTTCTAATATTTTACGGAAATTCAATTTAATATTTACCCATACTTCCTAGCGCACCAAGCTTTGTTGCTTTTTCCAGTGACAACGTATCCCGGAAACGGTATATTTCAAATCAATTGATGAGTTTGTGTTACGCCGATTAAACTTCTCACTCGTTCGTGATTCCCCGTTGTTCTACTGTTCAGAAAAGGCCAAACGTTCTTCCTTGAACTTCAAATCCAAAGACGAACTTCAAATCCAAACCCCGAGGTTATGGATTTCGTGGTATCAGCAATCCATAAAATCAACGGCACTGCTTCTTCTAGGAACCAAAGTCCTGAAAAGTTCTTCCCCAAAAAAGTCGGCACAAAACCACGATTCCCTCACCTCATGTCCTTTGCAATTAATTATCCATACCGATAGCTGGGAATATTGATCTAAGCTTTTGAATCCATTTCCGTAACACGGCCCAGAAAAGCCGCCATTAAATGAGCGTAAAAGTCCCTAGAACCCAGTCCTCAGATGAGCAGGCGCGCCGAATCTCGACATTTCCCGCCAAAAGCAGTTTCGGCATTGGTAATGACGTCATGTAACGTCAGCCAGGCATTATGTGCCTCTTGCTCATTTATATAATTCTCTCAAAGAATGGTTTTCTCACGTAATTTTAAAGGATTAACACAGGGATCCCATGTGGGCGGCGTACGCTATACGTTTTTATACAGAAAAAAGAAATAAATTATATCTCGCGAAAGGAACCACCTTCGGCAACCAAACTTTGACACAATTATCTATGGGGATTGCTTTACAACGCACTAATCAGTTGGGCATGGCGCCATCAATTTAATGAAAAAATGAATGTAATTACCCGTGACTTTTCAAAATCAACTCGATGGTATACGATGTTTTCCTTAGGTATGGAGCTCCGCTAAAACTGCTTTTATTCTTATAGCAATGGCTACAGTTGCAATTTTAAAATCTGTATTCAGTAATGTAATTGGTCTCCAGTTTTCTAGTTACTATTTACAATATGAGCGGCCGATTTGTATGGGATTTACAATTTCGAGGCCGCAGGCCGAGAAATTGTAAATTCCATACAAATCGGACGCGAATATTGTAAATGACTTATGATATGTCAAGACAACAACTCTTTGTTGAAATTTCTTTGTTTGTATTCTTTTGTTGAAAACAATTTGAAGTACTATTGAAAATCCAAGGCAGGATGACTTCAATTCAGTTGAAAAGGTTTTTAGGATTCTTTTGTTTTATTGATGACAATGAATAGGCCTTTTGTTGTAAATAATGTAATACACAAAATAATGAACTGGCTTTTGTTGTCAACTTTAGCCGAAAGTTGTGCAATGAAATTTATTCAGTCGATGCTAAGTACAGTGTGTTGCCCAAACTCCGGACGCTTTTTGCGTTTAGCGCTATAACATGTCGAAAATAAGTCGCAACAGTTTGAAAGTTTGTAAGCGGTAAGTAAAACTGTTTTCTGGTGTAAACAGCGTAAAAACTCCCATTTTTCTCTAAATGATAAGTAACTGTGCGGTAAAATTCTGTTGTTCAAAATTGCCCAAACTCCGGACACTAACTGCACAAATTATTTTCACCACTCTCTTTGCATATATGTGTTATCAATCAAGTTCAAATTGCTAACATTATTGTATTCAACATTGGTGTCTACTTATATAACTTTATTGTGAGCGAAGAATCGCAAATGAAAAGAAAACTTGAGTGGGTAATTTTTGTTGTTGTTGCCTAACGAGCTTATCTTATTTTTCGTTTCTAATTAACCCGCTTCGTTGAAATAAATGTAATTATTTTAATATTTAGCATTTCTACAATTCAATTTCAGAAAACTTCAGCTCATTTAACAGAAGAAAAATCTTCAAATTTAACGTTTTGGTCTTCCTCTGCACGCTGGGGCCAACCACCCCCCTAAATGAGTCATCAAAAGTGACCAAAAATCAAATCTCGCCATAACTTTCTACCCCTTGTGTCTATTTTTACCAAACTTCGTACATTGGATGACATTATGAAGACAAACATTTTCCATTTTTCGTAATGTTGAATCTGCTTGTTTTGTTGTAGCGGCAATGATAGAGTTCAACAAGAAAAGCTAAAAGTCGAAAACCGTTTGCTTTTAGGATTTATATTAGCTGAGTTATGATTTCTTCATTATTTGTATAAGGTTGGATCTACCTTAACAGTTGAAAAAGTTTACAAAATAATTAATTATTGCACGGTAACATCATTGCACATACAAATATCTTAGTATATAGGTTATACTAGTTGACTACAAAATAATTGCACACATTTCCACTTTCGATCATTTATTTTCCGTGTTTAAAATCCAAAAGATGTATACTCATGACGTAATAGATTATGACGTCACAATATAACAATGCTTTATATCTTCGCTCTAAGGACGAAATTCAAAATTTCAAAATCATACCATTTTGCTCGACACTTAACAACAGAAATCGGTTCAATTGACTAAAAACTAAAAAAATTACCAGTGAGTTTATTTTCCCATACATTTGCTACTGTAACAAAAAAAGTAGGGGAGGGGAGGGGGTCATTCTTTGAAATGCTAGACCTCAGCTATTTTTTATGCCATCAACAAACGGATTTCGGTTTTCAACATCTCTTGCTAAGGTGTATCATCGCCATTACAGAAATAGTGGATATTCCAATTCTTAAAAATGATCAAACGATTGCGCAATCTCTGGTGACGTCACAAAGCATCATAGTGACGTCAAAAGTAATGGAAATTATTTGTCATCGTAATGTTATCCTATCTACCAAATTAAAATAGCCTCAGAGGATGGAAAGTCATGTTGAGTCAAAGTTTGAATGACGCATTTTGGGGGGTGGTTGGCCCCAGCGTGCTGGGTTGGTATCGATATTTTTTAGCTGCTGACATGCGAAGAATTGATTACACTAATTAGCCCTCGGCTTGCTGCGGAAATTTATCTCTAAATTCCCTTTTGTGCCGTATTAAAAGCGGCCAAGGCTAGAAAGTTTTCTAATTATGAACATTAATGTAATACTTTATTGCTAAGAAGCAAGCCAAATAGTATCTGACGAGTAAACTAGAATATTTGACCAATTTTTGATGTACGCGACGTTTCAAATGCAAATTATTCATAACTTCTTCTCATCCTTTTTAATTACGTTGTTCGCTCTTGCAGTATTTTCTCGAGATTTCTGTTAAATAACATTACAACAATACCCGGCCAATACTATACACTTATTAAGAGCGAGTTTCTGTAAATATCAACCAAGTCGGGAAGAGTCGAAAAAATCAAAATTTCCCAAACTTTCCTTAAACATAGTCTATGATGAGGTGTCTTCGGCGCTGAAAGATTTTTTTGATTTAATTTAAATGTCGGCGAGAAAACCCGGATTTTTCATTTTTTGCCCAAAAAGGGGTGAAAACCTGGTAATTTTTGCCCCAATTTAACGTCTCTCTACAGAAAATTCGCAAGTATTTATCAAAGTACCAAGTTATTTTCTGAAAAGTACATCATGTGCGTTCGTTTTAACTTTGCACAAACATCCGTTACACATATAATATTTTCTGTATTTTTAAATATTTTTGAAAAAGTGCACGTTTTCGAAATGTAGAAAAATAACCATATTTGCGACCGAATATCGCCCATGTTAGGACGAGTTCGAACATAAGAAAGGTATCATAGAAAAGGGCATTCCTTCTCCTTTCAGGAAATATAAAAACATTTTTGTGCAATTAAAATGGCGAGCTTCTGCAAACCCTTAAAGATGACGGCCTAATCGCCTAAAATAAGATAGATTTTCCAGGTATATATAGAATATTTTGTCTATACCACGCAATACCTTGTACATTTTTGACGAAAAATAACTAAAGTAGCTACTAAATACATTGAATTATAGCGAAACATTTTTCATTGCCACGTTTGACTAATTTTACATCATTTTAGTGATGTTTGTACAAGGGAGGGGAAAGGGGAGGCCACCCCCTCTGAGGTTTACTGGCTAGTGATATTTTCGAGAGGCTTTAGAATTAGGACATCACATTTTGAGTAGCTGTGGTGTTTCCACTGCACAACGTTTGTTGGGAAGGTGTCATTTTGTTACCATGGTAACAAGTTATAACATCAAAAAATGTTCAGCAATTTCTTTGTCCGCGCAGGCTTTCGATCAAGATGCCCAATACTATTATCATGTTCAATACTTACTACCTAGCAATAGGTTACGGAGGTTTTGCAGACAAGATACCTTGACGGGATAGAGAACCCTTAATTTGCATAAACGTCGACATTTTTGTGAATATATTTGCCACCCTGGAGTCTGTAGAAAGTTGGTCAAGTATGGAAGGTAAGGCACTCTAAGTTGTCCACTAAAAAGGTTTCGATTTGATTGCAGCGTAATGAAAATACAGGTAGAAAAAACTCAAATTCAGTTTTGTTGATTCAGCACTTATAGGCTAAAAAATAAACTATTAAGCCTGTTTTTTCTGTATTTTTTAAATTAATTTTATTGGAAATGGACTAAACATTAATCTAATACTTAGCAGCAATAGGCCTTATCACGGTTTCCGACGCCATTTTGTTCGGTAGGCAAGATGTGCAAATTCCCACACAAACTCTGTAAACGCGAAGTGAAATCGTTGCGAAAATATCAAACAATAATATGCTTTTGTTTGGCTTAACGATTTACAGATACGTGTTTAAATTATATATTTTAGCATGCGGGTTTCTCCATCTCTGTTTGTTAATCATTCTTCTTTAGTAGAAAAGAATGTCGTTTGAAGTGATACAAACGAAAAATATATCAAACTATTTTGACAAATAAAACAGTCCATGCATTATTAGGCGCTACGAAATGCCTATGTGTATCTCCACTTTATTATCCACTGTAAAAACATATCACCTTCATTTCTTTATCACCTTTAAATTTCCTTCAATATTCAAAGATTAATTTTAGCGGAGCTCCATAGCTACATGCAGAAAAAGAAGAATGAAAACAAAAGTTTATATGCATCGACCTCAATCTCGTTCTCAGAGCCTCTCGGTCACGTTTACTCGGAGGCTCTTGGCGCAGACGAAACCGGATATCCTAGAATCTAGGACATCCGGTTTTCCATATATGGTGACCATCTTTGTCGGTTCGGGCAAAATTCAAAATAGCGGGCGGGCATATCGGCCAATCAGAATTGGTTACGATTGTCTGCCGTCAGAGCCTACGACTAGGCTTTGGGAACGAGATTGGCATCGACCTGTTTTGTCATGGCAAAACAGGCAACCCACCAGTTTTTTTTAGCGGAGCTAAAAAAAGTTATGTATATCATGGGAAGGGATGAACCTTCCAAAGGCAAGGGGGTACAACAGCATGGTCACGGGGTATGACGTAATCGATGACGTCATCAAACGAGAAAGTGTATAGGGGAAAGGATGAAACCTCAGACAACAGAACTTGGGTGAAATTATCTAAGGCTCCGTCCACACTAACGCGTTTTCAAAAGTATTCGTTTTCAAACTTATACGGATTCGCAGCGTGTTAGTGTGGACGGGAGATACGGAAAATTTAGCTACACAAAAAGCGATCAGTTTTTATTTGATGTTGACGTGTGCAAGGACAGTCTCAAATTATTGGTACAGTTAACGTCATCGTTTTCATCTTTATCCGGATACGACCGTCCACACTAAAACGATATGCATGCGGATTCGTTTTTATTCACTTTCGAGAGCGTTTTCAAAATTATACGGATTCGATGAAAACGATCAGCGTGTTAGTGTGAACGGAAGGCCTAAACGTATCAAAAAGCATACGGATTCAAACGAAAACGCGTTAGTGTGGACGGGGTCTAAGTGACCGAAGGGGGGTGGAATTGCGTTGTCACGTGTTATGACATCATCGATGACGTCAACGGTGTATATCTTAGAGACGGATGAGCCTCAGACAGCCAAACTTCGGTGAAAATGTCTAAGTGGCAATGGGGGTGCAACTGCGTCGTCAAGTGGTATGACGTCATCAAACGAGAAAAGGTTTATATCTTGGGAAGGGATGAACAAAATTGTTTCCACTTTGATAATACATAGAGGATATTACATGGCCGCGTGGAGATACGAATTTTATCTTCACAAATAGAGTCAAACATGTTTTCTTCAAAGTTGAAAATGCAAATTTAATATCTGCTTGGCGCATAATCCGCTGACACAGTTAATGCCAGGGGCGTGTCTGCCTTTAAGCCAAGTGAGTACTGGCTTACACTTTCTTTTACAAATTGAAAATATCCGTGTATTATTTGTTTTTCTAAGCTAAAATTAATTGAAGCTATATTTACTAGATATATTGTTGTTTGGTTTGCGGTAGTCATTGCCAACCAGTGAAACGTTTACTATTAGCCAATAGTGCTGAATCAGCAAAATAGTACTCACCGGTGTTTCCCTGTATTTTCATTATGTTGCAACCAAACTGAACCTTTTTAGTAGACAACTTAGATTGCCTTGCATATTTGACCAGCTTTCCACAAAATCGGCACAAAGGCTGGCTATATTCACAAAAAAGGCAAATTTTATGCAAATAAGGGTTCTCATTCCCGTCAAGACTTTTTAAGGATGGCATGATCGAAATTGATTTGAAA
The DNA here is from genome assembly GCA_033964015.1 of Scolanthus callimorphus. Taxonomy (NCBI): domain Eukaryota; kingdom Metazoa; phylum Cnidaria; class Anthozoa; order Actiniaria; family Edwardsiidae; genus Scolanthus; species Scolanthus callimorphus. The sequence goes on along the minus strand of CM066920.1, from coordinate 14,585,111 downwards.
ACCTCTGGAACTTATTGCTACAGGTAGTAAGTCTTAAACCCTAAAAATTTTGATTGAAAGCCAAAGGAGAAAGAAATTGCCGAACATAGCTCTAACCTGAACATATGATGACGCTCTAACTCGTTACCATGGTAACGAAATGACAATTTCCCAATAAATATTTTGCGATGGAAACATCAGCAGCCACTGAAAATTTGGTGTCCTAATTATAAAGCCTGTCGAAAATATCGCAAGTAAACCTCACAGTGGGTGGCCCTCCCCTCCCCTCCATCCCTTGTACAAACATCACTTAAATGCTGTAAAATTTGCCAAATGTGACAATAAAATATGTTTTGCTATAATTCAATGTATCTAATAGCTACTTTAGTTATTTTTCGTCAAACATTTACAACGTATTGCGTGGTAAAAATAAAATATTCTGCATATACATAGAAACCCTATGTTAATTTAGGCGGTTAGAGCGTCGCCTTCAAGGATTTGCAGAAACTCGCCATTTTAATTGCACAAAAATGTTTTTGTATTTTCTAAAAGGGGAATGAATGCCCTTTTCTATGATATCTTTTTTATGTTCGAACACGTCCCAACATGGGCGATATTCGGTCGCAAATATGGTTATTTTTTTACATTTCGAAAACGTGCACTTTTTCAAAAATATTTAAAAATACAGAAAATATTGTATGTATAACGGATGTTTGTGCAAAGAAGTTAAAACGAACGCACATATGATGTACTTTTCACAAAATGACTTGGTATTTTGATAAATACTTGCGATTTTTCTGCAGGAAGACGTTAAATTGGGGCAAAAATTACCAGGTTTTCACCCCTTTTTGGGCAAAAAATGAAAAATCCGGTTTTTGTCACAGACATTTAAATTAAATCAAAAAATTTTTTCAGCGCCGAAGACACCTCATCATAGACTATGTTTAAGGAAAGTTTGGGAAATTTTGATTTTTTCGACTCTTCCCGACTTGGTTGATATTTACAGAAACTCGCTCTTAAGTATCTAAATCCTGCAAAATGGAGTCATTATATTAATCTCTCGTCATTTTTTTAGACACAATTAAGGTAGTGGTATATTTGCGTCCGAAGATGGGTTCATTTTGTGAAAAACTCCAGTAACAGTATGAAACGTGATTTCTTCCTAATTACAAGCGGAAACACAAAGGTTTCAATTTGGGTTAGAAAGAGCTACTATATAACTCCCTTTCTAAACCAAAAAGCAAAATGTTTCTTTTACGCAAAAGATAGTAGACCTCATACAAATTGAAAAGATACACTCACGAAGCCGCTAACATTCAAACTAAAGCCACATGCGCTACAACTTGCCTCAGCAAAACTTTAATTCTCCCGCATCAAAAGACGACGAGCAGGTAAAAAATGCACTACAAGTGAGAATGATAGTTGGTTGTTGATTTGTGCGCTATCAAAACTTAAATTTCTTTAATTGCGTTTTTAAAATATTTGTACGTTAAATGCAAAGTGTCCGAGGTTGGGTACCGTCCGGAGTTTGGGCAACACACTGTACTGTAAAAAAAAATGAAGCGTAGCGCTTTTGGTACGCCAAACTCGTCACAAGTCGCTTTCTCTGCTCTTAAAATCGTTTGTCGGGATGGGACTTTCAGAAAGTCTAAAACACGGCAGGACAGCAGTTGAAGGCATTCGTACCGATACGAGTAACAGGAGATGCGAACTATATGGTCGAGCTTTTTGAGACAACATCGAGCAAGAAATGAAGGTTAGTTTTATTCTGAGTATAGCGACTTTGCTTTATCAGACTTGTTGTTAATTAAATGTAAAATACATTAAATATCGAACTATTTCCATGTGTTTAAGGTTTCCAAACTGGTTTCGAAAGCATTGCACGCAGAGGGATTGGAAAAGATACAACGATGGAGCAAGTGACTCAGGTAACTTAAGGCCTGGGCGGAAGCCCAATCCAAAATGGCGGACGTAAAACTGAGGGGGTGGTCCATCTCTAAACCAATGCCTCTGAGGGATCCAAGCAATCTACATTTTGATACCTTTGGTCATTCTCAATCATTTTCGCCAATGTTGGTCTCTATGGCAACAAATTTATGACCTCTGACCTTAAATTTAATTTCTAGGAAAATGGCCTCTGCATTCAATAGGGATAAGTGAAATCGTTCCCCAGAGTGCATTATAGTGTTTGTTATATAGTGTAGATTATTGATCCAACGAGGATGGCTGGAAATGTTTTTTAGATAGCTTTATTTTTGATGATGTAATATGATACCTCTCCTTTTCTTAAAATCTGGATAACTTGGACACCCATCCTCGTTGGAATGGTAATATACGCCCGACACTGGTCATAATAAGACCCATTGGGAAACCATTGGTATGACCCCCATCGAATGCAGAGACCTGAAAGAAAATTGTGCCTTTGTCACGCTCTTACAGGTCACGCAACCCGTTGACATGGTAACCAAATACAAGAAATGAAACGTCTCACTGGGTGTACGAACCTTAACGAAAAACATTCTACAGAAGACATTTTGTATACCCTAGAGAATTTTTTTCAGTATTTTTCGCATTTTTTTGAAAAACACCCATGCCTTAATGTACCTGAGGAACAAGGAGGTCAAGAAATTGTTGGAAAGGCAGTGGAGGGAAAGCAGTTCAACTGAGTCTGACTCTCTGGTTATTTATTGAAAATGCGTCTTTTTAATGCTGTTAGGTTTATATAATGAGACAGCTTTCTGGTCAAATGCACACTAGTCTGCTTGCAGCTGTTCTTGAACTTATTCTTATACAGTTTACTATTGTCGACAAACCAACTAGCCTAAATGTTGTAACATTTGTTTTGCCAAATGCTTTTCTTGCTTAATGTTTTGAGTAATGTTTTTTCATAGTCGTAATTTTACTCGAAAAGTTCAGCAGTGAAAGGGTGGGGTTGATGAATAATGACAATAGTTAATAGATCTATTAGTATTCTGTAAATATTTATAGAATACTAATATCGATATTAGTATTCTATAAATATTTACAGAATACTAATAGGTCTATTAACTATTGTTATTATTCATCAACCCCACCCTTTCCCTGCTGAATATTCAAGCCCTCCCCGCTCTTTTAGTTTGATGAATCTTGTATCCAGTTTACAAGGCTAGTCATTTGACCTGCATTGTGCCTTCTCATTGGATACTTGCTTCATGAATAATTGATGAATATTATAAGAGTCTATTCAAACTTGTTGAATATTCATGATCCCTCATAATAACTCATTGGCATTTGAATAATATATTCAGTTGTCACTTGGCGTCTACACTCGAAGGAAGCAGTTCGGGGCCTTTCTGCTTCGCCCGTTTATGTCCCTAACCGCTCGCAGAGATTATCTGTCTAGTATTCTCGACAACCGGTCTTCACAAGAGCCGCAAGACTCTAGTTCATCTTCGAACTCAGTAGCGAATTCTGACAAATAACCAGAGATTATGCGAATCATTGGCGTGGGTTGAAGTGGTTTGAAATCAATAGACAGCCGAGCAGGGAGATATCAATAAGTCGTGCAGGATTATATCCGAGAAGGGCTGTACTAGTTTGGAACGTTTGAGCGCCGTGCAGGGCGATAGCAATAAGTCGTGCAGGACTTATTTATAGCCGAGAAGGGATATAAGCTTGAGAACTAGTTGAACGCCATGCAGGACTTATATAGCCCGCGAGATGGTCTATAGTTTGGAACCTTTGAACGCCGTGCAGGACTTATTTATAGTGGAGAAGGGATATAAGTTTTGGGAACTAACTGAACGCCATGCAGGACTCATTTGTAGCCGAGAAGGGCTACTAGTTTGGAACCTTTCAACGCCGTGCAGGGCGCGATAGCAATACGTCGTGCATGAGGGCGTATTTATGGAGAAGGGATATAAGTTTGGGAACTAATTAAACGCCGTGCACGACTTATTTATAGTGGAGAAGGGATATAAGTTTTGGGAACTAAACGCCATGCAGGACTTATTTATAGTGGAGAAGGGATATAAGTTTTGGGAACTAAACGCCATGCAGGACTTATTTATAGTCGCGCGAGAAGTTTGGAACTACTGAACGCCGTGCAGAGCAAGGGGATCAATAAGTCATGCAGGCTTATTAATGGCATCGAGAAGGATTTTCAGTCTAGAAGGGGTTCCTGTTGTCTTTGGGTTGCTGTTGGCGACGAGCACTTGATCATGCAAGCCTTTTGTCTATGACATAGTCTTATTAGCTGGTCATTTTCTCCGAGCTCTTACTTCCCTACTTCCCAGTATAAATCTCACTGTAGGTGCCGGAAACGCATAAGTGATTCTGTCCACAGGAAGCCCGAGCTTGGGGAAAACGTCCAGTGTCCTGTCAAGGAGGGTGTGCTTGCAAAGCATGATTTCAGTGGTTCAGCCAGCTGCGCTAGTGGTCTAGTCTACATTCAGTGTGTATGTTAGATGCTTGAGGATGCCCATGGGCCTTGTAGTAGTTTAAGATAACGCCAGAAAGGGACTTCGATCGGAGAAGAATTGAGTGATGAAGTTGGGAGGGGTGATTGTTAGGAGATCAATAGAAAGGATGTAAATAGTTCTATCCATATCTAATGCTAATGAGGGCCCTCCCCCCCCATTTCTCGGGGATTTTCCCTAATGTATTTGCTGAAGGAAATTTGAAAATGTTCGTCCCATTTTTCACTAATCGGTCCCCCCAACCAAAATTCCTGGCTACGTCCCTGATTTAGCCCACGAACGTATCGAAAGAAACATCGTATTATACATGATTACTTAACGACCAAAAGGATAGTCCATTGGATATAGAATGACCGAAAAATGTTGCACTAAAAAAGCCAGTCTATTGTTTAAAATCGAGTACGTAAATTCCTTAGAAAAACCATCCAAACATTTGGTTAAATATACATAATATATAGATTTAGCCACTGGCTAAAAGCGGAGGTCCTGGTTATAAAATTTTCTATGTGAATGAAAGGGATTCCCATGTGTACATGGTTTATATGGTTGCTTTAGAGTCTTCCCTTCACGAGATATTAATTTTTCAGGCATAGATGACGTCATCGATGACGTCATGTCACGTGACCACTTCATTTCGCTCATCTGGTGGCCTAGACTACACTACCCAAGTTTGGTCGTTTTAGAGTCTTCCCTTCACGTGATATTCATTTTTAAGCATAGATGACGTCATCGATGACGTCATATCACATGACCACTTCATTTCGCTCACCTGGTGGCCTAGACTACACTACCCAAGTTTGATTCTTTTAGAGTCTTCCCTTCACGAGATATTAATTTTTCAAGCATAGATGACGTCATCGATGACGTCATATCACGTGACCACTTCATTTCGCTCATCTGGTGGTCTAGACTACACTACCCAAGTTTGGTTGTTTTAGAGTCTTCCTTTCACGTGATATTATTTTTTTAAGCATAGATGACGTCATCGATGACGTCATATCACGTGACCACTTCATTTCGCTCATCTGGTGGTCTAGACTACACTACCCAAGTTTGGTTGTTTTAGAGTCTTCCCTTCACGAGATATTGATTTTTCAAGCATAGATGACGTCATCGATTACGTCACATCACGTGACCACCTCATTTCGCTCATCTGGTGGCCTAGACTACACTACCCAAGTTTGATTCTTTTAGAGTCTTCCCTTCACGAGATATTAATTTTTCAAGCATAGATGACGTCATCGATGACGTCATATCACATGACCACTTCATTTCGCTCATCTGGTGACCTACAATCTTGGACAAAACCTGTAGAGAAAATTACTGAAATCGATTCTTTTTTCGCTTTACTCCTGTCATTTCACCTCCCCCCTCTCCCCCGAAGCAATGTTGCAAGGAACGTGTCGAGGGATGGACGCCCTTCATAACCAACATTGATTTAGGGGGAGGGGGGATAAAAGGGGCCTCAAGTTAAGTCGAAAACTCAAAAGATAAGTGGTATTAACATTTTCTCTACCCTTTTGTCCAAGATTGTCTGCGATCGTAAAGGTGTCATAATTCGATTTTATACGGCAATGTTTCGACGTATTTCTCTGATTTTTTCACTGAGCATAAAACATATGATTACTCAAAAGGTAAAAGCGCTACCATTTTCAATGAACTAATTATAGTGCAATTTGTGACGTCAGATTGCTGCTTCTGGAAACCTGCTGACGGCTGTTATCTAAATTCCGGCAAAATGCCGTATATTTTCATGTATTGTCTTAGAAATTTCGGTAAACCACGGTCAACAAACTGTTTCCTACACTTTGGCGAAAGAAAAAAACGGTCAACCAAGGAAAAATCTCGGTCAACCAACAAAATTAAGTGAAATATTGATCTTTTGTCTCTTCTTTATGGCCCGAATTTTCCCTGGTTTTTCGTGGTTTTCCGTGGCTTTTCGTTGGTTTACCGTGTTTTTATTTTTTGAAATGAAAGGTGTTATCACGACGAGAGAATACTTACTCCCAGATTTAATATATTATAAAAAATTGTGGTTCTAAGGAGCTTCCGAAGAAAAAAAAACTTGGGCTTCCTGTGGTGACAAGTATTGCCTTTGTCGGGGGTGTCTCGCGCCGAGGAAAAAAAGTAGTTCTTCTCAAGAATCAAAGAAGAAAAATGGTCTGCATCAAAAGCTAGATGATTTTCTCTTCGACCAGTGTCTATTTTGCTTCAATTGGTAAGAACAATTCCATCAAATATCGGGTTTTATCTACAACCTTTCCTTTTTCGCTAACTACAGAAGCGGCCGATATTATTTCAGCTCACGAAAATCGATTATAAAAAGCCCAGGAAAGTCGTGGAGTTGATATTTTTCGTCTACGATGAGCGCTTATAGTAGCCAGCCTTTCCGAAATAGTTTACATGCATGCTCGTGTTATTTGACAAGTCAGGTGGTTTAGTCTGGAGCTGTTGGCTGTAGTGTAGGGACTTATAGAAGGTAGCGTGAAGATTTTAGAGATTGATTTCCTTCCAAGATGTTACTTTTTAAACACCATATGCAATCATTTTTCGATGCAAGATCACCGTTGTAGACAATGGTTCCCCAAATCAGCTTCTAACGTAATGTTTAGTTACTAATTTCACATTTTCATGCCGACCATTTCACATCGTGCGCGCGCTTTTATCGTCCAAATAGGGCGCCACAGGGACCCCGTCAGGAATATGTCTAAAATAGACTCTAGCACCGCTAAAAACTATCTAAACAACTGTCAGATTCTTGAAAAACACTCTGAGGATGCCTCCATCGAACAACACGTTCTTATCATTTCAACTAACTTTTAAATAGTGAGATATATATCCCTATGTCATCACCATGCTGCAGACAATCTTGGACAAAACCTGTAGAGAAAATTACTGAAATCGATTCTTTTTTCGCTTTACTCCTGTCATTTCACCTCCCCCCTCTCCCGCGAAGCAATGTTGCAAGGAACGTGTCGAGGGATGGACGCCCTTCATAACCAACATTGATTTAGGGGGAGGGGGGATAAAAGGGGCCTCAAGTTAAGTCGAAAACTCAAAAGATAAGTGGTATTAACATTTTCTCTACCCTTTTGTCCAAGATTGTAGACTACACTACCCAAGTTTGGTTGTTTTAGAGTCTTCCTTTCACGTGATATTATTTTTTTAAGCATAGATGACGTCATCGATGACGACATATCACGTGACTACTTCATTTCGCTCATCTGGTGGTCTAGACTACACTACCCAAGTTTGGTTGTTTTAGAGTCTTCCCTTCACGAGATATTAATTTTTTAAGCATAGATGACGTCATCGATGACGTCATATCACGTGACCATTTCATTTCGCTCATCTGGTGGTCTAGACTACACTACCCAAGTTTGGTTGTTTTAGAGTCTTCCCTTCACGTGATATTCATTTTAAGCATAGATGACGTCATCGATGACGTCATATCACGTGACCACTTCATTTCGCTCATCTTAGTCCGTGGGCCAGGAGTCGAAACCCTCCCCCCCCTAGGGGAATTTTGCTAACACATATCATTCGAAAGCTTAGCCCGAGGGTAGTCTAAAACCGGTTGTTTGCACTTTTGAAGTGGAAGCGTTTAGGAGTTACGGCGCATTTTATATTTGAGCTTCAAAACCACAGGGTACCCACGTCGTAATGTTGCGAAAACACAAATAAAATGCTTGCATTCGATTCAAACACAAATATATTGTGCCGTCTGTCACGACATAGCCTTCAAGCCATGTTTACGTTGAAAAAGTGTGTTCGAAGGCATTGAAATAGGTGCATTTGGCAATATTGCATTCCACAGGATACCCGCGTCGCACGGATTTAAGAAAATAGAAATACGAACTTTATAGCCTGAGTATCAGGCGGAATTTTATTTGTCCGTGAGAAAATGAATGAACTATATATAACATTGTTTATAACAACTACAAATGGCTAACTCAATCAATATTTTCTCGTAGAAATGTCGGAAAGCTGGAAAGGAGAACCATGTCTAGTGCGCTTCTCGCTTGTCAGCAAACATGGAATTCGTGGTTGCTGTAAATGAAAAATAATTTTTACATTATGCGAAAACACTACTTGTGCTGCACTGTTGTTACTCAATGTGCAAAATCTCACAAGATACCCAGGATGGATCGTAGCCCTCGCGTTTCCAACTAATGCACTTTTGGAGAGCATGGTAGCCATCAGCATCCGAGGGAACTCGTAATCCGCAGTGCTTTGGACTTTTCGAAGCGAATCTCACTTCACTCTGTATATAAGGGACCAGCAAAACTTATCAAAGACTCGGATGATATCTGAACACGCTAAGCAATCCAAAAGAAAAGTTTCATCACTCCTAGCAAGAATTTCGCGTAGCAAGAATTTCCCGTCAGCAAATTAAAGCACACCATATCCGAGCGTAGCGCAACTTTTGACTTATTGTGGTACATATGAGCTGCATTGTTTTAAAAAACAGAGACACGCAAGTGCGTATTGGTAAGCAGCTAGCTATTACTTTCCTGTCACAATCTAAAAGTCGCAATACTGATAGAAATCCAGCACATTCGAGAGCATGAGAACACTCGGCAGAACTTTTAGTATTCTTTTCCGTACTACGGCATAGAAGTAAACATCAAATCACAGTAGTCAAATCACAGGGGGTAGTTATTTTAATAAATTAAAATTCTTCGGAGTAAGCGATCACCGCTACCAATGTATTCAAGCTATCCGCGTGCATAATGCTCAAATCCAGATCTGGCGATTACAAGCGGGCTAAGACGACAAAATGGCTCCGGGGAAGCAACCAAGTCTTGCGTGGAAAGTCTTACGTGGAAAGTGCGGCGAGCCCAGAGCCCGAAAATGCTCCGATACATCTAATAACAAGAACAAACATGGATGGCATGATATGCCTCGTGGCGCAAATATGCGTTTGCTACTGCTAAGACTCTATTTTAGGTATATCTAGGACAGGGAACGCGTGATAATCATGTAGGGCCAAAGACTTTCCTGCTGTTTTGAAAGATATGAGACGTGGGTACCCTGTGCTTTATATTCAATGAAAAACCTACTTTTGAAGACTTTTGAATGCTTTTATTAAGACCTTTCCTAGCAAAATAGTGCATTTCGGCTGTTGTTATGCAAAATATGTGATATACAGTGTTTTTGATGTAATACAGGTATTTTATTCGTATATTTCGCAACATCACGACGTGGGTACCCTGTGGTTTTGAAGCTCAAATGTAAAATGCGCCGTAACTCCTAAACGCTTCCACTTCAAAATTGCAAACAACCGGTTTTAGACTACCCTAGGGCTAAGCTTTCGAATGATATGTGTTAGCAAAATTCCCCTAGGGGGGGGGAGGGTTTCGACTCCTGGCCCACGGACTATCTGGTGGTCTAGACTACGCTACCCAAGTTTGGTTGTTTTAGAGTCTTCCCTTCACGAGATATTGATTTTTCAAGCATAGATGACGTCATCGATGACGTCACATCACGTGACCACCTCATTTCGCTCATCTGGTGGCCTAGACTACACTACCCAAGTTTGGTTTTTTAAGAGTCTTCACTTCACGAGATATTGATTTTTCAAGCATAGATGACGTCATGGATTACGTCACATCACGTGACCACTTCATTTCGCTCATCTGGTGACCTAGACTGCACTTCCCAAGTTTGGTTGTTTTAGAGTCTTCCTTTCCACGAGATATTCATTTTTGAAGCATAGATGACGTCATCGATGATGTCATATCACGTGACCACTTCATTTCGTTTACCTGGTGACCTAGACTACACTACCCAAGTTTGGTTGTCTTAGAGTCTTCCCTTCACGAGATATTCATTTTTCAATCACTGATGACGTCATCGATGACGTCACATCACGTGTCCGGGTTACAGCACCCCCCTTGTGGCATAGACAAAATATCCCAAGTATGGTTGTCTTAGCGTGTTCCCTTGAGGAGATATATTTTTTTCTTTGCATACCACAGGGTTCCCATGTGTACACGGACGGACGGACGGACGGACGGACGGACGACAGACGGACGGCGTACGCTATAGGTTTAATACCAGACAAATAAAGAAAAAATCATATCTCCCGAAGGGTAGCTTCTATAGAAGCCAAACTTGGACAAACTTTCAAAGACCATAAGAGGAACTCTATACCAAAGTCACGTGCCCTTACGTCATCAATGACGTCATCAAAAAAGATCCATAATGCCCGTGACGTTCAAAAATCAACTCGATAATATTTAACAATTATTCGCCGAAGGCGAAGTGAATAGTGGGGAATAGTCCCCGAGACCGGAGGTCGAGGGGACTATTCGCCACTATTCACTGAGCCTGAGGAGAATAATTGTTTTAGTATATACTACACGGGAACACTCCAAAAAATATCCGAACGACACTAAATGTGGCATTTGCCGACATTTTTGTAGCCTCTTTCTGTATGCGTGACGTTTGTCACGCACGCGACATTACGTCAGACTTCACTACAAGCATTCGGCTACTCAACACATGGTGGAAACTTGCTGCTGTTTTAGAGAAGCAAAAACCCTAGAAAACACTTTTTTAAAACCTTAATATCGACTACGATAAATGATTTAAGTTTATAGAAGGTTGCAAGGATGGATTCGAGGGATAATTCGCATTTTGTGCCTTGGATTATGGATTGTGAACTGCAGAGTTGCTTCGCTGAAAACACTTTGCCTTTGGTCGCCATTTTCACCACCGATAGATGACTATATTTTTCAACCCGCTGGCAGAGAAATTAAAGATTCGATTGGAATATTCAAACAGAAATTTGGGAAATTAACCTCTTCAAGCTCTGGGACAATGAGGAAGACCTTGTTCATAAAAAGAGATACCACTATAAATACGTTTGCTGTCGGATGGCTCGTGATCAATACAAGCGAATCAACATGGCGACGGTAAGCTTAACTGAAATTCTCTCTTAAACTGAGCTCAATGACTGGCTACGATTTACTGTGCCTTTCAACCTACAGGTACATGTTCGGCAAAGTAGATTAAGAGTTTCTTGTGATATGTTTTCGACAGAATTGCCTTAATTAATATGTTGTTGTGAATTTGTCTCTCAAAAGTGCCGTGAACGAATCATCGATCTCTGATTCCGAAGAACTGAAAAAAAGAACAGCAAATTTTCGAAGTTCAAGAAATAAGTTATCTTTCTGATTCACCTTGAAAACTAAAGAGACAACATAAAAGTTAATTGAGAAGGATTTTTGTTGCATTTCGAATCAGATAATTCCTTTAGAAAGTAAAAATATCCGAACCACTTGCACTCGGGCTTCTCAATCTCGGGATAATGCTTTCGATCTCGGAATATTGTGGCATTAGTATATACCAGCTCGGCAACCTCCTAAGAACGAGCATTTTGATTGGTTTAGAATCTCGGAATCTGAGACATTATTTACCTCCGAAACAGTAGATATTGTGTTGGCAAGCAAATTTCATGTAGTGGCGAGGAAAAGTCAGTCAACAAAACTAAAGAAGTAACAAATTAGATTTCTTTGTCTCAAAATCGGTCTCTCTGGATTTAATAAGCTCACAAATCGTCTGAGCGTTGTTTGTGAAAAACACGCTTGCACTGAAACCCGAGTTGAAAAACTTTAGCTGGCAAAACATGAATGAAAATTATTTTAGCCATGTAACTTATTTTCCCTTTATTTTATTAATCTGACAAAAATCAAAACTATAATCTACAATATGTCGAGAAAATACAGTCGAAAGAGCTAATTTTCAAAGTACCTGAGGATGGTTTTTGTCTTGCAACGACTGATCGGCAGCTTTCTTGTAGTTTTTTTGCGAGCGAACTGTCCGCCACAAAGGAGACTTCTGTTAGTAGTTAGTTCTCCTTCTTCTTGCCTGATGATAACCCCATAAAGCCTTTTCACAAGGTTTCGTGTAGCTGTTTTATCCTGCTAAATCGTTTTTTTCCCCCTCAAATATCCAGTGTTTACGGTGTTTGTTCACTCCATTTTTCCAGCAAAGTACTTGTGCAACGAATGGCTGCCGACAAATAATTTTCATCTCGGAAACGTTTGGCGAATTGCTTACAAATGCTCTTCCATTTGAACCTATATTCCTTCTTGAATTGAAATGATACAATATATTGCTTGCTACATGTCCAATTTGTTGAAAATCCATTGAATTGTCCATTTTTCCCCCCAGCTTTTCGAAGTAAATGCTTGCAAACTTTCTAGAGCTGTCAAAATCGACCAAAAACGTGCTTATGCAAATCATCTAAGCTTGCGTGAGTTTTGTCACGCGTGTAGTTTTAAAACGCTAACACAACTTTTTGTATTGTTTTCCGACTGAAAATTCGACAGGTTGCCTTGCTGGTATATACTAAAACACTTATTCTATTTCAATTTCGGTGGATAGTGGCTTTAAGAATATTTACCTCGAGCCTGCGGCTCTCGGTAAATATTCTGCCACTATCCACCTCAATTGAAATAGAATAAGTGCTAAATATCCCGAGATAGCGATCCAATCAAAACGCACGATCTATGGAGGTTCCCGTGTAGTATATACTAAATAGATTTAGCCACTGGCTAAAAGCGGAGCTCCTGGTTATAAAATTTTCTGTGAATGAAAGGGATTCCCATGTGTACATGGTTGCTTTAGAGTCTTCCCTTCACGAGATATTAATTTTTCAAGCATAGATGACGTCATCGATGACGTCATATCACGTGACCACTTCATTTCGCTCATCTAGTTACCTAGACTACACTACCAAAGTTTGGTTGTTTTAGAGTCTTCCCTTCACGAGATATTGATTTTTCCAGCATAGATGACGTCATCGATGACGTCACATCACGTGACCACTTCATTTCGCTCATCTAGTGACCTAGACTACACTACCAAAGTTTGGTTGTTTTAGAGCCTTCCCTTCACGAGATATTGATTTTTCAAGCATAGATGACGTCATCGATGACGTCACATCACGTGACCACATCATTTCGCTCATCTAGTTACCTAGACTACACTACCAAAGTTTGGTTGTTTTAGAGTCTTCCCTTCACGAGATATTGATTTTTCAAGCATAGATGACGTCATCGATGACGTCACATCACGTGACCACTTCATTTCGCTCATCTAGCGACCTGGATTACATTACCCAAATTTGGTTGGTTTAGAGTCTTCCTTTCATGAGATATTCATTTTTCAAGCGTAGATGACGTCATCGATGACGTCATATCACGTGACCATCTCATTTCGCTCATCTGGTGGCCTAGACTACACTACCCAAGTTTTGTTGTCTTAGAGTCTTCCCTTCACGAGATATTGATTTTTCAAGCATAGATGACGTCATCGATGACGTCATATCACGTGACCACCTCATTTCGGTCATCTTGTGGCCTAGACTATACTACCCAAGTTTGGTTCTTTTAGAGTCTTCCGTTCACGAGATATTGATTTTTCAAGCATAGATGACGTCATCGATGACGTCACATCACGTGTCCGTGTTACAGCACCCCCCTTGTGGCATAGACAAAATATCCCAAGTATGGTTGTCTTAGCATGTTCCCTTGAGGAGATATAATTTTTTCTTTGCATACCACAGGGTTCCCATGTGTACACGGACGGACGGACGGACGACGGACGGACGGACGGCGTACGCTATAGGTTTAATACCAGAACAATAAAGAAAAAAGCATATCTCCCGAAGGGAAGCTTCTATAGAAGCCAAACTTGGACAAAGTTTCAAAGACCATAAGAGGAGCCCTACACCAAAGTCACGTGCCCTTACGTCATCAATGACGTCATCAAAATGATCCAAAATGCCCGTGACGTTCAAAAATCAACTCGATAGTATACTATACGTTTTTCCCTTAGGTATGGTGCTCCGCTTGCGCGGGCCTTCGGCCCGCACAGGAGCTCCGCTATAAGTATACTATACGTTTTTCTCTTAGGTATGGTGCTCCGCTAGCGCGGGCCTCCGAGCTCCGCTATAACATGAAAAAAAGACACATAACACAGAAAACATCATTAAGCGGTGGCCTCCGTTTCTGACAAAATACCCCACAGCGGCTGATAATTGTGGCGAGCTCAGTAAGGTTCTACAAAACAAAGCCGCTATTCCATACTTAACCTTGAGCACTCGGCTTCACTATCAAGTTTGATCGTTGTCCTGGTAGTTGAGTATGGCAGGGAAACTCCACATCGTATAACATTTGAAAGGCTGGGGAGGTTTCTTTCTTCCTTCATTTCAAGGAAACACTTCCAAAAGACATTTCTCTGCTTGCGTACTTGCTCTGTTGCATCATGAGTAACGAACATTCTGTTGGTCTTATCATTTTTCTCTCTTTTTTTACTTTCAAAGTAGTAGCAGCAGTGAGCAGGATACAATGCTTGTCATTATGGCGCAATAACTTGATGTAGAAAGGTCTGGGTTTCAAATTTGCACGTTTATTTGCCGGGGATGTATGTGCTCGTTCGATTTTAATTTCGTCAGCATCCTCTAAATCAAATCAAGTTCATTCTTCATGAACTGCTGGATAAATTCTATATTTAAGTCGAACTCGGTCTCATTTCCTTCTGGTATGCTGTGAAAAATGAGATTGTTCCTCCGGTAGCGGTTCTCCAAATTCTCCACTCGTCTACTCGTGCTTCGAGTCTTTCCACGTTACTTGCTTCGGCGAAACCACTCAACTTCCCATTAATTTCAACAACATCATTCTCAATGAACCCCACACCTCGCTCTAATTCCAATAAATCGCAACGTAATTTTTTGGACTGTTCATCTAGCGAGTCTATAGCTTGGCTTCAATACTACCCAAACGGCCGACTTTCTTCTCTATCACTTCCACTATACTGAGTCACGATTGAGAACCGACGCGTCTTCGCGTCATTTTCCGTGAGCCATTTACAAGCAAGTCATTAATGTATGAACTGATACAATTTGAGCCAACGAAAAAAAAAGAAAAGAGCGGTGTATTTCATGAATGGTTGAAAATGAACGTGGCTGAAAATACAAAACAGTCACAAGCCCTTTTGATATTTTTCAATTGGCACCTACCAAAGTTCAACGGACAATCAACAGTTACTTACCCGTCGTACTTCGTTTTTGGCGTTCCTCCGTATTCTGCGTGTTATCATGGGTTGTTTGAGGGTCATCGATGTGCGATTTCGGGGCAGCGCTCACCCAGGCCAGAAGACCAAACAAAACGAGCAATGTAATGTTCATCTTGAACACCTTGTAGCTCGAAGGAAGAACTGATTTATCGAGGAAGGTGTCGACTCTTTATACCCTCCGTGTTGTTTTTGATACGATTCAAATAAATTTTTATGAGAGATTAAGTTCATTTGTTTTGCAAACTCAGTTAAGACCTCCTCTTAGTTCAATCCCTGAATGCCTTTTTTTTCCCAATGCCCTACATCGACCCTATACAATACATCCTTAAATAAGAAGTACTAAGTCAATATTCTTTGTTTAAGCAGTTAAAGCCACCTCAGGTATCTTATCCTATGGAATTTCAATTCTGAATCAATTTAGAAGGTATAGGTTATATTGCCAAATTAAAAAAATAATACAGACGGTCTCTGCTCATGCCCTGTAGAATCTGTTTCTCCTGGGAAAAATATTGTCTTGTGTCAAATGTGAACTGGGTTGATTAGATACTGTTCTCGTTGGACCAAGGAACGTTTCGTTTTCACAAACAACTCTGCGCAGCGTGAGATGAGATTTTTGCAGTCAATGGAAAAACAAACAGGATGGAGTCAAAACAGTTCGACATTCGCCCTATTATTAAATTGTACAGCAATTTTAGAAAAGGAAATATTACTACTACTGCGGGCGGAGCATGTGTGCCTGACAAGTAGAAGAGGGAATCGTACACAATACACTTGACAATGTCTTATATGTTAATAAAAAGCGTTGTTTTCTTCCCAAACAGAGGCTTCGATCACGCGAGCAACTGGGCAGGGGAGGTTGCACCTTAGGACTCCCGCATATATATATAGAGGAAGAAGGAGATTGAGGAGAATGGTTGGTATTTCCGGTGTATAGCTGGAAAAAATCTCAGTTTGATCGCTGCACGCCCGCAATCAGTATCGGGGGAAAACCCGGGCACGTGCTCAAAGGATTGTGGGATCGGAGGTCTTAATTCAAACCGCACTAAAAGGCGGGGGCAGTTTTAGTGAGAACTATTTCTAGTTATATAGTATTGCTTTATTTTCGAAAATTGTTTTAGAAAACAGAAACAGTAATTGACAACATAAATATTTAATTCAAACCGCACTAAAAGGCGGGGCAGCTCTAGTGAGAAATATTTCTAGTTATATGGCATTGCTTTATTTTTGAAAATTGGCAGTGTAGGTTATTGGTAAGATTGCAACTCTTTAGCGCAGCCAGGCTGCAATAAGCAGAGGGCTTTTAAAAATGCCACATCACTGAACGCGCATTGAAGAATATTTACCAAGCTTTGTCATGATATCATGAAACATTGTTGAGCAAACATTAATTCAGAACATTCATATAATGTCGAATGAAATGTTGAACTGATTTGGCCCCAGCCTCACTAGCATCTGCAAGATTCACCTCAATCCCTGATGACGAAGGCTGTTTGAAATGCACAGTTGGCATAAACAATTATTTAGGAACCCCATGCATGGATTTTTGTAGATAGATCTATTCATAGATCTATATTAGGCGATATAGATACTTTCAAAGTACTCCTAGAAGTTTTTCTATTTTAGTTTATATGGCTATACATGTAGATTTGTTTAAAATTTCATTTTGTGAATAGTCACTGTATGACTATAATTCTGTTCATAATACTCAAAAAGTGTCAGTTATCCATTTCTGATTTAAATTTAAATTCTAGTGTATATATCTTTATGGCTCATTAAAAGGACATTAAATATAACAAATATTTAAAAAAATACATTTACATTAGCATTTATCTAAAGTTGATTTCTACTTATTATAACTAGAAATGTGTTTATGTTGTATTAAAAAGAAAGGTCTTTTTTGGGATTTAAAATCCGCCAGTGTCGACAGTGTCAATCTTGCTCAATACTTTTGGTGCTTCACCGTCTCCAATTTGGATCAAAAATAATAACTGCACGATTATGACTATTGTATAATTGAAGCAGGAGGCTCTATTAAGATAAAGGCGACTAATATAGTTACCACTTCATTTTCAAAGGTTCTCACGAAGATTTTAGTCTCCCCCAGGGATTTTGCACTTTTAATAACCAAAGAAGATTTAATCACCTTGACAAACAAATTCAAAAATGCAAACTGTTATCTATTTATATTTACTAATACTGAAATTGTATGCCCAAATTGAACAAGCTTAAAAAAGGAGCCTAAATATTCAAAGAAATGGATAAACACAAAGTTTAGACCTACAGGCCTGTTTCGTGGGCAGTTCCCACTCCTCAGGGTTTATTATTACTCCATCCCGCCATTTCTATTTATACACGGGGCTCTAATTATTCTTTAAGAGAAATTTGCTTGCATGCCTATATGTGCTAACCAGCTCTGTTCTTTTATTGTTTTGTCGATCAATGCAATGCTGTGAATAAATGCGTCGCAGAGGCTAGGATGGACTATTACTCAGGAGTCATCGAAGAAAACCAGTCAGGACAGAAGCGAAACTGCCTCACTCCGAAGACTTGATTCTGCCGTACATTAGGGACGTGTCATTATTTACCGGGGGGGGAGGGCTCCCATTTTTTTCAAACAAGGCTAAAAAAAATTAGGACCCTCCCCTTGAACATAACCAAAAAATTGTGACCCTCCCCCAGTCGTAGGTAAAAAAATTGGGACCCTCCCCCATGCAATTTTTTTCTGAAAAACCTGTTAGATAGACTATTGTCCAAGTGACTTCTGTCATGCACCAGTCAATTGACATCGCGGCCCCCCGATTTAACATTCACTAAGTGTTAAATGTTACTTTTTTCCCGGTCACCAGGGACATGGTCGTTGTTAAAGCTCCAGGCCCCCGGGGACACTTTTGCAACATGGCGAAACGCGCCTTTATTTTGATAAACGAA
This sequence comes from Scolanthus callimorphus, assembly GCA_033964015.1. NCBI lineage: Eukaryota > Metazoa > Cnidaria > Anthozoa > Actiniaria > Edwardsiidae > Scolanthus > Scolanthus callimorphus. The sequence continues at coordinate 14,566,659 of CM066920.1, read as the reverse complement.
TTTCATCAAGCCTCCAGTGAAAAGATAAACGTTTTATTTTCTGCGTGTAGTAAAAAAGCCTGTTGGTTTTATTCTTCACGCGCTACAAATTATTATTATTCATGTGCGTGAAGCGCAGCCCAAAAACGAATTTCTATGCAGCTTGTATTAAACGTCGAACTCACTTCTTTCGAACATATAGACTGCCAACCAGGCGTATCACTGGAGGGCTTTTGGGGGTTTTCATTTGTCCTTGCCAAGATAGACATGCTTGTAACGACATCCGTGCGCATTCCATTTAAGCGCCACAAGCGTATTTTCTTTGGGCAACTCTAAAACTAGATTAGATGTCATTCCTTATGCGCGCGAAGCGCGCCGAAATTTTCAACATAATGAGTAAAATAAAACTAGAAAATGATATAGAACTCGTTGCTGGAGTCTCCCTTTCAAGGCTTCAGGTTTCGAGAGATCCTCCCCTTTCACTCGCCCAAAAATGAAGTGATCCCTCCCAAAATCCTCCGACCTCGGTCCTTAAACCAATACATTTTCGCACGATAATCGAACTTCTGGTTCAGCGTTAATTCCCCGCTGAATATCCCCGCTATAGAAGGTCCGTGTTAAATTCCCTGCCCTTCCGTAGATAATAATGTGTTAAATCCCCGGCCTGACCGCGTTACTTTCCCGCCCTGTTCCGGGGGTGGGGGCTGTGCATAAGGAACCGCGGTTATTATTCATCGCCTCGATTATTTACGTGAGAATGTTTGGTAATATACGGGTAAAATGCAGTGATCCTCCCTCCAAGTACAATGATTAACGTAATCCCACATCTCCCGTTCCCTGTTTGACCTAGTACTGGAGACATTTTACAGAAAAACGGGCTCGCATATCCTTCGTTGGGCGCGAAACGCGCCCAAATTTTGATAAACGTTTGTTTGTTTGTTCATCGTTTTTTTGTTTGTTCATCGCATTTCATCAAGCCTCAGAGAAAGGGTAGATGAACATGTTTTGTGTACGGCATAGTAAACAAAGCCTGTCAGGAGCTCAGGAAGTACACTACCTCAACTATATAGGTTAGGTTATATTATTCATGCGCACAACTGCGCTCCGCAAATGACGAAGTTATTAATATTCATGTGCGCGAAGCGCGGCCCAACGGACGAATTTCTATGCTTGTAACGTCGAAAAGTCACGCTTATCTAAGGGGTCTTCTTTCAAACATATAATGACATGCCCTCCAGGCCTATCATTTGCAGGGAAATTTTGGGAGAGTTTGATTTTCCTCGTCAAGATAGCTTGTTCTTGTCAACGGTAGTATCTATCATTATTGCTCAAAGAGTATGTGAGATGTCATTGTTTATGCGCGCGAAGCGCGCCGAAATTTTTATGGAGAAGTTGCTGAAATAACCACTATCGCTATTTGTTTTACCCTCTTCATCGTCCAAATGATGCTGAAAAAAATTATGACCCTCCCCCAAACAGGAGTGAAAAAAATTTGGACCCTCCCTTTAGACACGCGAAAAAAATTAGGACCCTCCCCACAAAAATAGGAGCCCCCCCCCCCCCCCCGCTAAATAATGACACGTCCCTTACCAAGGTAGTCAACTGCTCACTTCGACACAGTGTAATGACTGAGAGCATGACCTCTCAGCAGCATTCGACACTGTCGATCACACCATCTTGCTGTCAAGACTCTCGAACAGATTGGCACGGCGGGCGCAGTACATCGTTGGTTTCAGTCCTACTTATCCGGCCGCACCCAGTTTGTTGCAGTCGGTAATGCCCGGTCTTCAAACCGGCCTTTGGCATGGGGCCTTCCTCAAGGGTCTGTGTTAGGGCCCATGCTGTACCTGATTTACACCACTCCTCTTGGCGCAATCCTGCGAGGGCATGGTGTTGGTTATCACATGTATGCAGATGATACCCAGGTGTACCTGAGCTTCAAATCCTCCGGAGACATACTGAACGAGCGCGCCAAAGTTGAAGCCTGTCTCAAGGACATTGATTGCTGAATGCTGTCTAACAACTTTAAGCTAATTAACGACAAGACAGAGCTGTTGGTGCTGCACTCAAAGTATCGTCCTCAACCATCACTTGATTGATGTCTCCGTCGGGAACACGCACGTCTCCCCTACTGATGAGGCGCGAAACCTTGGAGCTATTTTTGATAGCACCATGAGTTACGAGAGACACATTAGCGAACTATGTAAATCAGCGTTTTATCACATCAGAAATATCTCTCATGTACGCAAATATCTTAGCGCAGAATCCACGGAGAAACTTGTGCACGCTCTTGTCACCTCTAGGATAGATAACTGCAACGCTCTTCTGTTTGGTTTACCGGATCATTTGATTAAGCGCCTTCAGAGCGTACTCAATGCGGCTGCGCGACGTGTAACGCTTACTAAAAATACGATCACATCACGCCTATTTTAATGCAATTACACTGGTTGTCTGTGCAACAACGCATCGTTTTAAGATTTTACTTTTCACATTTAAGGCAATTCATGGTATGACTCCAACACACCTTCGTCTGCGGACCATCTTTTATTAGGGCTTTCTCGGTGTGCGCGCCTAATCTCTGGAATAAACTAACGCACGAGATTAAGAGCAGTACTTCCGTCCCTGAATTTAAACGCCGGCTGAAGACCCACCTTTTTAAATCAGTTTATTTTCATTCATAGTTTAGCTTTATAACATATTATATTTCAATATTAAGATTTTTAACGAATTTCATCATATTTTATAGTTATTTTTAAATGAATGTAAAGCGCATTTGGACATTAGGAAAATGCGCTATATAAATACTTATTATATTACTATTTATTATTATTGAGCGTGGCTTGGTCGCTATGACAAATGATAAAGAACTTCTCGAGGTTGCATAAATTGCACCGCTTCGTTGCGTTTGAGTATCCCTGGGCTCTACCTAGAATGCACCATGTGATACAAACTCCTTGTTAGCGTCCTTTAAGTTCCACACATATTTCTCAGTTCCGTTTGGTTCCGGTACGCCTGCTTCTTGAAAGATTGCTTGTGGTTAGCAAATCTTGACTCTGTATCTGTCAATCTCAAGTATAACATTCGCTCGCTCCTTCCGTTGTCACTGTGGCCTGGTAGATAAGCCCTTTCGTCAGGCACTTGTTGTCTAACGGGCACTCCTCCTTTTTTCTGCAATTGCACAGCTTTACGTTGGGTGCTTCCGCGATTTGTTGGCGCAATAAACTCTTGTTGTGAGCGTCGATGGTTGTTTTCATGCTCGACATACAGCTGTAAGACAGTTTCAGGGTGTTCAGGTTGAATATAGGATTCAGGTTCCCTGGATTCAGTGACCTGTTTCATGAGTGAGTGTATGTAGCGTTTCGTCTCGCAGAAAATCACTGTTTGATTTTTTTAAGCTTGTTCATCAAAAACTGAACATGCACTCGACAACATGATAGAAGGAACAACAAGTGCAAACGATACTGAAGTGTTACTATTCAGTTTGACTATCTTGAGAAACCAACTAAAACAAGAATCTTTATTAGTTTTAAGGGAGGGGAGGGTCATGTTTTTGGGGGACAGCCTATAGGGGAGGGTCAAGACACTTCTATCCTTTTACTTTAAATCCCTCCCCCTCCCCCGTCTTCCCTGCTTATTTCTTGCGAGTCACTTAGTTAATTTTAATTAGAAAACAAGAATGATGGCAATCGAGAAATCGAGAATAAGGCTTAAAGTGAATGAATAACGAATAAATGACTCGTTTAATTATACCTCTAGCAGTGCCCATTTTATATTTCAGCATTCCTTTGTTATCTCTTGTGTTTCTTTAAGGTAACTGGATACACTTTTTCACTTGCCAGTATATACCAATAATTTTGAATTGTAAGTGCACTCATTTGACATAATCTGTCACTATAGCAATGCAGAGGGCCCCTAAAAACCTGTAGCAATACACAGGGTGTTATCAGTCACAAAAGTGACCAGAATTGTTCACACAGCTTTAGTAGCAAAAATGATCGTTTAGATTATAAGATATCTGTTAACGTTTGCCTTCAATTTCATACATTTTCACTAAACTTAGTCCCCCCACCTTGCCAAAATGAGCCCCCCCCCCCACTTTGAAAACTGTTCCGCTGTCCCTGTAATTTTGAGCCCCAAATACAGCTTCATGTCTTCATGTTCTATTGTATTATTCCTTATTGTTTTGCGGTCCAATGGACTTAGGAGATCTTAGGAGAGCTGACACCTAAAATCAATTTACTTTTTCCCCTTCACATTTTCCCCTTCACTTTTTCCCCAAATTGCCTACCTTATTAAAAAGGTTGCTTTTGCAATCAATTTTTATAAAAAAAATTACCGGTGTGCTACCTGTGGTGTAGAACTCATTGCAAAGGCCCTTCAAACATTTGTCCATTTCAAGGCTATCTTTATTTCACAATTCATGAATGAGCATACATACAACCCTTGCCGAAAGTGGACCCACCTCTAGTTAAAGCAGACTTCAGGGGAATATATATCACTCCGGTTATAGCTAGAATACTAGAACGAGTTGTTTACAACAAACACTTTGTTGAGTCTGCTATGTGCAATTCTCAATTTGCATATCGTACTGGAGGGAACTGCACGGACGCACTTTCAACAATGCAACACTTCGTCCTTGGTACACTAGACAATAGGGACACCAAAGCAGTTAGATTGTTTTCTATGGATTTTTCAAAGGCTTTTGATAGCGTTAAACACAATATCCTCGTTTCCAAACTCCAGCAATGGCCTAACTCAAACCCATTCATCGTAAACTGGTACATTAGCTTTTTAAAAAATCGTGAGCAGCGCGTAGTTTTTCAGGGCATGCAATGCGACTGGAAGCGCGTAAACAAAGGGACGGTTCAAGGAAGCGTGTCAGGTCCATACCTTTTCAACGTTTTCCTGAACGACTTGGCGTCACCTGTTAGTAACCGTAAGGTATTGCTCATTAAATATGCTGACGACTCAAGCATCGTAGTACAGGTTACAAAGGACTATCATGACGAGTCAGACGAGCCAGTAGGCAGTTTCCTTGCTTGGTCAGATGCCAACGGGATGGCCTGCAACCCAAAGAAGTGCAAAACTCTGACCTTCAGAAAAAGCGGCCAGGTAGAAACTTTCAAGCAAATTCCTAGTATAAAGGAGCATAGTACCCTCAAAATCTTAGGTGTCACCTTTCAGTCAGATTGCAAATTTTCAGCTCATGTCTTCGAAAAACTTAAGGAAGCTAACAAGTGCCTGTACGTAATAAGAAGTCTACACAAAGAGGGCTATTCACAACCTGAGATAGACCATCTTTTCAATTTGCATTGTCATTCCTAAAATCACATATGGCCTGTCTGTATATGGCGCGTGTGACACAGCCCTACATACCATTCAATGTTTGTTAGACAGATGTCTCAAGCGTAAATACACTTCTAAGGCAATCAATGTCCTAGACTTGTTAGAACACAGTGACCGGAACATTCTTAAATAAAATAAAATCCTGCACGGCACACCCCATGCGACCCTTACTACCTAAGCGTAAAAAGTCATACTACAACCTTCGCCACGCATCCAGTACTCTTCCAAAAAAAAAATACAAAAAGATACAAGAGCAGCTTTATTAATAGATTATATTTAAGCAATAGAGAACTTTTTCCGTGTCTACATACTCTGATGCAAACACGAGGGGAGGTTGGGAGAATTCGAGACAGTTATGCAGCCACGAGACCGAAGGTCGAGTGGCTGCATAACTAGTCGAGAATTCTCCCAACCTACCCGAGTGTTTGCATCAGAGTATGTAGATACTGGGAAAAAGTTCTCTATTGCTTTTATAAAATGTCTTTCACTTTTTGAAGCGAAATATTTAAAATGAATTTATTTCAACATTCTGTGTGAACATATAAATTCTCCTTACCGCGCGACGGCCTGAACGGGCCAATCAGAGGGCGTGTTATATCGCACGTGTTCAAGTTTTTCACTCAGTTGGCTGGAAGTTTTGCGAAGGTGAGGCGAGAGAAAACTGCTTTCTAAGAAACATTTCACGACTTTATTGACCTCTGCTATGGTGTTTATGGTAATTGAAGCATAAGCGAATGTCAATGAAGGGATGTACGGGTTAAGAATTGCAAAGCCGAAGGAATTTTCCACACAAGAACGGCCTTCGTGTTGACTTGCCGAGTTGGAAAGGCGAATTCGGCATCGAAAAAGCAAAAATAGCGTGTGTCTTGTTTCGATCTTCAAATCAAGCAAAATGTTAAATACCAGACTGGAATGATACTATGGATGCTTCAATTGTTGCTGATGGCATGAACGAATGTCCATGAACTGTCACTCGATGTATTGAATTTTTGAAGGACTCAAGTCAACGTTTCGTCGACAGTGCCGTCGATGTTCGCCGATCGCCGGTAAGAATTTCATGTTTTGTTAATGATAATGCTTCAACTCTTGTTAACTTGCTAGCAAACGATTCTTTACCTACTCGGCTTGTGAAAGATCATAATTTTGAAAAATTGAATAGGAACGTAACGAAATAAATTGTGATTTATTCAATAATTTGGTCTTCGTTGTTCTTTTTCATTTTGGCTAGCCGATTCGCCGAAAGTCTCCAAATCCAGAAATTTAGTTGGGTCGCTTAACTTGATTTGTGTTGTTTTTCTCCTCTTAGTACGAGCTGTATACTTTTAAAAAGTTCCCAGAAGTCAAAGAAACCGTTTCATAAAGGGAGGGAAGAGGATGTCGTTGTCGGAGGACAAAAATATCATGTATAATCGTACGAAAATGTTGACAATCCTGAAAATTTACACGCGTTTGACTAAAAAAGTCGAAGACAAGCCAATTCTTTGAACTTGTGGTTTAAGGATGGGACGACAAATGATAGCTAAAAAGAAAACAGCACTGCTTTCACAATTTCATTGCTTCAAGTGTTTGGATACATTTTTGTCAAAATGTATAAAGAATGAAAAAAGAAGACAGCGCAAACATCGTCCCGGGCGTGACGTCACAACCGTGTTTATATACTCTCATATAAACACACCTGTCGACCAATGAGAGCGCGCGTACTATCTTAGTTATTTTATAATACAAATATAATGTAGCGCTTTGATTGTACTTGCCAGTTTTGACCCATTGATTGTATACAAAATATGTACGATATTTTGATCAGAATAAGAATTATTGTATTGCATTGTATTGTATTTCTATCATTAGTCTTTCTGTAAACCCAATTGGATATCGAGAATGTTTTAATAAAATATTTTTTCATATATCATATATTTCAAAAGCATGAAAAGTCTGATAGTTTTTTTTTCTTGAGATTCCAAGTTTTCCAATTAGCTTTATTCGAAGGTAGTTGTCCTGTATCTAAATTTGTGTTTAACTTTCAATTTCACCTTTTCCTGTGTGTCTTCAGGTCTAAATAAAAGATCCAAGATGGCCGCCACTGAGTCACGTGATAAGCGTTCCCATGGCAATAAAATTTGTTAAATTATAGCTATTGCTAAAATTATTGTACTGACCAATTTTGTTGATGATCCATAGTATAGAACACGAGTTATGAACAATAATCCCTTTATTCAGGCGCGCGCTTTACTTTGGGAATCACGCAAGAATCTCCAGAATCAGCATGCTGACTCTTGATCCAAAGCGCGAAATGCATCATGGGACTAGAGCACTTGAATGTTTTCCCTATTTAAACAAGGCGCTTGTGTAAAAGAAATTGCTTGACAGAAAAAAGTATTTTTACTGAATCAATGAATGAATGAATGTATTTTTACTGAATGAATGTATAATAAAACAATTATTGATTTCGACGGTTTTTGTGATTTCTGCAGAATAAACAATGTCTCGCCAATTGGAATCAGGCTCGGCCTCGCCTGATTACCTGTCTCGACATTGTTTATTGTTTACATTGGTGATAATCAGGTAGATGTTACTTTGCAACTTAAAGAGAGTGCAAATCTGGCTACGCGCTGGTACGAGTCCAACCTCTTAGCTGGGAATATAAAGAAATATCAAGTCATGAACTCTGGCTTTGATCTGAATAACAGCAATATTTATGTTAACGGGGAGGAAATTAGAACAGCAGAAAATCTTGAATTACTAGGCGTGACTTTAGACTCTGATCTCAATTTCTCTAAACACATAGACTCTGTTTGTAGGAAAACTAGCCAACGAATAGGCGTTCTAATGAGATTAAGAAATCTAATTCCTATGGAGTGTAAATTAGTACTTTTTAAAAGTGCAATTTTGCCGTATTTAACATACTGTCACTTAGTATGGCATTTCTGTAAGGCCAGTGATACGCGTAAACTTGAAAGACTACAAGAAAGAGGCCTTAGAGCTGTTTTTAAGGACAACAACTCAAGCTACGAGAAACTGTTGGGCAAGGCCGTCTTACCTACACTACTAAATAGGCGCTTGCAAGACCTCTGCACTCTTATGTATAAGGTTAAGCACAAGCTTTGCCCCACTTATATATGCGACATTTTTAGCAGACATTCTAATGGTTACAACCTAAGGCAATCCGACTTCACATTACCAAGATTTAATTCTGTAACTTACGGTAAACATTCTCTTAGATTTTTAGGCCCAAAGTTATGGAGCAAACTCCCCAAGAAATATAGAGACGTAGCATCACTAAACTGTTTTAAAAAATATATTAGAGAACTTGACTTAAGCAAACTTATCGATGATGGATGTAGGAGTTGCGGCCTGTGCTCTTCTTAAAGTAATTTTTATTGTACATAGCCATATTTTATCGTAAACATGATTTAGTAATATTATTGTATATAGTTTTTAACAATTCTTAGTATCTATCTTATATAGCTTTTATCAATTATTAGTATTTATCTATTTATTTATTTAATATTTTTCTGTTTATAATGTCCCCGTATTAGTAAGGGAGATTTCTCCCCAGCTAGGTGGTTTTATTGACATTTTAATAAAGTTTCTATTCTATTCTATTCTATAAATCACCCGGCGTAACAAATCGATAAATCGATAACCCAATAAAATCGATATTTGTCGATACTAATCGATTTTAATCGATTGATTTTATCGGTAATCGATAAAAATTGATCGCTAGCTCTGTTGTGATTATCGATTGTTCAACAATTATATCGATTTTCATCGATTTTTATCGACAGGCACAGGATTGATTAATGTATCGATATTCTTTGAAAAGATGCCTCTAATAGAAGAAATTCCACTTCTAGACCTTGGAAACCAGATGCTCGAGCTCCAAAGAATTTAAAAGATCGAGTTTCCTGAGAAACAACAAAAATGTGAGCGGGCAGAGTTTCAGCTTCTGGTCCCCACAGTATTGGGGTATATAGTAGTCCAGAATCTTCTCGGATCTTTGTCTTAATAACATGGTATAGTTTGCTGCTCGTCTGCTGCGTTCTTGGTCGAGACACAATAAATTTAAATAACTTTTATCTTTGGAACTGTGTTATGCTATACTTTCGATATCAAGTGATATCGATTTTTATCGATCTGTTGGGGATGGCTGTGACTATCGATTTTTATCAATTGCCGATATTAATCGATAATGATCGGTCAATCTGATCGACAAATATCGATTTATCGATCAGATTTCGATGATCGATTTCTATCGATTTGTTACGCCGGGAAATCACAAATACCCCATCCAGTAATTGCTTATTTAAGAGCGGCTCCGCGTGAATATCAACTGAGGCGTGCAAGATAGAAAAATCGAAAATACTCAAACTTCGCTCAAAACATGCTTTTGGGTCACGGTTTATGAAAATATATATTTTAATCCGATCGATCAAATATTTTTATTTTGAGGCGTCCTTTCTTGTTTCGGCCTCTCGAGCCAGCAAAATCGACTGAAAAATAGCCTCCGAATAAGGCCCTATACTACGGCGCAAAATAAAATTCATTCTTAAATAAACACAATCACGCTAGAGTTCGATGTTTGCTTCTAGTCTGTGTTGAATTTCAAAGCGATCAGATTAAAATATTATTTTTGACAGGTTTAGAAATATGATATCCCCGTGTGCGAATGTTCAAAGTCTGATTTTGGGCATTTTACGAACGCAAAAATAAGTACATGCGATATAGCTCTTGCCGAAATAGATACAATCGGTGGATAGAGTAACATCCCCTCTTCAAAACAGTGAGATAAAATTTTAAGGATCTTTAATTCTGTGGCGCTGAAGGCGAGAAGTGTACATACACTTGAGCGCTAAATTGAACTCTTGACTCTGTCACGCTGAGAGCCGCATCAAAACAACAATCACAAATACCGTGCTTTCCAGGAACGAACTTGTGCTAAACTCCGGATAAGAACCAAGTATAAGTTAAATAAACTATTCTGGTTGTCAAAAGAATGATTTAATTAAGTAAAACAATGATTTGTGTACAGTTCTTACCTGATGACCACACTCTAAAGAGCTCACATGGGGCACGATTTCTTGTGAAGGCAAGGTTCTAAACTATTCAAAGACATCGGTAGTACAATATGCACAGTGGATCAAACTGATGGCTTTAGGAAACCTCCATGTTACCTTAAGGTAGAAATAGATATATCCTGAGTCTGATCGACAAGGACGGTTTCACGTGCACTGATCCTGGTCGAGTTCGGTCAAGTGTGTGACAAACAAAGCAATGTACCACAGGCTACCCGCGTGCCGATATATTCTGTTTATTCGCGTTCGATTCAATTCTATTTTGCGTGTATCTATTTATTCTGAAAAGCGTTATAATCATTGATTGATTGATGGAAAGTATTATTGATTTTTTCTGATACCTGATTCAAGATGATTATTGGTACTCGCGCTGCCTGTGTATTCTTAGTCTTTAGCAATAAAATGTTTTGTTGTAAATATAAAGTGTAAGCACTATATAGCATACACACATAGGCATAAGTCTGGCCAAGACTGATTGACTAGCCTGTACGTTGCACGTTGCTTAAGGATAAAATAGATTCTATTGCACTATAGCAATAAAACATCATCACACGTTCCTAAATCCTTATCATGGGGTAGGGTGGTCAGGTACCATATCGTCCATTGACCCTAGCCTCCCCACAGGCTCTTTTCTGGTGTCAGAGCAAGCCGGGAATTGCAGCTCGCGCGCGCACGTTCGTATGGGATTTCTGCACACTCTCGTTTTTGTGGGTTTCCTGTGGACCTAGGTCAGAGATAGGAACCCCCCCCCCCCCCCCCCCCCGCGCGCTCTTAGAACCAATCAGAATGCAGGATTCGTTACCGTGCCCTCTAGTAAAAACATATGATTATCGGCTCTATCTTCTCCAAGCCGGTTGATAAAAGCAAATGGCTCTCCCATGAAACACATCGTTATGTCACGCTCGGCGTTGAATACGCCATGCGCAACGCCGTTGTTTTCGCCTTCGAGGGCATATTGTATTAAATAGCGTTTTCTTTTTCTCAGGACGAAAAGGCCTGTTGCGAAGTACGGCAGTTACTTATGCCCACCAGAATTAAAGCGACAGATTACTGACCTGCACGTGTCAGTCAAAGGCTGGCATGAGTTTGATACGTTTTGTCTAATATTTACCCCCCGGGGGTATTCCCCCAAAAATGGATGGGGGTGCTCATCCTATCACTTTGGATATACAATTCACCCAACTGCTATAGGGGTGTCCAAAGTCAGGGGCGGATTTAGAGGGGGGTCGCGGCCCCCCTCTTTCTCGGGAGATTTTCCCATACATTATCTGTATTTGCTGGAGGAAATTGGAAAATTTGCGTCCCATTTTTTCACTATCCGGCTCCCAGTTTCAGAAATTCCTTAATCCGCCCCTGAAAGTGTCTGCCCCTGACTTTTGAAGGGGGGGGGGGACAATGCCGTGCAGGATTTTTTTTTTCAAAATCATCCCCCCCCCCCGCCCTCAGAAGTCAAATGGTCGGCCCCTTAGGGCAACAATTTATTTTCCTGACGAGCACCCCCGTCTATTTTTATCAAACAACGTGCAAAGTATACGCCTGTCAACCACAAAAAAACGTTGTATTGCAGAAGACCAAAGGTCCGTTTACACGGCGCGATTTCAGCTGCGATTTGAGGTGCGATTTCTGTGGCGATCCCATGGCGGTGATGATCGGTCTGCGATCTTATGGCGATTTCACTTGCGATGTCACCGCGAAGTCGCAGGCGTTTTGAACATGTTCAAATCTCCTGCGATGTGTGTGCGATTTATTGAGATCGCCAACAAATTGGAGGGCCAACTCGCTGACCGTTCACACCAACGCGATAACTCGGCCGAGGATCGCCGCAAATTCGCAGCTGCCAAATCGCGCCGTGTGCACCCGCGCGATTACCAAGAATCATTTTGAATCAGAAAAGATATGAGAAAAATATATATAATACTTTTCCATCAATCAATCAATGATTATAAAGCTTTTCAGAATAAATATATGCACGCAAAATATAATTGAATCGAACGCGAATAAACAGAATATCGGCACGCGGGTAGCCTGTGGTACATTGCTTTGTTTGTCACACACTTGACCGAACTCGACCAGGATCACGTGAAACCGTCCTTGGTCGATCAGACTCAAGATATTAATCTATTTCTACCTTAAGGTAACATGGAGGTTTCCTAAAGTCATCAGTTTGATCCACTGTGCATATTCTACTGCCGATGTCTTTGAATAGTTTAGAACCTTGCCTTACAAGAAATCGTACCTTATGTAAGCTCACTAGCGTGTGGTCATCAGGTAAGAACTGTACAGAAATCATTGTTTTACTTAATTAAATCATTCTTTTTACAACCAGAATTGTTTATTTAACTATACTTGGTTCTAATCCGGAGTTTAGCAGAAGTTCGTTCCGGGAAAGGACGGTAATTTGTGATTGTTGTTTTGATGCGGCTCTCAGCGTGACAGAGTCAAGAGGTCAATTTAGCGCTCAAGTGTATGTACACTTCTCGCCTTCAGCGCCACAGAATTAAAGATCCCCAAATTTTATCTCACTGTTATGAAGAGGGGATGTTACTCTATCCACCGATTGTAATCTATGCTCAGCGGACCCACTGTGCTCCTACTGAGGGATGGGAAGACCTGGCGGAGCTGCTCAGATGCGTAGCGGAAAAAATAGGGGATGGGATAGGGAGGGATGAAATTACATACACCTTAAAACATATGTAAGATAACTTAATACCGAGACAAAACACCAAGGGAATTAAAATATCATAGCAAAGAGCATACAACTCTTTAAGCACATAAACTCCTTGTTCCATAAAGGTGTACATAACCTTACGACAGCGAGCAGCTAACCAACTAGTGTAGCCAGGTAAGCACAGTGAGTCATGACTCATGACTATAAACCTGACCATCTTATAAGCGAACCCATAAGGTCAATACTTGCAGAGGCTATACACTACTAATGGCTTGAGTAAAGATTCAGAAGGCTTCCAGGACCGTGGGTCTAGACTACTCAGATCCATATGACTAAATGATACCAGAGAACGAGGTCATAATGAGATAGCCAATACTACACACTGTAAAGGCGATATATTCCAAGGCGCAAACAGGACATCATTATAGCATGGGCAAGATAAACACTGTACCACCATTCTCGAACCCAGGGTCCCTCGGCCTCCCACATGAACAGGGGAGCCCCGGGCACGAGAATGCTGTACAACAACAATATATAAAGTATCATACACAGAACAGGAGGCAGCCCCTTCCGCGACATGGCAATTATGACATGGTATGCTAATGAGTGATCCCTCTATATACGCACCAGTGGGTCCCCTGAGCATAGTAATCTATGCTCAGCGGACCCACTGTGCTCCTACTGAGGGATGGGAAGACCTGACTCCGTGCTCAGCGGTTGAGTACACTCCAAAGCATACCGAGGGCGCTGCGCATAAACCCCAACACTCATCCGAAACCCAAACCCCTGTGGTGCGACCATACACAGACCGAGGCGATGCGACAACCCAAAACTAAAAGACCTCCGAAAAGCAGCGCCCCTATTTAGAATGTATGAAAATATGTGCATTATTTTATGTGTGTTTATAATATATTGGCATTGGCTGCCTGCCGATACCAGAAAGAAAAACCACCAGGAAAACATAAGGCGGCCAACCCTCGAGCCAGGCCTACCAGGGGATAGTTAAAGGTGACAATACGGATGTAGGCTAAACTGTAGTATAAACCCAGATGGGGCTCAAGGGTTGACCGACTTACGTGCGGGCCCTAAGGCCGGCAGAAGAACGCTTTGTCTCCGTCTACGTAAGATACAGTCAAACCTTGAGGGTGAAGAAGGGAAAAGGAGGAGACCTACTTTAACATAGCACTCTACGCAGCCATGCCAATACGCCCACATATAAAGTCGGTATCACAGACACTAGCTGGTAAGGTAATTTCCTACCCAGTCATAAGAAATACTAGGCCAAGGCACACGACAGAGAAAAGCTGGTACTGAAATCTCCTTAAACCAGCACATGTAGCATGCACATAGCGCAAATCAACTAAAGTTATGAGAAATACTAGGCAAAAAACTGGCACTATAATATTTAAAGCCAGCATAAATGTACAGCAAGCAAATAACACATAAAGTGAACTCAATAAAATCATGAGAAATGCTAGGCCAAATGCTCATGACAGACTAAAGCTGGTACTGTATATTGTGTTAACCAGCACATGGTAGCGTGCAAATAACACAAGTGAACTAAATAAAATCATGACAAATGCTAGGCCAATTGCTCATGAAACTAAAGCTGGTACCGTAATTTTCCTAACCAGCACATGGCAGCATGCAAACAACACAAGTGAACTAAATAAAATCATGAGAAATGCTAGGCCAAATGCGCATGACAGACTAAAGCTGGTACCGTAATTTTCCTAACCAGCTCAATAATATAGCATGCAAACAACACAAGTGAACTCAATAAAATCATGAGAATGCTAGGCCAAATGCTCATGACAGACAAAAGCTGGTACTGTAATTTTCCTAACCAGCACATGCAGGTAGCATGCATTAATAACACATGTGAACTCAATAAAATCATGAGAAATGCTAGGCCAAATGCTCATGACAGACAAAAGCTGGTACTGTAATTTTCCTAACCAGCACATGCAGGTAGCATGCATTAATAACACATGTGAACTCAATAAAATCATGAGAAATGCTAGGCCAAATGCTCATGACAGACAAAAGCTGGAACTGTAATTTTCCTAACCAGCACATGCAGGTAGCATGCAAATAACACAAGTGAACTCAATAAAATCATGAGAAATGCTAGGCCAAATGCTCATGACAGACAAAAGCTGGAACTGTAATTTTCCTAACCAGCACATGCAGGTAGCATGCATTAATAACACATGTGAACTCAATAAAATCATGAGAAATGCTAGGCCAAATGCTCATGACAGACAAAAGCTGGAACTGTAATTTTCCTAACCAGCACATGCAGGTAGCATGCATTAATAACACATGTGAACTCAATAAAATCATGAGAAATGCTAGGCCAAATGCTCATGACAGACAAAAGCTGGAACTGTAATTTTCCTAACCAGCACATGCAGGTAGCATGCATTAATAACACATGTGAACTCAATAAAATCATGAGAAATACTAGGCCAAATGCTCATGACAGACAAAAGCTGGAACTGTAATTTTCCTAACCAGCACATGCAGGTAGCATGCATTAATACCACATGTGAACTCAATAAAATCATGAGAAATGCTAGGCCAAATGCTCATGACAGACTAAAGCTGGTACCGTAATTTTCCTAACCAGCACATGGTAGCATGCGAACAACACAAGTGAACTCAGTAAAATCATGAGAAATGCTAGGCCAAATGCTCATGACAGACTAAAGCTGGTACTATATTTTTTCTAACCAGCACATGGTATGTAGCATGCGAACAACACAAGCGAACTCAATAAAATCATGAGAAATGCTAGGCCAAATGCTCATGACAGACTAAAGCTGGTGCTATATTTTTTCTAACCAGCACAATAATGTAGCTTGCAAACAACACAAGTGAACTCAATAAAATCATGAGAAATGCTAGGCCAAATGCTCATGACAGACAAAAGCTGGTACTGTAATTTTCCTAACCAGCACATGCAGGTAGCATGCATTAATAACACATGTGAACTCAATAAAATCATGAGAAATGCTAGGCCAAATGCTCATGACAGACAAAAGCTGGAACTGTAATTTTCCTAACCAGCACATGCAGGTAGCATGCAAATAACACAAGTGAACTCAATAAAATCATGAGAAATGCTAGGCCAAATGAAAATGGGAGCCCAGATAAGAAACATACTTACGACAATGTAACTGGAGTTGTATTACGAAGAAACACTTGAACGAGAATGAGGGAACGACGAGAAAGTGAAGAAACAGAACTCAGAGCCAGCACGATTTCACGCGGACGGTGGAAGACCGGAACAAGAAAGTCTCGAAAATTTCCAAAACCAACAGGACTGAGTAAACAATCGGACCATCGTACTGACTTGGTGGAGGAGGGTGTAGAAACCGAAAGAAACGAGCAGGAAACGAGGCAGACGGGGCTTTATTTCTTGGTTGATGTAGGATAAGGAACCAGGACGTGCAGCCACGAGAGCGACATGGCAATTATGACATGGTATGCTAATGAGTGATCCCTCTATATACGCACCAGTGGGTCCCCTGAGCATAGTATTTATTTCGGCAAGAGCCATATCGCATGTACTTATTTTTGCGTTCGTAAAATGCCCAAAATCAGACTTTGAACATTCGCACACGGGGATATCATATTTCTAAACCTGTCAAAATTATATTTTAATCTGATCGCTTTGAAATTCAACACAGACTAGAAGCAAACATCGAACTTTAGCGTGATTGTGTTTATTTAAGAATGAATTTTATTTTGCGCCGTAGTATAGGGCCTTATTCGGAGGCTATTTTTCAGTCGATTTTTGCTGGCTCGAGAGGCCGAAATAAGAAAGGGCGCCTCAAAATTAAAATATTTGATCGATCGGATTAAAAAATATATTTTCATAAACCGTGACCAAAAAGCATATTTTGAGCGAAGTTTGAGTATTTTCGATTTTTCTATCTTGCACGCCTCAGTCGATATTCACGCGGAGCCGCTCTTAAGTATTAGAGCACAACTTTCTATGACTTTATCGGCGCAATAGAGCACGCGTGATGTTGGAAGAGACACGAGAACGTTGTATATAAAATCACGAGCGGCAGGCGAGTGATTTTAAAATCGTTTCGAGTGTCTCTCCCAACATCACAAGTGCTCTATTTCCCGATAAAGTCATAGAAAGTTGTGCTCTAATGCTTTTATGATATAGCGGGGAAAACCATTACTTTATCGGTAAAATAGAGCATATATATTGACCAATCAGAGAGCGCGTTACATCGTAGCTATAATGTAAAATTGCTTATAAGCGCGCGGTCTCTTTTCTTCAGAAATGACTTTGAAATGTAAGGCAACTAGCAGGATGCAAAGCGCATTCAAGGCACTTGGTTCGGTAACTACCGACATGCACCGCGCGCATTCATTATAGCTTGAAAATGCGAACATTCAATGATTGTAAAGGGTTATGGGGATATCCGGTATCAACTGCCACCGACAGGATAAGAACCGTGTCCAACGTGGCACGATCAGCAGCTATTAGCATTGGCTGATCGCAATTTTAAACCGCACCGGGGGGTTAAGGACCAACGGGGAAAAGGAAGGTGTTTTGGACTCTGGAAATACCACGGGAGGGGGTGTGTCTGGCGCTTGGAAATTCCAAGGGGGAGGGTAATTATAAAGGTTTCTTTCCAGGGACATTTTATCACGATATATAGATTTTTCAGGGGCATTTTGACAGAAAAAATGGAAATTCAAGGGGACGGGGTCCTTTATCAGGCTGGAAATTCCTGGGGAGGGGGCCTGATTCACGAGTGGAAATTCCAGGGGAGGGGGCCTGATTCACGAGTGGAAATTCCAGGGGAGGGGGTCTGATTCACGAGTGGAAATTCCAGGGGAGGGGGTCTGATTCACGAGTGGAAATTCCAGGGGAGGGGGTCTGATTCACGAGTGGAAATTCCAGGGGAGGGGGCCTGATTCACGAGTGGAAATTCCAGGGGAGGGGGCCTGATTCACGAGTGGAAATTCCAGGGGAGGGGGCCTGATTCACGAGTGGAAATTCCAGGGGAGGGGGCCTGATTCACGAGTGGAAATTCCAGGGGAGGGGGCCTTTTCAAGGGAGGTCCCCCGGTAAGGTTGAAAAATGCAGTCAGCCATTGATTAAAATTCCGGCTTTTGCTATTTATATTGAGAGCTGTTTAACCATTATTCGACTTTCTGTGATTTTGGCCAGTACTTGCTTTCATAATCTTGTATCACGTATTTCCGCCGAGGCCAGAAACGTGCTGCATGCATGGTGATGGTTTTCCTATAATAGCGCTTGCTGGTTAATTATCGATTAGCACCACCCCTACACTATTGAATTAAAAACAACATATGCCTCGTTTGTGCAATCTTGTTTCCATATAACCGAATTGTAAGTAACTTTTCCCGACGATCATCCCCGACTAAAAAATGTGTGAGTCCCCCCTCCCCCCTCCTCGGGCAAATCCCGCTTCTTAGAGCTTCCTCACTAATGGCCAAAAAAAAAAACTGAAGTGAGGATTAGAGATCGAATGGCGAATTAAACGGACAATTTCTTTTATAACATTGCTATCGGATTTTCGCATAGACACAGTCAAATGAAAAGGCAATGAAAAGGCTGATCACTAATAAAAACGTAGCGTGCTAGCGAACACGGTAAAATCTGAAGTTTACACTTTTTTTTCTCAGTCAACTGTGGCGTTCGCAAATTTGTTAACGTGCGGTTTTTAGCGGACGTCAACCCAAACTTCGGTTTTATGACATTCTAAACAAACCTCGCCAACATTAGCCAGACATGTCTCATTTGTAAGTCCACAATCTGATCAGTCGAAAAGTCCATATTTTTGAAATCCCAGGACTTTCCAGGCCTGGAATGACTTTTTCAGAATGACATGACTTTCCAGGACCGTGTAGACCCAGTTATCCCAAACACCTGATTTCGGGAGCAGCCTAAGTACAACTTTCATAAATATACCGTTTATAATTTAACAGGTGTCTAAAATGGTAAATTTCAGCCTTATATTGTTAATTAATTTCTTTTTATATGTGGGTAATTAGTGTATCACCTCGATTTCGAGCCGCTGCTAGTAGCCGGTCTCGTGATCCTTCCAACACACAGCGGTACAAGATGTCGGCTGGTCAGGGATCGAAATGAAGAAATAATCATAGTCGCAAGTTTACGCCTTGAAACAGCATTATAGGTATAATTCATCAAAAACCTAAGGCGTAAATCCACTATGAGAACAATGTAGAAACTGAAAACACAGTCGCTATTTTACGCCTAATTAAACATTAGGCGTGAAAGGAAAATGTTTAGGCGTTTTCGGGCGCAATTCCAAGACCTGCTGCTGGTATGGGTACTTCGTATACGTTCATTACTCCGTATACATATTTCCCAATGTCTCATGAACGAGGATATACAGAAGTACAGTACGGTGGACCATACTTAAGGCCCATCTACACGCTGCGATCTGTCGGGCCGATTGTCGGACGGTGCATTCACACGATGCGATTTGTCCGGACAATTCTGCGAAATGAAAAATCGGACCCAACAAAAAAAATCTGTTGAATCGCATAAGATTTCTAGAAGTCGGGCGGACACCGAATGAACGCAAACAAAATCGGCCCCGACAAATCGGCGCGTGTGAATAAGCCTTTAGGCGTCGGCCCCCAGCAGAGTCCCTCAAAGAAGCAACACCGCATTTTTTTTCATTAAGATAATAATTTATTATGATTATTTCATTAAAGAAGTTTCTACACACAGTGAGGTGCAAAGCTATGTAGTTGCTAATCACACGAAATTCGATATTACCTATTAGTCAAATCAATCACGCTAGTGGTCTATCGTGAATGCTGCGTTCTGATTGGTTGAGCTCCTAGTAGGCTATAAGTTATAGCCTACTAGTAGCGAAAAGTGTCGGTTTTGAAAGCCAGAAAAAGGCTAATGATCAGACCAGTAAACGTTTTTGGCTATACCAATTGACCTACTAGTGTTATTTGACTAAAGCAATTATTCCTCTCGCCCACATGGCTATTGACTAAAAGCCCATTGGGCTCGAGGAATAATTGTTAAATAGTTTAGACAATTTAAAAAGTATAGCATGACATGAAAGCATTTTGGGCTTCGACCTTTCCATCTATGTTTGATAGTCTAGTTATAGGTCGCGTACTAGCCTGTTTCAGGGGGGGGGGGGGGTTAGAGTGGTTTTCATCCGACTGTGAAATAAATACGAGCAAAATACGACATGCTATACACTATGAAATTCATTGTTTTATTGTTTACCCCTTTTTTGTTATGACTAGTAGACACTATTAACACTGACTATTAAATTTTGTTTGATCAGTCACCGATGAAAACCACTCTGTTAGTTTTTGAAAAACCTTAGCTGGCATTTTATTAGTCTACTAGAATATCAAACAATTGCATTCGGTAAATGTCGAGGGTATTAGTAAGTTCGTATTTTTTTTCTCTCGAAATTTCTACACTTTAATATCGAATGAAAACAATAAGAAAGGTGCTTGTGAACAATTTCAGTCAAAACGCGTTGCTTTTTTCCCGTAAATTATTCCGCATTTTATTTATGTTTGTATATGGAAAAAGAAAATAAACTTTGTTTAAAACGACCCAAACACTTCCCACAGGCAACCCGTCACGGACGATATTTCGAGAGTGATATATTACTCCATGCATTTCCCATACCCACCGCACTATATTTCAGCCGCACTTTACCGCACTATCGTGGGATAGTATGCCCGAGGAAATTTTAAGTTCGTATAGAATATTACCGCGAGAGCGTAGCTCGAGTCTTATATTAATTTTGAACATCAAATTCCCGAGGAAAAGCTATCCCAAGATAGGGCCTGAGAGAGAAGAGTCCTATTGTTGTTATTGTACAACGACAAACTGCGAGCGAAACAGGCACCATTGGCTTGGCACTGCCCATGTCACGTGGTCACTATCAACCAATGAAAATGCGCCAAAATTTAGAGCTGTATTATAATTTAAGATAGTAAATTATAGAGTAGATTTCGTATGACTGTAGATTTCGTATGACTGTGAAAAGTGCCGCTGCACGGAACCTGGCCTGCTGTAGATACGGAATGAAATTACATAGTCGCGGCGCGGCATAACTTTGCCGCGGCACTTTTCACACTCATACGAAATCTGCTCTAGTACAGCTCCTACGTACGAGAGTCAGCTTTCCTGCGTGAAATTAACCACCAGGCGAGTTTTTATATGACTTGTGAAAAGGTAGGCTGGGATTTCTTCAATGTTACTCCAGTTCTGTAACAGGAACACCGTCGGGTTTGTTGTTGTCCTCGAAAGATTGTCGCTACATGAACTGGGCTGAAAGCCTCTCTGTTCGCTGACGATATTATTATTGATTATCTGTTGAGACAAGGAAACAAAATTTAAAGGACATATGTACTCATTTCTCTGCATCACTAGTTTCCCTGTGGTTACACAACCATATTCAGCCTGGACATCTGGGACATATAAATGTAAAGAATGTGAATCATCACAGTCAAATTTGCTGTTTCGCACTTTGTTTGTATCGTAAATCGTACTTTGCCGCAGCTATGAGAATCAATTGAGCATATCCCATGTGAGGGGTGGTGGGTTCGTATCCATCTTGGGTCAGAGATTTTCCCTCTTTCTCCGCTTACTGGGCTAACACTAAGATCGCCCAATGTAAGGCGATTACACTTTTTGTGAGCTTTGGTATCTGGAATCCAGCTATTGGAATCCGGAATCTGGTCTCCGGAAACCAGAATCTAAATCCTGCCGTTTCTCGGAATTCAGATTCAGAAGACAATCGAGAATCCGGAATCCAGGGGCATAAAATCTAGAATCCTACGATATCTCTTTTTTGTGTAAATTGAGGTCGAGATATCATAGGTCTGTAGATTCCGCCGAAAATAGCACTCAAAAAGGCGATATCGCCCTCATCGCTGCGCGCCTCGTGCGATATCGCTTTTTTCGTGCTATTTTCTTAGCGGAATCTAGCCTCCTGAAGCTTTGAATAATCCTATAGAATCCAGGGGTGGAATCGAGAATCCGAATAGCTCTTGGATTCCCTTACATGAGGCGGCTCAAATCCACCAGCACTTAGCTTACACATAAGGTTTAAATCCTTTTTTCGTCTCTGTACGTAGAACTACGCGGCCACAGACTTGCCTGACTATTCTGGCCACCTTACTATCCTATAGTCAAAAATAAGCACTATTCGGTGCGTTCTATACCTACAGTTAATAAATAAAGCCACACGTACCTTCTGTGTAAGCAGAGTCGGCAATGACGAGATACAGTATCTTGGGGTACAAATGTTCCTTGTCGCCTAGCAACTCACTAATCTCGGCCGCTGACCCCACATCTGCATTCTCACTCTCATCTTCATTTTCTTGTACAGCCTTCAGGAAGAAAAACACAAATTTAGCCAAGCTTCACAGTGCTAGTCTGCTTTCATGGTGGCGGCCAGCCACTTTCGATGCATTTTGGCACAATCAGCTAGTTTCCCAAGTGTTTTCGCTTAGATTCTTGGTGTGCCGCCTACTTTAAGAACAGTATCCATTAATGCAAAAGTTATTGAAATCTTCACTCCACTTTTCATGTCCCCTTCGGGGAATAGATATATACTGTCAGCCAAGGTTAACATATGAGTAAACTGATCTGGATAAAGTAACTCAAAGGAAACCCACGGAATCCTTGTGAATTGGTCAAATTCAAGCTCTGTTTCAGCGAGCTTCAATCTGTCTCACCTGCAGGTACTCGAGAATTTATCAGAACCAAGTTCAGTTTAAAAACCGAGCTCTGTTTCAAGTAAACCCTCATGAATCAAAATCAAGCTCAGTTTCAAAACCTGTTTCAAGCGAGCTTCGAATCTGTCTCACCTGCAGGTACTTATAAACCCTCATGAATTTATCGAAACCAAGCTCTGTTTCAAGCGCCATGCGTGATTCCTCCAGTCTCTGGAACACGCTCTCCTCCTCCTCGTCTTTGTCGGTTTTATCCTCCCCATCCTCATCACCGTCACCTAAGAGTTAATAACAATTATTATACATTGTACTCACTATCTCCATTCTGATTGGCTAAAAGCGCGCGATTTACTTTGGGAATCACGCACTTTGAGGGTCTCCAAGAATCAGCATGCTGATTCTTGATCCTACGCGCGCAATGCATAATGGGACTAGAGCACTTGAATGTTTTCCCTATCTAACAAGGCGCTTGTGTAAAAGAAATTGCTTGACAGAAAAAAAAGTATTTTTACTGAATCAATGTATAATAAAACAATTATTGAATTAGTTTTTTGTGATTTCCAGATTAAACAATGTCTCGCCAAGTGGAATCCACCTGTCTCGACATTGTTTATTCTGGAAATCACAAAAACCTCATCCAATAATTGCTTATAACGTGAATTTCAGCAAATACAAAACCACTAGCCAATCAGGAGTGGAAGCCATCCAACAACAAGCAATCAGGAGGCGAAGTAAGTCAGACCCCGTTCACACAAGACCGGTATAAAACCGGACCGGTACAATTCTGGTACCGAACGCCGCGCGTTCACACGGGACCTGACCGATTTTGGCATGGCTAGGGCTGCACGGTCCCGTGTGAACACTGTTGCAAAACGTGCCAAAATTGTACTGGTACCGTATGAACAGGCGATACCGTACCAGAATTGCATCGGTCCGGTTTTGTACCGGTCTCGTACGAACGGGGTTTCAGACTTTGCGTTTAGTCATGACGTGAGCAATGGCGCGTTTTGCTCAAGTTCACAATAGACCGATCCTTGGTGACGTCATTGTTTATATTCACGAAATTTTGAAACATTTTATATTCTTAAAAAGTCTTGACCTGTTTCCATATCATTTTTCAGGCTAGTTGAAGGCTAGTTCAAAAGTGTGTGAAATCATTGGGGCAAAACGCTCATTAGCTCACATGTTACCTCTAAATTGAACGTTGTACCCAAGCGCTTAGAATTCGAGATATTCAGCTTGAAATTTTCAAATTATGTTTCATTTACAGTCCTCTATTGATATTCAGAGCTCATTATTTTATAGCTCCTTCGAACTGTCTGATTCTGAACATTGCTTATGCTAATGAGCTCAAATTGAAACAAAGGATCCTCCTATTTGATTTGCTGAAAGACGAAAGACTATGTTCTTTACCAATAAAAACGCCGACTACACACAAGTCTGGCTACTTTCGGCGGTCATCTTAAATCCACTCTATTTGCAGTTAAATTTGTTCTATGAATTAACGATTTGCAATTTGTTCTTACGAAAAAATGTTCTCGAAAATCACTTTCGACTCACCAAACATATCTCCGAGAAACATATCTCTGGGGACATCTAATTGAGGGCCTTCGCTGAATGGCTGATTTTGAACGCTGGGGCATGCGCAGAAAGATTACTTTCGGCGGTCATCTTAAATCCACTCTATTTGCAGTTAAAGTTGTTCTATGAATTAACGATTTGCAATTTGTTCTTACGAAAAAATGTTCTCGAAAATCACTTTCGACTCACCAAACATATCTCCGAGAAACATATCACTGGGGCCTTCGCTGAATGGCTGATTTTGAACGCTGGGGCATGCGCAGAAAGTTGTTTCTCTCAACGGCTTGGTATTAAAACTTGCGCATAGTCAATGGCTGTCACCAGAGCCCCTCGAGAAGACGAGCCGGGGAGCTCTGGGTTCGAGAATGTATTTTCGTAAGCTTAAACAAATTATTATACATTGTACTCACTATATCGATTCTGATTGGCTAAGAGCGCGCGCTTTACTTTGGGAATCACGCACTTTGAGGGTCTCCAAGAATCAGCATGCTGATTCTTCAAGAATCAGCTAGCTGATTCTTGATACGCGCGCAATGCATCATGGGACTAGAGCGCTTTCCCTATTTTAACAAGGCGCTTGTGCAAAATAACTTGCTTGACAGAAATAAAAGTATTTCTACTGAATCAATGTATAATAAAACAATTATTGAATTCGGTTTTTGTGATCTCCAGAATAAACAATATCTCGCCAAGTGGAATCAGGCTCGGCCTCACGGCCTCGCCTGATTCCACCTGTCTCGACATTGTTTATTCTGGAGATCACAAAAACCTCATCCAATAATTGCTTAAAGTTTGGATATGATCACAAAATGGGTGGATGTGATCACAA
Source organism: Scolanthus callimorphus (assembly GCA_033964015.1). NCBI lineage: Eukaryota > Metazoa > Cnidaria > Anthozoa > Actiniaria > Edwardsiidae > Scolanthus > Scolanthus callimorphus. Next base: position 14,541,434 of record CM066920.1, on the reverse strand, counting down.
AATAAGACTCATCAGAATGAAGAAATTCATACCCGAATCCCAGTCCTCGTTAAGATTTGACAGTTCTGAAGTTCGTCCTCCCTCGTCCGGCTTAGTCCCGTCCTCGTCGTCTATAGGAGCCGCGGTGTCGCCAACAGGGTCCCACTCCATGCTCTGTGCCGTGTTAGCAGCCGAACGGATCGATTTGAGGGGGGAAGGGGATCGGGCGGAGCTGACTAGTACGTCTCGCATGGATTCCAGCATGTTCTCGTACTCGTTAACCTCTTCATCACTAGAATTCAGCAAACAGAATATGAATTAAACTAGAAGAAAATATCCCCCGTCATCTTGTAAACAAATATGTTCAGTCAGATTCGGGTCAGATTCAGGTTGGAAAGAAATAGCAACACATTTAAATTGCGGGTTTCCTGTGTGAGCAAGCACGCGCACGTGTTTTCTTATGAGTTTGTTGTGCCAAGACAAGAGCGTCTGTTGTACCTGCCATTGCCAAGCTCGGATTCTTCGTCGTCTCCAAATTCTCCATCAGCATCGTCACCCTCGTCATCATATTCGTCACCCTCATCATCACCGTCATCATCGTCATCTTCATCATCATGCGCCTGCTCGTTTTCAGCAGACTGCTGCTCAACGTATGGCGGGCGCTTGAGGGGCGATGCAGTTTGGAAGAGTAAGCGAAGGTCGGGCATTGAGCAAGTTCGTAACCTCTAAACGAAACGAATAAAAATCAAACGATTATTGAATAGGCCTTTATCACGCAATATTGATTAATAATATATAATAGTTATCAGAAAATGGATCTCAGTTTTCAATTCTGCACATCTGTATTAGTAAAATTACCAAGTTTGGTGAAGATTGCTTGAATACTGGCTGAGATATGAATTTTCAAAGCCAGAATACGAAGTTTTGAAAATTCATATCTCAGCCAGATTTCAAGTAATTCTTTTGAAACTTTGCAGTTTTGCTAATACGGATGTGTAAAATTGAAAACTGGATTCCGTTTTCTGATAACTATTATATATTAGTATAAACCAATTAATGGTCTATTACAAATCCTGCATTCTGATTGGCTGAGCTACTAGTGGTCTATTAGTGATAGACCGTGCCTGGCAAAACCACCACCTTTCTTTGCAAGAAAACTTGATTTTTTCAACATAAAATAATGGCATTCATTGCCAAAACCAACCAACTAGTTGGTTTATACTAAAACAATTAGACCTCTCGTCCTCATGTGCTATGATATCAATAGACCATTCGGCCTTCGGCCTCATGGTCTATTCATCATAGCACATTCGGCCTTGAGGTCTAATTGTTAATTATTAATCAACTTTGCACTAACAAAGTTGATAAGTATCAGACTGATGGTTTTCATAGTGGTTTTATTCCCAGTGAAGGCCGAAGAGTTACAGATTCTAATTGATTACGTAAATAGAGGTTTGAGTTAATTAACAGGTTTCTTATCAGGTTTGACAGGTTTCATTACACCCTCCCGGGCCAGCCAAAATAGTGTGTGGTATCTAAAAATAAGCTTCACAGTGTTTATAATGCAAGTTATAACTGAGTAGGTAAAATATTAGTGTTCATCAAGTTTTGATAGTTCCTTTATTCTTTGTCGGGCTCTTAGAGCGGCATTACGCTTCTCCCTTGGGTGTTCTTCCTTCTATGGATTTTCCATAAGTTCTTCTTGTGGTTCGTCGATGTCATCTATGTCCCGCGCCGACACCTCGAGAGGATAAAGTTTCTCGATCGGTCTGGAGATATGGTTGCCATTAGCAGTGCGTAAAGTAACAGAGCGTACAAATCCATCTAGTCCTTCATGTAGCTGTATGACCACACCTAGTTTCCACTGATTTCTCGGAGTGTCGTCATGTATAAGAACGATTTCTCCCACAATCACGTGTTCGCTCGATGTTCTTTTGCTTCTTTCTGATGCGTGTTGTTCTCTCAAGCTGGTAAGATATTCGTTTTGCCATTGTTTCCAAAAACTCTGCATAACTTTCTCGTGGTGTCTTGCCTTTCTTGTTAGATTGCTGTAGTTGGACTCTTCATATATGTCGTCTTGGTCTTCATCTGTGTCTGGTACTGATAGAAGTCTGTGTCCGCACAGAAAGTGAGATGGTGTGAGGGGTGGGCCGTCGTTAATATCTGTATATGTGTATGTGAGTGGACGACTATTAAGGATAGCTTCGATTTCTGTAAGTACTGTTTGCAATTCTATGCTGTTCAATAGGGAGTTTCCTATAGATTTCTTGAGTCTTCTCTTCACTAGACCAATCATTCGCTCGTAGAAGCCACCCCACCAGGGAGCTCTCTCTGTGATAAATTTCCATTTGATTCCGTTATTGGCAAAGAATTGTTGTGATTCGGCTGCTTTTAGTATTTTTGTTTTGAGAGCTACGAGTTCCTTTGAGCCTGCCTTGAATGTCTTTGCGTTGTCTGAGATGACACATTCCGGCATCCCTCTTCTGCTGGCGAATCTTTTAAAAGCTCTTAAGAAAGCACTTGCTGTCTGATTTTCCACGACTTCAAGGTGAACAGCTCGTATTGCTGCACAGGTGAATAAGCAGGTGTAGACTTTCTAATCTCTTTCTTGATATTACGTACATACATGGGACCTGCATAGTCTACTCCTGTTGTTTGGAACGGTTGACGTCCTGTAACTCGTACTTCTGGTAATGGAGGTGATTTCACTGAATTAAATGGTCGCCCTTCTACTTTTCGACATGTTACACATTTCGCTATGGTCTTTTTCACTAGTTGTCTTCCTTTAGGAATCCAAAACTGCTGTCTTATTTCTGTTAACGTTTCGCGTACGCCTCCGTGTAAAAGTTTCAGATGTGTTGCTGTAACAATCAGTGTGCATAAATTGCTCTCTTTCGGCATCAAGATGGGGAATTTAACGTTTTCAGGCAATTGTGAATATTGTAGTCTTCCGCGACATCGTATCAAATTATCGTCATCGATATAGAGGCCTAGCTGTTGAATTATTGGTTGTGGTTTTGCTTTAGTGTTTTTGATGTTAGATATGATTTCTGCATAATGTGTCTGTTGTATTGCTTGAACAAGGGCGATGCGTGCTTGGTTGATCTCTAGTGCTGTTATGTTTTTGTTGCTTGCTTTGTGTCTTAACTTTTTCGTGAATAATATGACGTGTGCAACGAGTCTGAGTAATTTGTTGAGTGTGCTGAATTTGGTGATATCGATAATTTTGAGCAAACTTGAATTTCCTTCTACGTTAACAAGATTTGTGTTTGCTGGTTGAATGTGAGAATGTTCTTCAGCGTTGTCTTGTAATTCATTCTTGATTTGTGGCCATTCTTGTTCTGGTCGTGTAATCCATGACGGTCCTTGAAACCATTCTTTTTGTTTCGAAGTGAATGTTTTGGTGTCAACGCCTCTACTGACGAGATCTGCAGGATTGTCTACGCTTGGGCAGTACCTCCATGCGCTTTCTGATGTGTTCTCTTTGATTATCTTTACCCGCTGTCGGATGAATTGTTGGCGTAGAGGTTTTGTCGAGGATATCCATGATAACACAATTTTAGAGTCGCTCCAAAGTACTGTTTGACATGTTTTAAACTTGGATAAGATGGTTATTAAGTATTGTGAGAGTTCTGCTCCGAGTTGCGCTGCAAGTAACTCTAGTCTTGGTATTGTTTCTGGTTTCACAGGTGCTACTTTACTTTTTGACATTAAGAATGTGCATTTGACTCCTTGTGGTGTTTGTGCCCTTAGGTAAGCTACTGTCCCGTATGCTGCTTGACTACTATCACAAAAAATATGAAGTTGTGTATCATTAACATTATTTTCAAAGTATACTCTTGGTATTTCTAATGATGATAAATTTTGCAAATCGTTGAGCCACTTGATCCAATGTTCCTTGCAATCTTCAGGAAGATCTTCGTCCCACGTGATGTTGCGCTTCCAGAGCTCTTGCATCATTATTTTTGCCTTAACTATTATTGGTTCTGTAAATCCTAAAGGATCGAATAGCTTGGAAGACAGGCTCAATACTGTCCGTTTAGAGACTTTTTGAATATGGTTGATTTCTTCGTTTAATTTCTCTAGAGATAGTGATAGTTTGTCTGATTTTGTGTCCCAAATAAGTCCCAATACTTGCACTGTTTGTGTTGCGTTTACTCCGTCCTTGCACGCTTTCTCGTTTAACGTAGTTGAGTTACTGGCCCACTGGCGCAGATTCATGCCTGCATTCTTGAAAAGGTCTCTTGCTGTTGTGTAATATTGCAAAGCTTTTGACTCTGTATTAGCTCCTGTTGCTACGTTATCCATATATATCGATCTGCGTAAATCTTCTGATATCCAACTCTCTTGTTTGGCTAGGTGGTATTGAATTGTTGCATTCAGCAAGTAAGGAGATGGTGCAGCTCCAAAGAGTACTCGACAAAATCTATAGGTCACTAAGTTACCTGGGTCGTTTGCAGACATGTTGGGATTTTTAAGCCAAAGGAAACGTGTTGCATCTCTATCTTCGTTGTTTAGTTCAATTTGGAGAAATGCTTTTTCGATGTCTGATGTAAACGCGACCTTAGGTGCTCTGAAGTGTAGCAGCATCGTTTGTAATTTCTGCATAAGATTGGGTCCAGTGTGAAGGCAGTCGTTCAGGCTCAGGGCCTTTGGTGATATTTTCGCTGAGGCGTCATAGACTATTCGCATGGCAGTAGTAGAGCTATCTTTGAAAACTGGGAAATGTGCCATGTAGTGTAAGATTGTTTGGTGTTTGCTTGGATCTTGTACTTCCTCTATAAACCCTCGGTTCAATTGATCGCGAAGTTGTTTGTCGTATTTTTGAATAAGCTTTGGACTTTTGTTATTTAGTGTGTGTTGAAGGTTGATTAATCTTTTTCTTGCTAAAGTGAAATTAGTTGGCAGACTGTGTTTGTTCTCTTTCCATGGTAGCTTAACGTTATACTTGCCAGAAACGCGGTTAAATTGAATTGTATCACGAAAATGTTTTTCGACTTCTGTTGGTTCGGTTTCGGTGTATTCGTTGGGAATTTTGCTGATCTCCCAAAACTTTACTAGAGTTTCTTTAAGGTTATCGTCTTCGGTTTCAGTATAGATGACCTGTGGTAACGCGTTTAAGGTGTCTGCTGTGTTTGATTTGCGTGGCGCTGGCCCTGAAAGTAGCCAACCAAACTTGCTTTGTACGGCCATCCATGTGTTATCGCGTGATTTCTTTGTATTACCGAGAATAACTTGAGCGTATAAGTCGTTTCCTATGAGAATATCTATTTTCCGATCACCTTCCGCGTTGAGTGGGTCTGCAATATTAAGAGCTTTGAATTCAACTGGAATCTGTATGTGTTGCATGTCGTATTGAAGTGGAGGGCAGATGATCGGCGTAACTAAGGCATTTATGTAGATATCTTCGTCTATCGCGTTTAAGGTAAGTTTCACGACTTCGTATGATTTTGGACTGCTTATAGTTGAGCCAAATGTGGAAATGTCTAATGTCTCATTTTGAATGACGTTCAGTTGTAATGCATTCTTTAGTTGTTGTGTGATAAATGTTCTGGATGAACCTGTATCGATTAGTACGCGTGCTGTACATCGTGTAGCTGGTCCGCTTGCTGTGACCATTGCCGTTTGCATGATTGTGCTTTTGTGTGTTGCCCTGGTGGCTAATGTTGTCAAGGCGGGAGCTGTTGTTTTGTTGTTTGGGGGTGGGTCTTCTTTTTTATCATGTTTGTCTTTTGTTTTCTGATCTGTGTCGTTGATTTGTTCACAAACTGATGTATGGTGTTTCAGTCCGCAATTAAAGCATCTTCCTCTTGAACGACAATGGTATTTTGTGTGTCCTGAGCGCAAGCAATTGAAACATCTCCTTTTCTGAGCAAGTATAGTTCTTCTGTCTATTGCGGTCTTAACTTTCTGGCATTTGTCAGGACGATGTTTACCGTCGCAGTATATGCATGGTTTTGGTTCGTTTGTACCGACGTATTTTTGAGGAGCTTGTGTTTTGTGTTGTTGTGCGTTTGTTAGTAGTGTGCTGGTCGGTACCAAAATGTCGTCTGATTCTTGCACAGAGTCTATATTTTCTTTGACTAATTGACTTTTTTCTCTTGTTTCTAATTCGCGTGAGAGCGCTGCTCTTAGTTCGTTTAGTGAACAATCTGCTTCTGAATTTGCTCTAAATATGATGCATCTTAGTTGGTCTGGCAATTTCTTTAGTAATATTGGTATGAGTAGACTACCGTATGAATCGGTTTGTACCCCCAAAGTTTCGAGAGCACGGATATTGCTCTCGCAGCTATCGTAGAATTTCCGTAGTTGATGCACATCAGTGGATGCGGGATGAATTTTCGCAAGTGATTCCATATGCGCGTTTATAAGAACTTGCGTTTTTCCAAAACGATGTTGAAGCATTTGAATGGCTTTTTCGTAGTTCTGTGATGTCGTCGGAATTCCAGAAATTGCGCGCGCGGCGTCGCCAGACAACATTCCTTTCAAATAAATCATTTTGTCGATATTTGTAACATTTGGGTTATTATGAACGGCATTGCTGAAACTATCCCAAAATGTGAGCCACTCTTGAGGCTTTCCGTCAAATGGTTGAATATTTAGATGTGGAAGATTGATGTGTACTTTAGGTGTTGCTTTGGTATTTGTTAATTCGCTTAATTGGAACGGACTCACCGGTGTTTGTTGTTTCTCAATAAATTCGGTGATCTTCAAAATCCAGTATTCAATTCTGTCTTGAAATGTGAGCGCCTCGTCGGTTTCTTTTATAACGTCGTCTTCGCTTTCCAGTGCGTTTACTATCTTGGAGTCCATATTTGTTACTTCACGAAGTCGTCGCGTTAGTCGCCCTGTGATTGCCTTCAGCTCGGTGACGTCTGGCTCCTCTGTTTCCGCCAAAAGTCGCTCCGCGCGCTTAACATCTTGGGTGCAGTGACCCTTGTATGACCCCCGTACGGCCTTGTTGTGTGTAAGCTCCGCATTTGACATTCTTAAAGGGGTTTCGGCACCAGTATTGTAGATATAAGTATCAGACTGATGGTTTTCATAGTGGTTTTATTCTCAGTGAAGGCCGAAGAGTTACAGATTCTAATTGATTACGTAAATAGAGGTTTGAGTTAATTAACAGGTTTCTTATCAGGTTTGACAGGTTTCATTACACGTGATAAAGGCCTATTAGGAAAAACAACGAAAGATTTAATACACTACGTTGTAGAGCCCGCAATGTAATAATTACCTGCAAATGTAAAAAAAACCGCAAATGTAATAAGGTTTTACCCGCAAATGTAATAAACCTGCAAACGTAATAAGCTTTTACCCGCAAATGTGATAAACCCGTAAATTTAATAAGGATTTACCCGCAAATGTAATAAAACCAAAAATGTACTTAATATATATCGTTGATGTAATTGGAAAAGTTGACTTCTTCGATTGGGGAATCCTATTTTAGGACAATGTGAAATTCGACACCCTTCGAAAACTTCTTATCCATATGTGTTGTGCACAATTTCCAATTAGACTTACAAACAAGTATTATTTTTTACTTTATTTTTTTACCTCTTATGCATTTTTTCCTGTCAGCAGGGCCGGGGCAGTTTTTAAGTAATCATCCATGCAAGAACTAGGCAAACCTCCATTGTCAATGCAAGCATTTGTCAATGCATTTGTCAATGCAAGCAAGCGAAGCGAACACACGTGTTTTTTTTCGCTCGCTAGAGCTAAATGTCATTCTAAAGGGTTTTTGAGGCCCAATGTTCATTGAATGAACCACAGTAAGTGTGTTGAAGTTAAGCAACAACTTTCTAGTTTGAATACTGCTTCGTCTGCTTATTAATAATAGTCATTTCACTTTCTACGGGAGCTATACACCTTTGTTCAAGATGGCCGCCTCGGCAGGTAGAAGACGCGGACAAGATTCTAGCAGTGGCAGTGTAACAGAACCTGCTATCCAGGGGGTTTCTGACGATATCGCAAATGCTGTCCAGTCTGAGATTACTAAATATTTAAAGTCTGAGAAGTTTAGTGACCTTATTTCATGCTCAATTACCAATGTACTCGAGAATCTTTTGAAAGCCGAGGTCGAGCCATTGAAAGTGAAGATTGTTAACCTCGAGACAAGGGTAGCTGCTGCTGAGAAACGAGCGTCCAACAATGAGCAGTATTCTCGGAGAACGAACATTCGTATTTACGGAATTAGTGAAATTGAGCCTAGTCCGAGGCGTGTGGACGATGCCGAAAGTGAAATGAGTGACGAAGAGGAGGAAATTGGTGGAGTTTCGCGTAAATTGGAAGAAGTTGGCGTGAAGGAAAATTGTAAGATGAAAGCCTTGGCCTTCTTTCATGAACATCTTGAATTAACACTGAGGCCGGAGCTGATTGACAGGGCCCACCGCGTCGGGCAGAAGAGTAGTCAAGTAAATCGAGCGATTATTGTGAAATTCTCGACGTACGATGCAAAGAGGGCTGTCATGCGTGCAAGGAGAAAGCTGAAAGGAAAAGAACTCTATGTTAACGAGGACTTGACCTGGGAAACTCAGCAGATGTATAAGCGGGCAAGAGCAGTTTGTAAAGATCAGGCGTATGTGTATACAGCAGATGGATATGTTATGGCCAGATGGAAGGATGAGTCTGCTCCTTCTAAATTTAGAGTTGCGCGAATCCGCGACGATGAAGATTTTGAAAAGCTTGGCTTTATCTAATTGAATGCCGAGAATGGGCCTCACCGCTCCTCTTGTGACTCAAGCTCTATGCTTATAGCGTTTGATCAGTTGTGCGTAGTTGTCTACAACAGAACGATTAATGTTTTTGTGTTTGTATGTGTATGTGTAATGTTGGCCACTACTTTATTATTTTTCTATTTCTGTTCTTACTTTCCTGCAACTTCGACTAGAGGTGAGTCATGCTTGATACTTTTAGATGGGGGTTGATTTACAAGCGTACCGAGCAGCTATAGGGCTATTTAATAATAAGGAAATAATTATATCTTGCGGTTTTTCTGTGGGTCTTTCAATTGGTGAATTGGTAATGCATTTTCTTGTTTTGTTAATTATGTTGCTCGCTTCGGGTACGGTTCATCCGAATCCAGGCCCCAGACAACCTGGCCTTTCTATTGCACACGCAAATGTACGCAGTTTTCGTTTTTCGGATAGATCCAACGAAAAATTCACTGAAATTTCTTCTCTGGTCCAGTCGAATAAGTTTGATATTTTTGCTGTTTCTGAAACTTGGTTGAATAATCGCATTCCTGATGACAAGTTGTTTATTGAAGGGTATCATAGTCCCTTGAGAAAAGACCGCTCGGAAATTAGAGCTGGGGGTGTGGCAGTTTATATTGCGGAACATTTATCTTTCAAAAGAAAACCTGAGCTAGAATGTGACGATATTGAATGCATATGGCTTGAATTAAGTTTAGACAAATTTAAGATTATTTGTGGAGTATATATAGACCCGATTCTTGTGCCGATCTGGAAGATTATTTTTTTGCGAGGTTGCAAGATCGCCTTGATGTAATTCAACCAATGCATTATTCGGCTATTGTTTTAATTGGGGATCTAAACGCCCATTATAATTTCTGTCAAACATCAACACCTAATACAAGTGTGGGTACGAAGTTATGGAATTTTTTAGAATGCAATTCGCTTTCTCAGCTCATTAAGGAACCCACAAGAATAACGGACACGTCAGAATCAATTTTAGATGTTTTGATAACCGATTCCCCGGAAATATTTACACGTTTAGGGACACTCAGTCCTCCCTCGAATTGTGATCACAATATTATTTATGGGAATTTAGCAATCCCTGTTTATAGGCAAAAATGTTTTAAGCGTCAGGTGAGAAATTTTTCAAATGTCGACGAAGATGGTTTGAATCGTGCACTGAGTGAAGCGGATTGGAATAGTGTATTTTCTGATACGACAGACGGAATTGATGCTATTTATAAAAAGTGGTTTTCATTGTTTAAATTTGTTATTGACTGCTTCATTCCAAGCAAAGTTGTCATAATTCGTCCCAACGACAAGCCTTGGATGCGTGGCCATATTCGTTGTGCAATTCGCAAACGAGATCGTTTTTTAAAACTTTTTATTCATAATAAATTGCCTCAAAATTGGGAGGCGTACCGCACTCAGAGGAATTTGGTAACTTCATTAATTAGGCAAGCGAAACATGATTACAATAATAACGTCAATGAAATACTAAGTGACCCAGCAACGCCCAGTAAAAAATGGTGGCAGGTCGCCAAGTCGTTTTATGGCTCAAAAGGATTTAACTCCATACCACCAATACATGATGATGGTAAAATATATTCAGACCCGAAAGAAAAAGCTGAGGTTTTTAATAATTATTTTGTAAGTCAATCACAATTACCAGCTACTGATGATCATGCGACTGTTAGCCCTATTTCAAATGAAATCGAAGACGCGACTCACCCTACCATTTCTTGCGTGTCGACTAGTGAAGACGAGGTGTACAAGTTGCTGGACCTTGTTGATGTGAATAAAGCGTGTGGTTTTGACGGAATTAGTAACAAGGTACTAAGGCTTTGTAAGAGTGGGCTCGCACTTGCATTATCAAATTTAATTAACCTTTCTCTATCTCTTGGTCAATTCCCAAGTGATTGGAAGTTAGCGAATGTTATACCATTGTTTAAACGCGATAACCGACAATTCAAAGTAAATTATCGGCCGGTCTCTCTCCTGCCTAGTATTAGTAAAATATGTGAAAAAATTGTTTTTCTCAGATTGTATTCTTTTTTAAAGCGGATAGGATTTTTTTATCGTTTTCAATCTGGTTTTTGTTTAAATGATTCGACTGTAATGCAATTGGTTTATATCGTGAACCAAATACATGAAGCACTTGATAGGGGGAATGAAGTACGCGCGGTGTTTTTGGACATATCCAAAGCATTCGATAAGGTCTGGCACGAGGGACTGCTCCTCAAATTGAAAAGGGTTGGTGTGAGGGGTGATCTTTATAAGTGGTTTGAGAGTTATTTAAGTGAAAGAAAGCAACAGGTTGTTATCGAAGGAAGCAGCTCCTCGTGCCAAACTATCAAAGCCGGTGTGCCTCAGGGCTCCGTCTTAGGTCCGCTTTTATTTCTCATTTATATCAATGATATCCAGGTTGGGCTCGAGAGCGGCTGCTTTCTATTCGCTGACGACACGCTGCTATTAAATGAAGTGGATGTGTCCCCTGAAGCTACTGCTAGCGAGCTGAATAGCGATTTATTTTCTATTTCCTCCTGGGCCAGCAAGTGGTTAGTAACTATGAATGCAGCCAAAACGAAATCAATGACCTTCTCACTTAAAAAAAACTTGCCACACCACCCAGACTTGTGTATGGGAGGAATGAAAATTGAAATTGTAAAGGAGCACGAACACTTGGGTGTGGTTTTGGAAAGTAAAATGTCATGGAAGGCTCATTTAACCAAGATTTACCAGAAAGCATCGAAAAAATTAAACTTGTTAAAAGGACTTAAGTTTACGTTATCCCGACACACTCTTGAAGTGTTATATAAATCATTAATTCGATCAAATCTAGAGTACGCCGATGTTGTCTGGGACGGATGCACAAAGGGTGAATCTGATCTCTTAGAGAGTATACAATTTGATGCTACGCGTGTCATTACTGGTGCAATTAAAGGAACCCACAGGGAATCCTTGTTATTGGAAACTGGTCTGCGTCGTTTAGCTGATAGAAGGAAAATGCACAAGCTGATTCTTTTATACAAAATGGTAAATAATTTTGCTCCTCCGTATCTTTCTTCAATCTGCCCTCAGCAAGTAGCTAGTGCGACCTCGTATGCCTTAAGGAATAATTCCAATTTAATAATACCATTTATTAATACTGAAAAATCAAAAAATATTTTCTTTATTCTACCATTCAATTGTGGAATAGCTTGCCTCAGTCAATTCGCGATAGCTTATCTGTAGCTTCTTTCAAGAGTGCCTTATTACGTGAAACTTTCCCTGTACCACCAGTGAACAAGCTGGTTTATTTAGGTGTCGGTGAAGAAAGATATTTTTCAATTTTGCATACAAGATTAAGATTAAAGCAGTGTGCCCTTAATTGGTACCTGTATTCAATTAATTGTGTAGACTCGCCAGCTTGTTCCTGTGGTGCAGGGAAAGAAGATGTCGCACACTATTTTCTATTTTGCCCTAGATATGCTGCTCAACGTAATTCTCTTTTCGCCTCTGTCGAAGAAATTGCTGGCATTACCTGGAATTCTCTTAATACTACTAAAAGAACCGAGATTCTCTTAAATGGAAATTTGACTTTTAACTTCAATGGTAATGTGGCAATTTTTGCAGCAGTAAGACAATACATCAAAGAAACGAAAAGGTTTACTTAATCTTTTTTTCTCTTGGCCAACATTCTTTCTATCTACGTGTGTGTTCGCTATAAAGTAAAAAGTTTGTATCTAAAAAAAAAAAAAACATGCAAAATGATATGTTAGTATAATGTTATGCATGAATCCCCTAGATGAGCTACTAGCTCTTGGGACAAATGCCAAATATGGTTTAAATAAAAAAAAAAAAAAAAAAAACCTCCATTGTTCTACGGCGTTGAAGGTTCCCCACGTGGGATATGTCCAATTTTTTTACCACAGAAAGTTATCATGACTAGTAACATAATAAAAGTAAAAAATTGATAGATTTCGATTTGCTTTGAGAACATATGGCAACAAAAAGTCTCTAGACCAATCACATTAAAGAAGAACAAAGGAGTGAGAATCAGCATTTTACGCTAGGTTCCCCACGTACAAAATCTTTTAAAATTGCATATCCTGTTTGTGAGTACCACATGAGCTTATATATCCCTAAAAATCCTCAAACAAGTTTTTCTAGCATAATGAATTTGCTGATTTTCATGTCTAAGCCAATGAAATTGCCTATATTGTCAATTGCATTCTAGCGTGCTTTGCCGTTGGCTCGCCTAGTAGTCCAGTACATTTACGGATAGACCTAGAACTAATTGCAACAGAAGATCTCTCTTCACAATTCAATAGTAATTACCATCATAAACAACATACTAAAAGTCCTACTGCATCCGTGCAGTGGAACGCCTCCAACTTTAACAGTTTAGAATATGACTCTTTTCCTTTAGCATGGAAACGAGGCTGTAACCGGAAGTTGAGCTATTTCGCTGGAAACCGAGCAATTATTCTATCTGATCTCAATGAAATATATATTTTGTGTCTTCTTTAACATTATTCTAATACATGTGACTCTTTTTGAGTATTTTCTTCTTGAGACTAGTCGTTTGCTTAGGAAGATTTAAGCGAGATACGCACAACCGGAAGTTGGAAATTTTTTTCTAGAGTAACGGGCAGAAAACTAAATCCTAAAAATTACACGTAGCGTACTTACTACTGGCGATTAACATTACCCTTAGATCAAAATCGTAAGGGAAATAACCATATAAAAAAGAAGGTCTACACGTTTACAGTACACATGGTTTCCGTGTTCATGCCTGATATCTAAGCGAATCATTTACATTACAAATCCCTCCATCAGTTATTTTTATTTTCGCTTATATTGCTCGTCCTAAACATTAATTTGAAAGTATTATTAGTACAATGACAATTTCAGCGCTGGCGGTGCTCTCGCTTCTTTTTTCTGTAGGATCTAGTACAGGCTGGTAGGGCTGTGAATGACAGATGAAATTGTCGCCTTTTGATAATCATAAGAGTAATAAAATGGCATGGCATTTTCTGAATTCGTAAGATCGCCATTTTCATCTCTTCATTAGACATTAGTCCTATTCTTCTGAGTTCCTCTATTCATCATCTGCTGCTCATCTTTTATGCTCCTTTTGCTCCAACATCGAAATTAACTCTGTATCAAAACTGAAAGTGTTTTCAATATTGCGGACCAGCGACTGACGCCTGACAGTGAGACTAGGGATCTCCTTTTCGGCTTGCGTGATATTTTGCGGCCGGCAGTAAAAGTCGGTACTCACTGGAACGCAAGCGCTGGACGCAAGCACAGGACGCAAGCACAGGACGCAAGCACAGGACACAAGCGCAGGACGCAAGCACAGGACGCAAGCATAGGACGCAAGCGCAGTACGCAAGCACAGGACGCAAACACATTACGCAAGCACAGGACACAAGCACAGGAATCAAGCACAGGACGCAAGCACATTACGCAAGCACAGGACACAAGCACAGGAATCAAGCACAGGAATCAAGCACAGGACGCACGCGCTGTACGCAAGCACAGGACGCAAGCGCAGTACTCAAGCACAGGACGCAAGCGCAGTACGCAAGCACACGACGCAAGCACAGGACACAAGTGCAGGAATCAAGCACAGGACGCAAGCGCAGGAATCAAGTGCAGGACGCAAGCACAGGACGCAAGCACAGGACGCAAGCGCAGGACGCAAGCGCAGGAATCAAGTGTAGAACGCAAGCACAGCACGCAAGCACAGGACGCAAGCACAGGACGCCAGCGCAGGACGCAAGCACAGGATGCAAGCACAGGACGCAAGCACAGGACGTAAGCGCAGTACGCAAGCACACGACTCAACCGCAGGACACAAGCGCAGGACACAAGCGCAGGAATCAAGCACAGGACGCAAGCGCAGTACGCAAGCACATGACGCAAGCGCAGGATGCAAGCACAGGACACAAGCGCTTGATCCCCTCACGTCTGGTGAAGATGCACTTAAGGCTCATTTACACGGCAAGGGTTTTTTGGCAGGCTCGGATAAAAAGTGGTACGGGTACCAAATTTAGTGGCACGGCTCGGGTGTATGCGCTTTGCCGCACTAAATTGTATCTAAGCTGGACCGAAATTTCACCCGTGCCGGGACTACGTGGTAAGGTATTCCCAGAACCGTAAACTTTATCAACATCCATATCTGTAGAAAAGAAGGGATGTTATATTCTGATAAGTTGGTTAAGCAAATGGATGTTAGTAGTAGTAGCAGTATATTGTATTCACGTAATGCATGGTGCACACTAGCGATATAAGGACCGTTATGTTGCAACGAAAAAAGCATGGAAAAAAATTTAAAAGATAATCAATATTTTCCTTGGATTATCATTAGATTAATTCACCAAAGAAATCTTAGCAATCTTAGCATCAAAGACATTAACTTTTTGAAACCACTTAATTGTATTCGCGTGATGTTTTTCTGTCGCAAGTGTGCATGGCACAAAATCCCTCAACTTGTCGCGCAAAAGTTTTGATCGATGATCGATGATCGATGTTGCGCGTTTTTCATCTCGCGCCACAACTTGTCACGCAACCAAAACATTTGTTTCAAATTGTGAAAACCTATTGTGCGAAATAAAGTGCGGCCACTGTTGCTCGTTTTTCGTCAAACACACAACTTGTGATGACAAACGAGCAAAAAACATCAGACTTGCAACGTAGTGCGACAAGTTGAGGGATTTTGTGCCTCGTATTTCCCTGGCTGATGAAGGCACAATGTTCGTCCCCATTGAAATGCTCAATAAACTAAGAGGAAGTATAAGAGAATTTCATTTTCTACGTAGAATAGTGAGTATCCGGCGAATTCACTATTCTACGGGCATTAGTTTGGAATTAGTTTTGGAATGCACATCAAATGGACTGAAATACGTACCTACGTATAATATTTTGTTGCTATAGCTGGTTTCTGTTAGAAAAAAATATTTTTATTTCACTTAATACTAAATATGAATCTTCTTCTGTGATAAACAAATCGCACATCTCGAGAAAATATTTTATAGATCGGGCGGAGCATTTTAAACTGATTCGTGTAATCTAATTCGAATTAGCTTTCGAAAGACTCGAAATGTGCAAAATATGAGATACACCAAATATAAGATAAAAAATTTACTCAAACACCTATAGCTGCAAAAATATGTAGTTCAAACTATCATCGACATCAGAAATAGAAGCTGGCGGCTCGTAATCTGATCTTAGGTTGATCCCACTTTTCCTAGACGCGCCTTTCCATGAGACTGCCTAATCTGATTCAAGTGTAAATTTACGACCCAGGTGTCACAGTAGCTTGATAAAGAGTCGAATTCTAGGAAAAGTACTCTGAATAACGCAAATAAGGAAATCCCGGATTCGACATGTTCCTATAAATAAATGAAAAATTATGTTGACTTCTTGATTAAGCGATGTGAGTTCATCGGCTTCATACGCTTTCTGTCGAACTCCATTTTTTGCTCAAAATACCAGAAATACAATGTTAGGTTGTTAAACAGGCTTTAAATATTCATACTTACATATTTAGACCTGAAAAAGATCAATATGAAAGTGTTCTAACGTTTATTTTCTACTTTTGTTAACAAGCGGGCTTTACCCTGTGACACAAGATGGCGGCCATTCAAGATTTCGAGCACTGTCTCAAAAATCTAAATTTCACCACTTTCCACCACTAGGACTAAATAGGACTTTTGATATGTTATTAAGCATACAATTCTGTGTCGAAAACCGTTGAGATACCTTCTGTTGCAATTAGTTCTAGGTTCACCCCATTTTTTCGATAGATGTACTGGACTATAGTTCTTATACGGACCATTACTTAAAATTCCATTAAAAATCTGGTTCAAAGGTCACATTCCAGGTTGTCATAGAAACGGTACTCAAATTTTAATACGTTCTGTTTAATACGCACGCGCGATGCTCAGTTACAGAACTTCTTTTTTTTACTAGCAAAGTACTTCTGTGAGCAGTTTCTTTTGAATAGATGCAGTTAGTCAGGACTGAAACCTCGACAAAAGCCAGAAAAACAATAGCCAAATAACTCGGTAAATGACTAAATGACTCAGCGATGCCAAGAATTGCATTATATGTATCTGAATGAAATTTAGACGAAGTTAAACAGTCACCGCGTAGGCCTGGGGTCGAGTCTACTCGACCCCTGAATGAGATCACGGCCGCCCCGCTTACCACGGCCTGCGTCTTTGGCACTTACAGACGTGGCCATGTTTTTCTTGGGCCCTCATCGAATTCGACTCCCGCCCTCCCTCCCTGAATAAACTCTGCAACTAGCAAGTATATTCCTCTGGGCAATCAGTGTGACGGGTACCCCCAGTGTGTGAGGGGAGCTGTGGCCTGCTTGCCATGGTTCCTCGGGTGCGCTTGGTCGAGCGATTTGCATGCGCACCGGTACCTAACCCCAAATCATCAGACGATGAGTTTAACAATAAAAAATTGGAGGAGCAGCGCCTTCACGGCGGCAAGTTGTTGAAGGCGATGGGCGATACCGTGACAGCACTCGTTGTGAACTGTCAACTTCCCGTTTCTTTTTTTTTTTTTTTTGACTTTCCTAGAGATGGACACGAATGGTAAGTCACAAGAAACAATCCCCCCCCCCCCCTGTTGAGGACCCCAGGCACAGCCACCCACCCTGGATTATAATTTCGCAAAAAACATTCGCCCCCCACCCCCTGTTGAGGACCCCAGGCACAGCCACCCACCCTGGATTACAATTTCCCTTCCCCTTCCCCTTCCCCTTCCCCTTCCCCTTCCCCTTCCCCTTCCCCTTCCCCTTCCCCTTCCCCTTCCCCTTCCCCTTCCCCTTCCCCTTCCCCTTCCCCTCCTTCGACCGTGAATGATCTTATTACCAGCTAAAATCGCATCTATAGTAATAAGGGTTTACTCAGAGAAATGCCCAGGTCAGCTTTTCCCATGCGATTTAAGTTGTAAACGATGTAATAATTTTACCTCTAAAAATGTCTTATTCCGCTTCTGTTTAGTGTGCCGAGCGCGGATATCAGAAAAGCAGGGACGCTCTTCAGAATTATATCGGCTAATGTTCACTTTTAATTATATAAAAGAGAAAATAGAATCGAGTATCTACAGAAAGCGGTATTTAATAAACGAATGAGAGCAACTTCTTGTCCAGAATGTGATGTTGCTATAATATTCAATTCGAGCTCGAAATACCTAAATTGCTGGAATTGTTTCATAAGTTTCTTTCGTGAGAGGTAGAGTACAACTAACTGAGAAGACTTACCAAGTTTGGGCTCGTCTTTCCAATACTATGTTGAGAAACATTATCCAAAAGGAGTCAGTGTTTCGTTGCTCCAACACAAACGCCAAGAAAACCCACATGTTATGAGCGCAGTGTTCTCGCCTCAGTGCACTTCGCTAAATTCTTCACGTGCGACGCTTCCTAGTCCCGAAGTAAGACAAGTTAATACCGGTAGCTGTTCCGCGATCCCGCAGGTCGAGAAAGCGTCGCACGTGAAGTATTTAGCACCATGTGCACTGAGACGAGAAGGCTGAGTTCATAAACATATGGGTTTTCTTGGCGTTGTGTTGGAGCGAAGAAATACTGACTCCTTGTGGATAATGTTTCTCAACATAGTATTGGAAAGACGAGCCCAAACTTGGTAAGTCTTCTCAGTTGGTTGTACTCTACCTCTCACGAAAGAAACTTGCGAAACAATTCCAGCAATTTAGGTATTTCGAGCTCAAATTGAATATTATAGCAACATCACATTCTGGACAAGACGTTGCTCTCATTCGTTTATTAAATATCGCTTTCTGTAGATACTCGATTCTATTTTCTCTTTTATATAATTAAGAGTGAACATTAGCCGATATAATTCTGAAGAGCTCCCCTACTTTTCTGGTATCCGCGCTCGGCACACTAAACAGAAGCGGAATTAGACATTTTTAGAGGTAAAATTATTACATCGTTTACAACTTAAATCGCATGGGAAAAGCTGACTGGGCATTTCTCTGAGTAAACCCTTGTTACTATGGATGCGATTTTTGCTGGTAATAAGATCATTCACGGTCGAATTTTCAAGTTATAACAATTATTCTTAAAACACCTCCTTTGGAAAATTTAAATATCCTTAACAGACGAGCTTAATATATCAAATGAACTACACCATTTGGTAGTGCAGAGGTTGCTTAACCTCTGTGAGAACAATTATGGAAATCGGAAGATTTTTTCAGGGTCAAACATACGCTAGAAGTTGAGGTCTATTTCTGCAATAAATACTCGGGAGCCACCTTAACAGCATTAAAATTCACAAGATTACAAATTAAATGATTCCATGCTGGTATTTACAAACGAAATATTGTACATATATATAATAACAGCTTTTGATTCATCTTTAAAAATACGATAATTTACAATAAAAGTATAAATTTTGAAAAATGGAAAAAACGATGTATACACCACTTTCATGATGGCCGCCGCTCATTTGCATGAGGCATTTCAGGCAGGCATGAAATTTTGACATGAAAATGATTAAAAGTTATAGTGCCTGATGACTTTCAAAGCATTTGTGGAGTTGGATTGAAACCAGCAAATCTTGGACGAGATATAAGCATCTGAAGTTCTCAAAATACACCAAAACGAGGCCAGAGAGGCTTATGGTGAAAATCCCATACAAAACTCTGTATTTGTGAGGTCCTATAATTCCGTCAATATTTAACCAAATTATACTAAATTTTCTGAAACTGTGTATTGTGATGTAATTTTTCTGAGCAGGAAGTTTTTGACTACAGTATTTCTTTACTCTTTAACTAGAAAAACTGAATTATGAAAGTGGTGTATAGTTCATAGAAATCGATAAATAGTTACAATGCATATTTGTTCGCGCAAAACTATACACAGTAGAGAGAGAGTGAGAACGGAGGATGATTTTCCTTTCCTCCTGATCTTCGTGGGCAGCCTTGGAAATTTCAAGACCGTTTGGTAAACGATTTTCTTGTTAGCGCTATACTACTTTAGATGTCAATCTAGTTAGTAATTGGACTGATAGGCAAAGAACTCTGACTAAATGTTCAATGTTCATTACATTCCTGGTTTGGCTAGAGCTTTTCGCTTCACTTGTTGAACAATCACATCAATTGGTTCAAAGATGTCTCGCTCCCACGGCTCAATATCTCCTGCTCCAACTGAACTGCTCGCTGCTTCAAATTCATTCACTCTTCCTCCCCCACTTTCTTGGTGCTCGCTTTCCGTTTCCGAGAATGAGAAGTAATGGCTACTAACACAACTTGGCGAAGGGCTTACCGGGTAACTTGCTCTACTGCTAGAGAGTCTTGCCATCCTCGGATGCGACCATCTCTCATCTGGTACCTCTAGCAGTGTAAGGGCAGTCTTCAGTTGCCCATAAAAACTTTCCTTCCATCTATCCATCTCGCTCTCCCTGTTCTCTTCTACAGGCCCCGTCTCGCTGTGAGTATCTTCTATTATTGTAGGCGACTCGATGAAAGCCTCTGCGTCCACAGTCTCGCATTGGGGTTTGACCTTCTTGTTTTTCTTGCGGAGAATTCTCGCGAGCTTGGAGTTTCTAAGGCGTTCCATTCTTTCGATGTCAAAAGTACGATATTTCCCTCCAAGGAAAGTTCACTCTGATGTTTAACTGGCGAAGAAACTGTTCAACTAACTTCTGCAGTAATACTCAGTACCCTATTTATTACATAATGAGCTGCTTGTAGCCATGCTCACTTGACGTCACGTTCAAAACAAACAACCAATGATTCGCGATGATCACGGAAAAATAAATCACGGTAAAATAGGTTCGAGGCTTTCCTTGCTAGAATGGAATGGAATCGCTAGGTATTCCATTGCCATAACGAGACAAAGAAAGGGTTTTCTCGGTATATTTGGAGTGAAAAGACGTGGATAAGCCATGCTTATTTGGATGTGCTGCTGTCAGGGTTTGGTTTGGATTTGCTGTGTTTTTTGTTTATTTGTTGTCATGGTTTGGTTTGGGTGTGCTATGTTTACTTATTGTTTATATCTGTTGTCATGGTTGTTTGGGTGCGCTGTGTTTATTGTTTATCTGTTGTCATGGTTTTTTTTTGTTTATCTGTTGTCATGGTTTCATGATGTCAGTAATCTTACCCCCCTTTTCTAGATTATCAAATAAATACAAAAAGGAAGAAACTTACGGTGAAAACTAAGATGGCTTTCTTTTCATTCCCAACGCTAAAGAATAATTTTATAAAATTTGGAGCAAAAAATAAAAATAAAGCATTAAGCCCCTCTTGTTGTGTGTGTTTGTCTGTTGTTTATCGGTTGCCATGGTTGTTTGACGTCTGTAAGAAAACATCAAATCGTGCTCGTTGTTCATTGTTAGATTATTGTTTGTTCGTTGCAGGTCGCTAAGCTCTAAAATCCATGCAGCTAAAAACAAAGATGGCTTCTCGCTTCGGATCTTCAAACGAGGACAAAATTCCTAAATTACTAGAAACATATTCGAAACACACGAAGAAGACAGCAAGAGAGATCCTCACAGATTATTTACTTGAGAAAAGTTGAATGAGCCACAATAATTGCTTGAAATTGCTTGAGAAAAATAACCTTGTTCATCGCGAAAGTATCGCCTGATTCCACTTGTCTCGACATTTTTATTCCAGTTATCACAAGAACCCTCATCCGATAATTGCTTTTAGTATAATTACTCAAGCGAAGCATTGGGGATCGCGCGCGCACTTTATTACGAGAAACTAAAAAAATACTTCTAAACGCGAGGTTCTTTTTGTCTAAAATCTTAAAAGTAATTATACTAAAACAATTAAACTAAAGTAAAAGGACTCAGAAAACGAGATTAAACTGGAAGTAGGATTTATTACTGATTTGGAACAAGTCAGAGCAAGTGATCATAAGCAAATGATCATAGTAATCAAGAATCTGATCAATATTCTAAAGTCAATGATAAATTTAAGGACTATTTCATGACCTTTAAGCATACTTTTGAAATTCCAGGACGTTTTCAAGCCTGGACTGACCTTTAAGAATTCCAAGACTTTCTAGGTCATCTTTT
Organism: Scolanthus callimorphus; assembly: GCA_033964015.1. Lineage (NCBI taxonomy): Eukaryota > Metazoa > Cnidaria > Anthozoa > Actiniaria > Edwardsiidae > Scolanthus > Scolanthus callimorphus. Next base: position 14,519,713 of record CM066920.1, on the reverse strand, counting down.
GACCAGCGGCTCTTCGGGAATCGTTTTTTTTTTAACCCAGAATCTGTGTTTCCGGTTTGACAGTTTTGTTTTCCTTTATGCTCTCGATCTATTACGCTGCCATGATCATGGCGATGAAGCGGGAAACGTGATGCACCATATCTGATCTTTGATGTGCTGGGGATAATCATCCGAACTGCTGTAAACACATTTCCCTTAAAGCTCGGTGCACACTAGCGACATAACGACATAAGGACGTTATGTTGCAACGATAAAAGCATGGGAAAATAACTGAAATAATCAATATTTTCCACGGATTATCATTCGATTACTTCACCAAAGCAATTGTGTTATTTTTTGTGGACTTCAACGTTTTGAAACCACTAAATTTTATTCGCGTGATATTTTCCTTATGTCGTTATGTCGCAAGTGTGCACCAGGCTTAAGAAGCCCTTAGTGAGTACATTCTTTAAGGATCAAACTGCGAGTTGCCACTTCCAAGAATCTACATCCCAGCGCTGCCAGTCAGGCCACACGTGATAAGCATCCGAAAAGTCGTCGCTTTGCAAGGGAAGTCAAGCGGCGCTGTCCTCCGTTTCAAGGAAATCATCAACTCCTAACAGGTGGCACTTGGCTTGGCTGAAGCTCTTCTGTCAACAGCATGGGTGGTTCCTTGGAACTTTCAAACAGGATCCAATATGACTGTCGATAACGTTGATGCTTTATCGATGCGCAACGCTGTTGCGCGATGGAACTGAACATAACCATATTTGATCATTCATCATTCGAATTACAGACCGCTCCATGACGACACAATAGACAGTTCAGGAGACTGACCAGACTGTTCAGGTCCAAAAAGCTCATTCAACCTTCTTTAGGATTTAGACATGATCTTAATATATGGATTTAGGCACTGCCTAAAAGTGAAGCTCCCAGTCAGTTTTATGTCATATAAAGCTCGGTTTCATCGTTGACGCCCCTATGACGCGCACATCACGAGACCATTTCGTTGCAGTTCTCTGGTGACCTAGACATTTCTACCCAAGTTTGGTTGTATTAGAGCCTTCCCTTCACGAGAAATACATTGTCAAGCACGGTTGGCGTCATCGGTGACGTCACATCACGTGATCACGTTGTTTCGTTCCTTTGGCGACGTATACAATTCTACCCAAGTTTGGTTGTCTTCCCTTCGCGAGATATTAATTTATCAATCATCGATGACGTCATATATGACGTCACATCACGTAACCACTTCATTTCGCTCATCTGGTGACCTAGACTTCACTACCCAAGTTTGGTTGTTTTATAGTCTTTCCTTCACGAGAAATGAATTTATCAATCATTGATGACGTCATCGATGACGTCACGTCACGTAACCGTGTTACAACACCCCCCTTGTAGCATAGACAAAATATCCCAAGTATGGTTGTCTTAGCATGTTTCCTTGAGGAGAAACGATTTTTGCTTTGTATACCACATGGATCCAATGTGTACACGTACGGACGACGGACGGACGGCGTACGCTATAGGTTTTTATACAGAAAAAAGAAAAATATATATCTCAACAAGGGAACCACCGATGGCAACCAAACTTGGACACATTTATCTTTGGGGCGATACCTTTCCTAGTTGTTTGACGTGAGCAAAAGAGCGAGAAAGCTCGTGACGTTTCAATCAACTCCATAGTTATCCCTAGACATTATTTCCTTAGGTATGGTGCTCCGCTTGCGCGGGCCTTCAGCCCGCGCAGGAGCTCCGCTATAAAAGCTTTCCCAGCTATCAACACATTTGCGTACATGTGTACAGGTGGAAATATTAAGTATATTTTTGGTTTGATTACATTTGCGGGTTTAATAGCGGAGCTCCTGCGCGGGCCGAAGGCCCGCGCAAGCGGAGCACCATACCTAAGGGAAAAACGTATAGTATACTATCGAGTTGATTTTTGAACGTCACGGGCATTTTGGATCATTTTGATGACGTCATTGATGACGTAAGGGCACGTGACTTTGGTGTAGGGCTCCTCTTATGGTCTTTGAAACTTTGTCCAAGTTTGGCTTCTATAGAAGCTTCCCTTCGGGAGATATGATTTTTTCTTTATTGTTCTGGTATTAAACCTATAGCGTACGCCGTCCGTCCGTCCGTCCGTCCGTGTACACATGGGAACCCTGTGGTATGCAAAGAAAAAATTATATCTCCTCAAGGGAACATGCTAAGACAACCATACTTGGGATATTTTGTCTATGCCACAAGGGGGTGCTGTAACATGGACACGTGATGTGACGTCATCGATGACGTCATCTATGCTTGAAAAATCAATATCTCGTGAAGGGAAGACTCTAAAACAACCAAACTTGGGTAGTGTAGTCTAGGCCACAAGATGACCGAAATGAGGTGGTCACGTGATATGACGTCATCGATGACGTCATGTATGCTTGAAAAATCAATATCTCGAAAAGGGAAGACTCTAAGACAACAAAACTTGGGTAGTGTAGTCTAGGCCACCAGATGAGCGAAATGAGATGGTCACGTGATATGACGTCATCGATGACGTCATCTATGCTTGAAAAATGAATATCTCATGAAAGGAAGACTCTAAACCAACCAAATTTGGGTAATGTAATCCAGGTCGCCAGATGAGCGAAATGAAGTGGTCACGTGATGTGACGTCATCGATGACGTCATCTATGCTTGAAAAATCAATATCTCGTGAAGGGAAGACTCTAAAACAACCAAACTTTGGTAGTGTAGTCTAGGTCACTAGATGAGCGAAATGATGTGGCCACGTGAAGTGACGTCATAGATGACGTCATCTATGCTTGAAAAATCAATATCTCGTGAAGGGAAGACTCTAAAACAACCAAACTTTGGTAGTGTAGTCTAGGTCACTAGATGAGCGAAATGAAGTGGTCACGTGATGTGACGTCATCGGTGACGTCATCTATGCTGGAACAATCAATATCTCGTGAAGGGAAGACTCTAAAACAACCAAACTTTGGTAGTGTAGTCTAGGTAACTAGATGAGCGAAATGAAGTGGTCACGTGATATGACGTCATCGATGACGTCATCTATGCTTGAAAAATTAATATCTCGTGAAGGGAAGACTCTAAAGCAACCATGTAAACCATGTACATATGGGAATCTCTTTCATTCACAGAAAATTTTATAACCAGGAGCTCCGCTTTTAGCCAGTGGCTAAATCTTATAGCGGAGCTCCTGCGCGGGCCGAAGGCCCGCGCAAGCGGAGCACCATACCTAAGGGAAAAACGTATAGTATACTATCGAGTTGATTTTTGAACGTCACGGGCATTTTGGATCATTTTGATGACGTCATTGATGACGTAAGGGCACGTGACTTTGGTGTAGGGCTCCTCTTATGGTCTTTGAAACTTTGTCCAAGTTTGGCTTCTATAGAAGCTTTCCTTCGGGAGATATGATTTTTTCTTTATTGTTCTGGTATTAAACCTATAGCGTACGCCGTCCGTCCGTCGTCCGTCCGTCCGTGTACACATGGGAACCCTGTGGTATGCAAAGAAAAAATTATATCTCCTCAAGGGAACATGCTAAGACAACCATACTTGGGATATTTTGTCTATGCCACAAGGGGGGTGCTGTAACACGGACAGGTGATGTGACGTCATCGATGACGTCATCTATGCTTGAAAAATCAATATCTCGTGAAGGTAAGACTCTAAGACAACAAAACTTGGGTAGTGTAGTCTAGGCCACCAGATGAGCGAAATGAGATGGTCACGTGATATGACGTCATCTACGCTTGAAAAATGAATATCTCATGAAAGGAAGACTCTAAACCAACCAAATTTGGGTAATGTAATCCAGGTCGCCAGATGAGCGAAACGAAGTGGTCACGTGATGTGACGTCATCGATAACGTCATCTATGCTTGAAAAATCAATATCTCGTGAAGGGAAGACTTTAAAACAACCAAACTTTGGTAGTGTAGTCTAGGTCACTAGATGAGCGAAATGAAGTGGTCACGTGATGTGACGTCATCGATGACGTCATCTATGCTGGAAAAATCAATATCTCGTGAAGGGAAGACTCTAAAACAACCAAACTTTGGTAGTGTAGTCTAGGTAACTAGATGAGCGAAATGAAGTGGTCACGTGATATGACGTCATCGATGACGTAATCTATGCTTGAAAAATTAATATCTCGTGAAGGGAAGACTCTAAAGCAACCATGTAAACCATGTACACATGGGAATCCCTTTCATTCACAGAAAATTTTATAACCAGGAGCTCCGCTTTTAGCCAGTGGCTAAATCTATATATTACATTTGCGGGTTTTTTTAATTTGCAGGATATTATTACATTTGCGGGCTCTACAACGTTTCATTCGACCTCATGACAAACGTCAAGTGACTACAGAAATAAGCTCGAGATTCCAAACGCAAACTAATGTAGATCTTATTCTGATGAGAAATGTAGTGTATTAAACTCAAGTTGCGCTTGTCAAGACATAAATATCTGGTGCGTCATTTCCCTAAACAATCTCGCTTAATGTCGCATAATCTCAGACGGTTCCTTGGCTGTTTTCGCTTGAAGCGCGCGAGAACGTTTGAGTACGAGATTAATTCTTGCGATAAATCAAAATATCCAACAGAAAGACAAAACAAAATAAAGTATTTAAATTCGATTAATAGATTAGTATAGATTTGATGTAATCTATTGATCTTCCACCATATTCTGCTATGCTCAATAGAGTGACGCACATTGGCTTCACTAAGGATAATTAGTACCCACATCTTGTGAATTACTGATCGCACTGTACCTTAGAATCCGTGTCCAGTTTGCCGGTTTTCAGCATAGCGGCGTAAGGAGACTCCTTGGGTGAGCCATCTGCCGTGTGAAAGGATGACTCATCCACAGATACATCCACTACATCCAAACCATCATCCACCTCGGACTTCTTCACGGGTGTTGCCACTTTCTGGAACAATGGCTCTGGTTTCTCCTCCACTTCCTCTGTCCTCTCCTCTCTCTCTTCCTTGTCTTCCGTTTCTTGTGTTTCCTCTTCTTGTTCTCGTTCCCGTAGTGATTTGAGATATTCTTCGTACGCTTCTCGTACAGGTTTCTCTTCGCGAGGGCTCCTGGGGGACTTGGGTTGAGGGGCTTTGGAAGGACAAAAATATACACCTAATTCAAAAAAGGTTGCTTTGGTGTTTGGTCTTTCAATTATAGCGCGAAACAAAGGCATTCTTTGCTTCAGTGACCACGAAACAAAGGCGTTCAATGACCAATGACCAAAGCAACCTTTTCTGAATTAGGTGTATATGGTAAGGAACGGAGTCTGTACAAGTATATCATACTACAAATATCTGCTAGATAGGTATTCACCTAGATATCTAGCAGGTATTCACCTATCTAGCAGGTATTCACCTAGATATCTAGCAGGTATTCACCTAGATATCTAGCAGGCATTCACTTATCTAGCAGGTATTCACCTAGATATCTAGCAGGTATTCACCTAGATATCTAGCAGGTATTCACCTATCTAGCAGATATTTCGGAGCAAAGGAGCAAAGGCGGTGAAGTAGGCACCACAAGATTTGGCTGTTGCGGGCCTAAGCCAGTTCAGAGTTTAAGCAAGTGAGCTTTTATGGCGGTCTTGGAGAAAAATCCTTCCTACAAAGCCGTTTTACAAGGTATGGTAAAGCCAACGACTTTCATGTGTGGTACATTATTTTCACTCAAGTGAATATATGAATTTGCTCGCGCTGATCGGTCGAAATCTATATAACGTTTTGCTCTAATCATCTAGAGTTGATTTTAACATTTGGGATAAAGCGCACACTCGGATTTTTAAAAATTAATCATATGGAACCAGAGCATCACTGCCTGGAGTTATTAGGCACCTCCGGTTTACTAGTCCTGTAGCAATTCAGAAGAAGTAAGAACAGAGAAAAGACGAGGAGCGTTACCAGCCGAACTAAACCTTCGCTGAGTCCGTTTGCCACGTTCCGATTGCGGAAGATCTACTAAGATCTGTGAAGCACCACAAACGCTCGGCAGCGAGTACGGCCACCTCACTCCTCTCTTCTCCTTGCACAATAGGATTCATTAACCAGATCTGGGGTGTGTCACGCAATCAGATCATGAAATGTTGCTCTGTTACTCAGACGGACTCAACCGAGATTTAGTGCGACTGGTAACTCCTCACGACGTTGGCAACTTCAACTTCGAAGTTGAACTACTAAGCTCATAGGCACGAGACTTCAGACAACTATTTAGAAGCACTAGTGCCACAGGAAACAGAAGCTGCGTACGTCAACCTTAAAAGGAAGACGTGAAGACGATTTGATCTCACTTGTATGTAGTCCTACTGTACCTTTAGGAGACTCGGCCTTGGCCTCTGTCGTCCAAGCCGTCACAGGACTCCCAGGTTTCTCCTCCTTGACTGCAGGACTAGAGTCTTTCAGAGTAACTTCAGGTACGTCACTTCCGGTAGCCTCCTCTTCTGGTACAGGAGCCATGTCCTTTTTCAAGACCACAGTCTGTGGGGAGGCAGCGGAAGATTTCGTGACGGTCACGCCAAGTCCTGGAGAGCCTGGTGTAGCTTTGGGTTGCGTGACAGTGACGCCCATAGCTGCACCCTGAGGCTATATGGAAGAACAACACAAAGAAATGGTAATTATAAATGTGTAATCATAAAGCGTATTAGCCCAGGGGGTCGTTTCTCGACATCGCTCGATATTTTCGGGCCCGATAAACTTTTCGGGTGGTTTTTCGGGTTTTTCGAGTCCCGAAAAATGCTTCTCGAAACATCCCAGCCCTTCCGATAATTATCGGGAACCCGAATCAAAATTATAATTTCCAAACTTTGCGAATACTTTGCATAAATAAACAATGAAAATGTCGATATCAGGGGACAAAGTGTATCGCCATCGGGCCTAAGAGAAGAGGAAATCACTGCTCGCAGGGTAAAGACTTCATAAATGGCTGTTTTACGAGAAGAACCATGCACTTTCGGGGAAATTCAACTTCGCAGGTACTAGTTGGATAAAAAAAGTCGCAAAAGAGTGAAAATCCAAGTTAAGTTTGTTATTTTTCTCCTCTATTCTGAGGATTTTCAGAAACCCGAAAAAGTTTAATAAGGGTTTCCCCCCTTATTAAGGGGCGAAAAATGACACAATTTTATCCGGCCCGAAAAATTCGGGAGTTTCGAGAAACCCAAAAGTCGTTGTCCACACGCTTTTCGGGTAATTTACCGTGCCCGAAACGTTTTCGGGCCTTTCGAGAAACGACCTCCAGGTTCGAATTACGCTCTAATGCTCACAAGACAAATGGTTAAAAAGAGAATCTCTCCGAGTTCTAATACATTTATTAGTTATTAGTAATTGTATGCACTTGTATACCGCAAATATCCATATCCATGTTCAAATGCGGTTTACAGATGTGGATGTCTGATCCCTAAGATGCGGACTGCAATTTTATGCATGCAGTTTACAATAATGAGTGGTAGTTAGATATATCAGTCTGTGGTGAGCACTGTGGTTGTTTAACGTCCCTCGCATAGTGGTTAAGTGTAGTGGGCTGAGAGACGGGACCTCAGTTTATTGTCTCATCCGAAAGATGCATTTACAGTAATTTTAGTAGGCATTGGAGCGTAATTTGAACATGGCCTATTGAGGTGGCGTCGCACTGAAGAGTCTTTTCTAAACATGTTTGCAATCAAAACGATCGTTATTTTTTAAAATAATCAAATGTCGCAAATGTTTAACTGCGAGACGATGTGTAAATGTTCAAATAATGTATACTTGTCTAGGTCGCAATGTCCATCAGTTTGTGAGATGTCTGATCTCTAAGATGCGGACTGCAGTTTAACGACGCAGTCACAATCACGAGTGGGGTTATATATCATTGTGTAGTAAGTTCTGCCTTCGTCCATTATAGCCTGCAAGCCGGCTCTCATTGAGTTTTTCGGATACTTGTTTTTTTTGGCACGCGGGATTCCTGTCCTTTCACTTCTTTTCCCCCGCAACACAGGAATCCCGCGCGCCAATAAATAAATAAATAAATAAAATATCCGAAAAACCGGCGCGCAGGCTGGCGTTCTTATTGTTGTTGTTACTATAGTAGATGATGTTGTTGCTACCTACCAATGGACCTTTAGACACTGTTATTGTCTTCCCAATGCCCGCTGATGATTGTGCTGCCGCTGTTTTAGAAGCATCCGTATCATCCCCTCCTAACCCGAACGCTGACGTGGCAGTCTGAAGCTTTGCCCTCTCTAAAGCGGACACTATCTGGGTACGCTGTGGCTGACCCCATTGTTTTCTAAATGCCTGCTGAGTGGGGTCCTCGTCGGGCTTGATAACAGCATCGGCCGCGCTAGTAGCTAGACAGAAAACAAATGAAGGAATGGAGATATGTTGTTGTAAAAAAAACACCGAGTCAGTCGAAAACTGTCGACTTCCTTGGACGGATGTGAGGAACAAAACGCATTACAGACAAAACAGTTGTACCGCGACCGCAACTTTAAAACTGCCGATCGAACAGATGAGGGCCTAATTATGTACCGAGCCACAAACATTTTCTGGCCCGCTTGCCAAGACCGCTCTCCTCTTAAATACCCCCCCCCCCCCCCCCCTCGTATTTTTGTGTTGTGTTTATGTGAGCAGACGGAATGGCCCGGTTGCCGACATCTCGGCTGCTCGAACCGCTGCTCATAAAAACACAACACAAATTTGACAAGGAAAGCAGTCGAGACGCGAGCCATCCGGACAAAAGGGCCAGATAATGTGTTGGAGCTGTCTACCACGCCTCCTTGTAAAAAGGCCCTGAGCCAATCAGATTCTTGCCCTGTTTCGCCTAGCGCAGTCGCCTGGCTTCCGTCCTGACATTTGTCTGTTTTCCGTGTCGAGGGAAGCCAGTGGACTGTAGTTGAAGAAACAGGGCAAGAACCTGACTGGTTCAGTCTGTTCATAGTTAATTGAGTGAAATTGAGACCGGCAACCTTCAAAGGGTCAACATAATAGATAATAGTAATAATAATAACTAGATGTGCTGGATGTTAGAGGCTATCACGTTCCGGCACAATCCTTCAGTGTGCACTGAAACTTACTGGTTGGATATGGTACTGCACAAACAAAAGTGGACAAGGAGATTGTGAGGTTTCATACCATTCGTAGAGATAAACTATGGTCTGGTTCGTCGTTTTCAAAACGCAAGTCGAGATAGATGTACTGAATCTTACTGGTTGGATTTGGTACTTCACAAACAAAAGTGGACAAGGAGATTGTCAGGTTTCATACCATTTATAGAGATAAACTATGGTCTGGTTCGTCGTTTTCAAAACGCAGGTCGAGAACGGTTGTCAATGTAATATCACAATACAATACATAGAGGATATTACACGGTGGCGTGAAGATATGAGTTTTATTTTCGAGTGGCAAGAACAATATTTTACGAATGAGCGCAGCGAATGAGTAAAATATTGTTTTTGACACGAGAAAATAAATCTCATATCTTCAAGCCACCGTGTAATTTTCTTTTTATTATATAGACAAACCAGAAAAAATATTCTAAATTGATTTCCAAGCACTTTTGTTTTGACCGATATCCTCACTAGTGAGGATATGGAAAATATGTCACTGAGGACCCGGATGTAGCTTCGTATGAGATCTACGAGTGGCGTATTTCCCAGTAAAACACTCGTGTCTATATAATAAAATACAATACATTTTTTTGTCGATGACGTGGGAGTGGTCACCCAACCTCCTGAGGCCAGGGCTCATGTTGAAAACGCTCGACTAATATTGTAGTCACCATTCTCGAACCAAGAGCTCCCCAGCTCGTAACCTCGTGGGCTCTGGTGACAGCCACTGACGCATGCGCGAGATTTGATACAGAGTCGCTGAGGAAGACATTTCAGCGCATGCTCCAACACTCAAAATCAACCAATCAGCGACGGCCCTCAAATGGATGTCCCCAGAGCCTCCCCTGCGAGCAGACGAGCTGGGGAGCTCTGGGTACGAGAATGTGTAGTCACTTTACCTTCCATGTGGGAGGCAGTGGCCTCTAAAGGAAGCATGCGCGGTTTAAAAGGGACCGCTCCCCACTGCTTCCTCGGCGCTTGCTCCTCCTCTTTATTCTGCTTGGCAAGATCAGACAAATCGCCCTACAAATGCGAGACCAAAGGTAAGGTTACTGAGTTTGTCTTTGATGAAAGGGCTCGATCTTAACTTTTGAACTGAATAGTCAAAAAGCTAGTAAATGGCTGTAAATTCGCTAGAAATGATATACGTTCTACTAAGGCATGTACTGAATACAAAAAGCATGAGCCAGCTACGTGTGATTTCTTGCTTAGATGACTACTATACTACTGTATTTGGAGGGCCACAAGTTTATTATCCTTTGGCTATTAAGTGCTACCCTCCTTTATAAATAAAGTCTTTATTATTATTATTAAAGAATCTGAAGCGTTGCTCATGATCATGCTGATCATAATCAATTGTGATCATTATTTTGAACGTTTTTCTTTTAGATTCAAAAATCAAGTAACCAAGATCGCTAGTAAATAAACGAAATCCACTTGACAAAATAAACGTTTTACTTGTAGACTACTCAATATTTTTACCATAACATAGAAAATACAGCGAACCAAAAAGCATAACTGCGTTGGATATTTACTATGTTTCTATAAAATACAAGGGAATATTTCATGAGGAATTATATACACCAGCTCATATCCTGTCGAGGTGGCAGGATTTCAGACCATTCTCGCGAGCTATAAGAACTGATTGATTACGGACCGCTAAAAATAGTTTAACACCTCTCTCATTTGAGTCTGGGAACTCCCCAGCCTACGTCAATGTATAAGAATCGAGTGTCACATGTCTCTAGGCCATGACAATAATTATAAGAGATTTTTCTGGGGTCCTCGAGTGTTACCCTACGCCATGTGGAGTGTTCTTACCTCAGAGTTCGAGCGGAATAGAGTTGCCATTTTCACGCCGACTTGGTTTAGAGCTGTCTCCAGGCCAACTTCGGCTACTGCAGGTTTTTCTGGAGAAAAAGGTACACGAATACATCACAGAAAGTTGATTCAGAAAATAATCAACGTCAACGACTTTCAAAGGACACGATGGGCCTCTCCTCACTTTAACTTGGCGACCACATTTATCATGGTTAGGAGCCAGCTAGCCTGAATTTGAGCCGTTCCTTCATTCTCGATTGTACCTCACTTTGCGAGAGGACACGTCTGAATTCGCTACAAGATTTTCTCTTCCATTACGTTGTTTACTTACCCAAAATCGGTCAGTATAATCTGATTGGTTCCGTTTCTCAGGAAGACGTGCAGGTGAACGTTTCCATGACAACGCACGCTCCCCCAAACAAACAAAACGCGTGCGAATGAAAATGTAAATGAATAACGCTTGATCTCACGACGCCAATGGCTGCCAAGCAATCGTAAGCACAGACACTGAGGATGGTCACTCCTACGTCCTCGTTCAGGTTAATGTTAAGCTCATGTGAGAGACGGGACCTATGATTTTACGTCCTTATCCGAGAAGACGCGAACGTGTATCCATTTACAGATCTTGGAATAGCCCCTTCTTCATTTATTAAAAACACCCTGAGCGTTGGAGAGGCCGGGGATTGCACCCCTAGCCTCCCGCACAACAGCCCGGCGTTCTACCACTGCGCACATCGGTCGGCTGGGTGACTTCCAAGCCAGGCGCCACAACTGCTGAAGGAAAACGTTGTAAAGAAACAACGATTTCTTGGCAGTTACATAATGGATGAGAAAATCCTGTGGTGAATTCAGAAGTCTCTTTTCGCGAAGTGATGTATATTGATCGCCTGAAATACAGGCTAGGATCCAACTGAGTTGTCAAAATAGTTAATTTCGGGCACTGTAATACTTATATATGTAATAAATGAAACAATTCCTTACCTTCCCACGCCCATTTCTTGGGTTCAACAGGTCTGTAACATAAAAGGATAAAAAAGTGATAATAATTACATGCTGTCCCTTTGGGAATCAAGCCTGTCTAAAGTATCAAGAAGAACTCTATATACCACTAGATCATTACCGGTTGAATACTCTTGGTTTCTGTTGTTTTTGCTGCTCAGCTTGTTGTCTCTGCCGCTCCTTTGAAAGGATACACGCATTAGTATCAAGCCATCACAACAAATGTGCATGTGTTCATATAATTCCATAGACTCTAAGCGCTTTACAGATTTCGATATTTCTGATCTCTAAGATGCGGATTGCAGTCTTTACGGTGCAGTTTACAATCATGATTGCATGAGTTCTTTAACGTCCCCTATGATCAGCTATGGTGTAGAACATTGAGAGACGGGACATCGGTTCAACTTGATGGTATACGGTTTTTCCTTAGATATGGTGCTCCGCTTGCGCGGGCCTTAATGGAGGAAATCAGCAGAGAAACGCTGCCCCAACTGGGATTCGAACCTGGCGAACAGAGGTGAGAGGCAAGCGCCATGCTTCCCATTATATCATTGTTTCATTAAATAAAACCTTTAAATATAGCATTATACTAGACTTAGAGAATTGAGTTCGCTCAGCCTCTCATATAAGTCCGATGATCGCATTGCCTGGTAGGCTCGAGAGATATGGCGCATACTTTGATCTGAGCAAATGGTCTTGTACAATGTCACCTTTTGTCTTCAAATATGAACATGTTTTATTTATAATTGTTCTTAGATATGGTGCTTCAATGAATAACTTTCAGGCAGAAAGTTCGGTCCAGTTGTTCTTACCTGCTCAGCTTTCTCCTTGCCCTCCTTGTTCAGTCGAGCTAACACGTCTTTCTTCCTCGCCTCAAGCTGTTTACGCAGCATCCCCGCACGCTCTTCAGCCTGGGCCTGAGGGAACAAAACAATGCAAAGTTATTTAAAAGTCAGAGCCAGCAATTTCATCGGACGTATTAAGACAGGTTATTTTACAAATTCGAGCAAAGTTTGGCCAAAAATAGTGCTACTCAATGATTTCTATTCTAATTTGTAGATTTGTGGTCCACATTTCGAAATATCACAAAAGGCAGAGGTCGACTGGGTTCGCGCCGCCACAGAAATAAGCGTTCAGAAATGGAAACATTCTATAGAATCTATATAGGCTGTGATTCACATCACCATTTTAGGTGCGAAAAATACGTCTATCTGTAAAAACTAAAATTTATTTTCTCAGCTTCCTCTGGAAATTTTTTACCGGCGCGATAATACACGAACACTACCATGAAGACCTTTGAATGAGACTAAATTCAAAGCAACAACTTTTTTTATTTCAAGTAACAAGATTTTTTGCCGCTTTCTGGCAAAATCGCTCGAAGTTCTAAAAACATCTGTCTTAAATAACATAAATAAATGAGGTCAGTTTTGCAAAACAAACATACCAGGCATAATTCGCGCCCGGCAGAACGCAATCTAAAATTGAGAGATTTGTATGATGGTTTTGGCTAAAGAGTTGTGTTTTAAGAAGGAATCAACTAGCAGTTGACAAAAATCTTGTACCAAGTTCATTTCATTGCATTGCAAACTTTGTGGGACTGTTTTCAATATCTTGTGAAAAGAAACCATTTCCAATAACCCCAAACACTGAATTTTGAATTTCTTACAAACACTGGGTAAGGTAGTGGTCTGAGATTGACAACAAATGTTTTCCCGTTTTCGAACTATTTGTTTCAACTTTGAAACTTATTTTCACAGGCTCCAATGGGATTCTTTTTGGTGTTACTACAGTTAAAGAGCCCTTGTCAGCCACTCCTTTGTTATTGTTTTCAGTCGATATCATACAACGAATTACGTGTAGAAATCTTGAAATAGTCATCTAAAAACAAAGTTTTATTATTCATTTATCGCATTCAATCGAAAATATTGCACTACATCTCCTAAATCAGCCGATGGAAATGGATGCTTTCTCTGTCTCGGTATGTTGCTAGGCTGACAAAATGGAGGCTTAAAAATGCAAACACGATTTCAAAAGCCGTGATTTTACTCTGGTACAAGATTTCTGTCCACAAAGCCTCGTAATTGCTTCGTGATCTTTTATGAAAGACGTTTTTCAAGTTGATTAAATTTTGCACCAGAACAAAGGAATGAATGACTGGGAACTTTTGTCTCCAATAGCAAACGTGCTGTTGCGTCGCGACCCACGTTTTCAAAACATCATATCAGGTTTTGCTGTTCCGCCAATCAAACCATCTGAGCCAATGACACACTTGCCCTGCTTCGCCTTGTGCAGTCAACTGGCTTCCCTCGGAACTAAAACCAGACAACGTCGCGACGGAAAGCCAGGCGACTGTACTAGGCGAAACAGGACAATATCTGATTGGCTCATTTGACTGGCAAAACAGCAAAGCCAGAAACAAATCGATGTTTGAACACGCGGGTCGCGATGCAACGATTTAAATAAGTGTTAAAGGCCCATCACCAACCGGGAGCCTTTGCGCCCCGTTTTCTTTTCAAATTGATCCATTGTTTTTCGGATGCTCTGATTGGCTATGAGTCCGCAAAGACTGTCGGTTGGCGATGGGCCTTTAGGTATTGTATTGTAACGCGCCCATGTATGTACCTTCAGTGCTGCTATCTTCTTCTTCCGTGCATCAGGATCAAATCTTGGATCACCTGCTAACTTGACTTCTTCATTCTGAAAAGAGAAAACATATTACTGTTACCACCCCTCGAATAGGCTTGGTTTCCGGCCTCAGTTTCCAGTCGTGGCATCCTCCCAGACCAACGCCAGACGGCTGCGAGCATGCATGAAGCGTGACGCTGCGACTAGGTTTTGAAAAGTTTGTATCGCAGACGTTTGGGTGTCAAAACTTATATAGTTGTGCAGCAGAACTTTTCGCATGGGAAACGTTTAAAGTTTTGAATACTAAACTTGGAGAAATCCGTTAAATAAAAATACTAAATATTTACGTTTATCTAGTTTAGGCAAGTTCAAGGTCAAAACTAATATAATCGAATAGAAATTACAATTTTACCATTGAAATATGATCGCGTGCTTCGCAAACTTTCCAGATATAACTAAAAGTTTTAACACCCAAACGTCTGCGATTAGCGTGAAGCATCATCCCAGCTCGGAAATGGTAGTATATAATATTTCTACACCAACAATATTTAAAACTTCGTTTTCAGTGTTCTGCTTTTGCTTCTGGGTAGGCTTGCCATAAAATGCCTTCTTTGCTTGCATGATCAAACTCAAGAACAAATACGCAAGTATCGCATGACAGCTACTGAGATGCCTGAAGAAGACCGTGCGATACGGTCGCAACGTCGCACTGTTGTGTCCAATATCTATAGTCCATTAAGGGAATTATTAGCCGTATTCACACTAGAGACGGAAAACTCGTCTTAGCGTGAAACCGGGACGAGACGGATTTTTGACGAGAAATCGTCTGAATTCATATCAGACGGAAAACTCGTCAGACGAAAAACCCGTCATTAAGTTTTCCGTCCTCTAGTGTGAATACGGCTATTAGTCTTGAATGATTGAGAATATACATTGCCATGAAATTGCCTTATTTTTCCAAAGTGTTCCTTCAAAGCTGATCACGTCACATGCTGTGGCTGTTTGTGTGTCGGTGGTTGCAGGACGTTGGAAAGAGCAGTGGCACATTTTCCAGCAAGAAGAACGATAATACAAACATAAATAATAACAAAACAAAGTAAACTGACCTTCTGACCGGGGGCGGCTTCAAGGGGACCCCTTATCCCCGCCATGCGCCGCTGTACATCGAGTCGCTCTTGGTAGTTTTGACGACGAATTGCTTCAAGTCTGGCGAGATAGTCCTAATAACATGAAAGGACCGCCTGAGAAAATTTCTAGATGGGATTTTCTAGGGAACGCAATGCAGCTACTAGGCGAGTTTGAGCTCATTTTGTATCATGGGTAAACCTAGCGAGATCAGGCGGAAACCATACGTCGAGACAATCAAAATAAAGAAAAATGAGAAAGAAATACCTTATCCTTGCCATTTCGTCCAACATTGTTTGAGACCGCTGGTTTGGCTGAAACAAGTAACAAAGTTATCTGTATTGTGAAAAGGTACGATAGCTCTTGAATGACATTTTGTGCTCATATACAAATACAGAAAGGCAGATTACCGTAAACCGCATCGAACTTATTACAGACAAGAGCCTGTGCGGCGATATGCTCTGGCGTGTGATGATCTCTATGCATAAAAGACGAGCACCCGCGATCTGCCGAATAGGCCGACCAGCATGCGCCGAACTACTGAGTTACTGTTAAGGTTGCTGTAGTTGTTGTTGTTGTTGCCACGGTTTGTTGTTACTTATGCTGTTGCTTTTGTTGTCTAAGCTGCTGGTGTCAGTGTTGTCGTTTTTTCTGTGGTTCCCGTGAATTGTTGTCGTTGTTGTTGTAGTTATGGCAAGTGTTTGTGCTGTTATTGTTGCTGCTGTAGTTGTAACTTTTGTTTCTGATTAATTATTACCGTTGTTGCTGTTATTAATTGTTTTTATTAATGTTTTTGTTACTTTTAACTGTTGTTTCTCCTGTTGTTATTGTTACTTTCACTGCTCCCACTAAGTATAACGAGGTCAAATACCTTGGTCTTCAACTGGAGGCTTGTACTCCTAATAAAAAAGAGGTGGTAAGGTGAGGTGAGACGAACATTGAAAGGGCTGAGATACTTCCAGTCCAGATATAGTACACCTACGCGCGATCACAGACAGAGTGCGAGTAACGTGGTCCAGGACAGGACTAGAACATTTCACAAACTCATTCAGACCCATTACAGAACACATGGTGTCAAGAGGTAGGGTGGTTCACAAAAATAGGAAAAAAGAATTTCAGGGTTAAAAAAAGTAGGATAAATAGACAGGTTTGACCAAAAATAGGAAGAAAATAGGAAATGAAAGAGGTTTGTGGATGCTCAAATTAATGATCCTATTTATCGGAGAGCAGTGTCCATATTTGGTATTAAGTGGCAAATTGGGGTCGTAATTGGTTATTTTCCTAGGTGATCTTTCAGGCTCGCAGGATTACAGTAAATGTAGCAAGTTTTGATGCAAAATCGACTTGATTAGACATACCTTTTGCAGTCAAAAGCTTTAAAATAGGAAAAATAGGGTTTGTCAAAAAAAGGGAGAAAATAGGGATGCGCCCAAAATATAGGAAAAATAGGATTTTGACACCCTGAGAACAGTTTCTGGCGTCAGCTTGTTTCGACCAAAACCAAAACAAGACCACTTACATATCCGCCATAGTCGGCCTGAGCGCGTCGCTTGTTCATGGCGGCAGCCCGTTTCCTGTTCAAGAACTCTTCTCTTATACGCGCTTGTTCGGCCGCGCCTGCAGCTTGCGCCCTGAAATAGAGAAGCACGGAAGATTCAACGTTAGTACCCCCTCAGAAGAAAACATGTAAGGTCAGTATCCCCTAAGAAAAAGCCAAAGAAGATCTCATTTTATCATCCCCTCAGGGAAACTCTTCTGTAGGGGGTCAGGGGATAAAGAATGGAATGGCCCGAATAGAAAATCCACCGGGAAAATCTACTCGTCTTTCGTATGACTGGTCCAACATTAAGGGTTAAGGTAGGTATCTGAGGTACACTTGATAGTGTATGTAGAGAAAACACGATTCAGTTTTTGTTTTGCCGCGTGATCATATGAACTAATAGCATATTCTAGAAGACTCTAAACGCAACAGAACAACACGAGGCAATAGTGCTGGTTAGTCGTCATGAGCATAAGCGCAAAGGTAGGTCACTGTTTTCTCTCTATGTTCTATTCTATTTATGTGTCTGTGTAAGGAACGTCAGTGTTTCCCGCCCCTTTTAGCGCGCGCGCGTTCGACAAAAGAAGCCTGCAACACAAATATTTTGCTGAAGCTACGAATGAACATTACATTTTCTGTAAGGAAATTTTGAGGACTTGAAAAGGTTCAACTGTAATTGAAATAATATCAGGTAAGTTCGACGCCTACCCTGATATTCAAATGCATGCAAGGTTGATTGTGAAACTATAGGGCAGGCTCAGAAACAGGCTTCACAAATCTTTTAGCAGCTAAACGTTTGTGTCACAAGGTGAGAGGTTCTTTTCTGATGGCTATCCGAAAGTTTATTACTTCCCGAGTGGATCTTTTAAAGCCCCTTGAAGGCCAGGATGGTTATGTACTACTCAAGACAGTATCGTTTAAAAAGAACCCACTACAAATTTGCCTCCTCTTACCTATTTATCTCGCCCTGTCTGGCCGCTTCCCATGCAGGGTTAGGGTGGGCTGGGACCTGGTGAGCTGATATCGGTCTCTTGTAATCAGGGACAGGAATGTTTTCCTTTTGCTCTTGCGCCGAGTGCGGTCTTGCGGGCTTTTTGACCGGAATTTGGTACTTCTGCATTGGCTGTGGTTGTTTGTTCTGTAGAAATATAATAAGAGGAACCCTAGGTAGAAAAACGTCAACTCAAACGGGCTGTTCCGTTCAGTATCCGCTCCCCCTTATCAAGGAACCGAACTTTAACATTTCCACAGGGGTCTTTCCACTTTCCGCCTTTGCGGCTTGACACTGGAATTTCCACCGGATCTCTCTTTTTACCCCAGAATTTCCACAGGGAATTAATTTGCAGCAAGGCCAGTAAGATACAGAGAATACTACGGAAATCACTAAACTGTTACCACCCGGGGTACAAACGATCGATTGCATTTGGGAAAACGATCGACCGCTTTTTGATTTCGGTTAAGTAAATTTGAAAAACGATCAAACGAAATGATCACCTGACTTGATCAAAATGATCACATGACTTGCATTTCTTTTGTTTGCCGTAGAAATGTACCAAATATGGTCATCACGTGAGTTAACCGAAACCAAAAAGCGGTTGATCGTTTTCTCAACTGCGATCGATCGTTTGTAACCCGGGTGGTAACAGTTTAGTGATTTCCGTAGTATTACATGGCAAGAACTTAAGTTCTTGCCATGTCATAATTTGATACTCTGAGTCAGATGAATTGCAAAAAATAAAGACAAATTAAATTTTATTCTTGCCGAGAAGTGATATCGTATCACTTCACTGATACGATTTTTATTCACTGCTTTATCACATGGATATCTGGTCACAGTATATAATAAAGTCGCGCACGAAAAACTGAGACGATGAGGCACAGTCTCGTGTGCACAAACGAATAAAGCTACTGATTGAGGTGTCCAGGGTAACCAAGACATTGCCGAATTGCTGGAAAATCTAGTCTCCCGTAATGAGTGTAGGATTGTAGGGGGAAATACAACAGAAAACACAGGGTAAATTCACATGGAAAGTTATCGCGGTACCAATACAAACTTACCACAATGTCAGCTTGAATGGGTTTCACACTTGGCCCGGGGTCCGATGATTTCTTTATTATCGCGTCTTTCTAATCATAAAATCATGAAAGATGTTTCATGCGATGCTGGAATAGTGGCACAGGATAAAGATCACAGGAAATAGATAGATAATAATAATAATAATATAATAATAACACTTTATTTATACACGGTAATTACATTCAGCTAAAAATCTAGAAATACTGGTTTACAAGTAAGCCGTGTGTCATTAACCTATACATTTACAAAATAAATATACTCAGAAGAAGAAAAAGACCCGAAACCCAAACCATTATATACATATCCCACCCCATGTAACAAATTTATAAGACTAATTACACTTAGCAAAGTTGTTTCTAAAACTAAAAATAGATGGAGCATCTCTAAGGTTATTAGGAAGAGAGTTCCATACTGCAGCTCCGCGATAGGAAAGGCTACGCTTCTTAAACTCAGTGTTGGGCTAATAGATAAAGTCAAATAGTTTTTTATCCTCTGAGGTTAGCTACTCTTGCCTGGAAAGTGAGCATTGTGTGACAAAGAGATGCATTACGCGACAAAGTAAAGAGTTGCCTCTGACGAGAAGCACTGTGCAACAAAGTCATACATTGGTGACAAAGTTGTGTTGCGTGACAAAATTAGCAATTGCAAGTTACATGTTATGTTATGTATAAATTTTGAGTGATAAGCTTTGCGTGACAAACTCAATCGTTGCGTGACAAACACAATCGTTGCGTGACTATCAAGCAATGCGTGTTATAGTCAAGCGTTGCGTGACCTCAGTCCGGGTAACTGGGAGGAGACTGAGACAAGGGTATGACAAAAGAACAATTCAAACAGAAAGCATCTTACATCAGGCGAGAGCCCCACACTCATGGTGTTTTTCCAGCCTTGTTCCCTCGCTCGGTTCATCTGGACACGCTGTAATACACAAAAACAAATGTAATAATAAGAGATTTAACTTTAAAAAAACATTTTGAAAAACTCCTTATATTAAAAACTCGTTACCAGGGCTCGAAAGAGCGTTTACTGACACGCTGAGCGAAGTGGGGAGCCTCTGGCCTCATGGTCTTCTGAGTTCCACTGCTTTGACTCCAATTTTTTTTTCAGAAAGGGGGCTGGATAGGGACAAAAAGGTTAAAGAGCCTGTGTCAGCCGCCGTTTTGACAGCATAGCAACATACCAAGTCGGAGAAAGCATCCATTTCCATCGGCTGATTTAGAGAATATAGAGCAATGTTCTAAATTGAATTTGGTAAAGCAAATTTGAAACTTTGTTTTAAGATGTTTATTAAGAGATTTCTACACGTAATTCGTCTTCTAATATCGAACGAAAACAACAACAAAGGAGTGGCTGACATGGGCTCTTTAACATTCCCATCAGCAAAAACAGTAAATGTATGAGATAATATCTCTCGAAAAAAGGGGGACATCCAGCCCCCCTTTGCCCCCCCCCCCCCCCCCCCCATCCTGGATCCGCCCTTGTTGGTACCAGGGGTGCTCATAAGGTGACTTCAGTAGTATATGTGGTACCAAATGTACATGATATTCACGTGCCTGTTGTCTTTCCCATCTCTGTTGCTGCACTTTTTTCATGCGATCTTGATACATCTGGTCCTGTGTTAAACGGTCGATGACACCATTTTAATGCAGTGCAATTCACAAGAAGTAAGCAAAATAATCATCTGTGCTCGTTAAACAATGTTTCAATTGCCAGAAAAGTACACATTTGGAGTATTTAAACCAACAACAACATCTTTATTCAGCACTCGTAAAATATAAATACAGAGATTTCTAGGAAACATTCAGAATATAGATAGGAGCGCCAGCCATTTCGAAATAGCAGAAGCTAGTCGAGCTAAATAGCTACGGCGGAGAAAAATGTAGAGCAAAATACAACACGACAAGCTAGCAAATACAAAAGAGACAATAAAGAACAAGGAACAAACAATAAGGCAAAGGAAAACTAAAATGTACTTGTTTTTAATACAAATGAGAGGAAATTCAGAAAGTCATAAGACTTAAGTTTCATATTTGTCCAGAACGGGCGCTATCGAGCGGATGGAATTAGATTGCGAAATGGCCTCTTTGTTTTTTTTTACTACACCGAACAGAAGATGCAATTTTCACGGTTCCTTTTTCTTTCTTAGATATAATTTGAAGCATAAGGTAGGATTCTTGGTTGTTTTTATAGACCACTGGTCTCATTTTTTAACATTTTGTTGAAACAAGAGATTTTTTCGCGTGCAATGTTGCTATGGCAACACACCATACCTGGTTTTGCATCATTTCTTTCCGTCTTCTTTCCCGTGCATCCATTTCTTTTCTCTTATCTGCCAGTTTACCCTGCAAAGAGAAGTAATGAAAATGACTAACTACTACGGATCTCACCACACTGTCGTGTTGTGTTTGAAATTCATGCTGCCACCACGCCCACAAACATCTACAAGTTTGCCTACATTCCTTTGCTCACGTGAATTTCAACGGTCTGCCGATTTCACAGGATTTTCTTGGAACGCTGCAAAAGCATCAAAGAAACGGCGCCAAATGAACTTAGCAATGCCTCAATAAGCCGGAAATGCAAACAATCATCCCTCAAAGTATACTTAAGTACAAATAACTAAGATTGTTGCCTAAAATATGTCTTGTTTATGGTTTTTCATTCATGCGAAACTCCCGCCAAAAAACGACAGCAGACAGAATGTAGGCGGAGTCGCAGACGTTTGTGAGTGTGGTAGTGGCAGTGCGACAGTTCGGTGGAGATCCGTAGTTAACACCCTTTATCGCGCCGGTCCCTGGGTTCCCTATGCGAAAAAAAATGTTTGAGCGGAAACATTCCAGGTCTGCTTTCATAAGCGAATCAGTTATTAGCACACGCCCTTCGCATTAAAAACAAATTGGATAAATAGCACGATAGTGATTTAAAGGGGGTACAGAAGTAAGAAATAATCATGTTAGCTGTTTGGCAACACCACAGCCATTCTCATCGCTGATTGGCTGATTTTTAACGTTGGGGCATGGGCAGAAAGGTGTTTATCTCAACGGCTCCGTATTAAATCTCGCGCATGCGTCAATGGCTGTCACCACAGCCTCCCCCGCGAGGTGACGAGCCGGGGAGCTCTGGGTTCGAGAATGCACCACAGCGCTTTTTACCCATTTAAGGATGGTAATCAGTTCAGTTTTAAAAGCAGGGCTCCAGGATCCCGCCCGCCGCGGTTGCTCTCAAGAAGCGCTATCCTGTATTTTCCAGTCTGAATTTTCGCGGCTGAGCAAAACTAGCGCTGCATCCTCGAGCATGCTACTGTGGTCATCAGTGTGGAATACTTCTGCTCGTCACTTGGGCTTCATCTTGCATAGGCAATCCCGGGACCGGAGAGGGAAAGGACAGCTCTTTACCATAGTCAACAGTGCACAGAAATGAAAATAACGCGTACCGGGTCGTTTGCACGAATTGGTCTCTTGGCTGGTTCACCGCCAGAGCTCGGCTTCCTATAGCAAAAACAAAAGCACGCACAAAATATTATTTGAATAAGGGCATGCATTAACATCTAGTAAACCCATGCCCTCAGGTGCTAAATATCTACAGGATATTGAAGTCGTGCAACACAGATTTGAGTGAAAGCAGAGCTTCGAAGGACATGTGATCAAATGCGCCCAATGTTTCACTGTTTCACATGAGATATTCTTTCTTTGTTATATAGCGAGTGCTCACTCCAACAGAGCGCGCGCTCTCATTGGCTAAATCAAGGTCACGTGGTGAAGTACAAATCAAATATTCCCTGATCAGTCAATATTGCGAAAAATTATTGACCGGTGGAGGAATATTGCTTTCGCGCGTCGCGTTTGAGAGCGTAAAAAAATAAAAGTTTATTGTAAACACGCGAGTCTTATTTAAAAAAACCTTTGCTAATTTTGAATAGTTTTTGCTAATGCAAGAAAATTGTGTTATTTAGGAGTGTTTTCCCTTTACATGATGCAGTCGGTGCACACTTCGTAACTTCACGTTCATTCTTGAAATACGTTGGTTTTGACTTAATAATTGCAGTATGTTTTCTGCTATATAACAAAACACTTAATGACTACTCCCTCGGGAAACACCAGTTTTGTTTCCCTCGAATCTCGATGTTTCCCTCGACTTCGTCTCGGGAAACATCGAGATTCTCGGGAAACAAAACTGATGTTTCCCTCGGGAGCAGTCATTCAGTGTTTAATATTGTTTTGGTAGCACGTTACTCGCCCTCTGCCCTCGCATCATGTTCAAGGATCCCGAGAAGGGTCACCCCACAAAGGAGTGAATTTTCGCGACTGTCACAGGGAATTTTTGCAGAAACCCATCCATGGGAAAATCTGCATTTCCCATGGTAGAAGAATGGGAAGTGTTCGGATTTCCCATGGCTATCCTTGTGAATTCCGAACACTTCCCATGCGTGTGCCTTAGAAAATTCAGCTTCTCCCACGGATGGGTTTCTGAAGAAATTCCCTGTCTCTACCCTCGTACTTACTTTGGTTGTTTCTTCTTAGCAACTGACACTCCATATTTAGCCTTGGGATCACTAAACTTTTGATGTGCTGCAAATATCGGAATGTGAAAAGTTAACATCAAATTTAACAAAAATAACACGCGAGAATTCAGAATGCACACGTTACACAGCAAACACGTTAAGCGACCAAATAGCACGTTTAGAGATCAGTCAACTAGTAAAAGTCAATAATATATTTTAGATTCTTTTTTATTGTTCAACAAAATGTTTTTTGACTCTTTATAGCTTACCTGCAGCTGGTTTAGGTGCAGGGCCGACTCTAGGATGAAGAGCCCTCTGAGGTGGCATACCAA
Source organism: Scolanthus callimorphus (assembly GCA_033964015.1). NCBI lineage: Eukaryota > Metazoa > Cnidaria > Anthozoa > Actiniaria > Edwardsiidae > Scolanthus > Scolanthus callimorphus. Next base: position 14,495,600 of record CM066920.1, on the reverse strand, counting down.
ACGGTTTGCGATGAAGAACAGTGTGACTAAACTCGTCCTCAATAACCTGGAGGCATAAATTATGAACAATTGATAAAGACTTTCCAAGTTACATAGCAAGGAAAAGAGCGTGGAGGCTTTCTACATGTTTGTCTTCCCTTATGCCAGGTGTGATTTTCTTTTTCTTCCCTGTAACACAACTTACACACACACATCATTTAGAGAAATTACGGTAGGAACTGGAACTATTTGAACAAGATTTGTAGACAAACATTGTATATTTTATGCCCACCTCCTCAATAGAGGATAGGGGGACCATCCTAGAATTTAACTGAGAAAGCTTTATTTTATTGGGCATCATTACCTCTTTTGGGAAAGCTGAAAAGTCTTATTTTTGATTTAAACAAATCCCTAGCAGTGTCTTGTAATCATTTTTCCATAGTCATTTTGAGTTTTAACTCTTTCCTGTCCGTACACCGAAAAATCAGTACGTACATACAACATTACATTAATGACTCTATCATCAAAACTCCGCATTAAGGCAGCTTTTCATTCAGAACGCATATAGAGCAGTGAACTATTGATAAAGTTTAGCTGTTTCCTGGCTTTGAACTTCGCGTTTGCTACAGAAATAATCACTTGTTTTGGCGAAATAACACGCGATTTCTGACGCGCCAAAACACCACGTTCAAGTGACGCTGCAAGGGCAACGTTTCTTGTTGTTTCTTAAAATAGACAAAAACAACTCGCATGCAGCATATTGTATTTTGTTTTACCTTTATTCCTGACTTCCAAGCGCAAGTTTCCAGTTTCCATATGAAGTTTGAAGCGAAATATGGCGCTTGAAGTTTCGAATCGACTTTACAAATTTCACATCAACAAACTCTATTCTCGGGATACCTGTGGATTTCGTTCAAAAATTTGACAGCACCCTCCCCCGTATTGGACGGTTAGACAAGAGATTTATATAAGTCTTTTTGCCCTTCGACAATTAAAACCAGAATTACGCTCAGTAGCTTGCTTTTTATGTCTAAAACACAGATTCCTAAGAATGCAGTGCTGGGCAAAAAGATTCCACTATCAGAGGAGTTGAAGTTTCATTCAGTCATTTTCTTCCAGAATTCTCACAAGAACAAAGGAAAAACGAATGAAACCCCTTGACTATACTTCTTTCTTGAAGCACAGCACAAATCCATTGTCCATAATAGACTTAATGATGTCCTATGGCCTCTTCTAGTGGAATTTCAGCTTGTATTTTGAAGAAATTTGTTCAAATGTCTAACCGTACGAGAGCAAAGCCACCACTGAAAAGCAACTTACGAGTCAGCGGCAATGCCCTACAAGAGGTACTAGCCTCCCTGCCAATAAAACACAGGAAACCCAGAAACCTAGACCTGATATGCAAAAATGGGCAGGGGTATATCTATCTGGCTTAAAAAAACAGCTATATATGTAGGAAATACCTAACTCGGACAGGAAAGGGTTAACATAATTCTCTTGTTCATACCTCTTGGGATAAGAACTTTTCTATTCTCTTCTGGATAAAGTTCTTCTTCAGTACAGTGTTAACAGATGGTCTGTCACTAAGATCACAAGAAGAACATGGTTTAAATTGAAATTCCGGTAACATGCCTCATGGCATTTAGCTGTTATAGCTTTTAGAAAACTTTCCAATGATTGAGTAGGAAACAGTACAATAAAAGAGCAGGCTATGGAGAGAGCAAATGGAGCATGGAGAACTGCATCTACTCCATCAACTTTTCCCAAACTTATTACTCTGCTTTTGCACTTCACTCTATGAGTATTCCTTGCAGCCTGGGAGTATGCTATACAGAAGCACCTTAAGGACTGAGCAGACCTGTTCCTGGCTTCCCTCTAGAAAACCAACCCTGGAAAATAATATGCCGCAGAACTACATGTAGCCAGTGATAATCCTGTTCCAGGGGAAAAATAATATGCTGTTACATCATTACAGTACATTTATATTGCAGGGCAAGAAATTGCAACCATATCGGTCACAAAAGCGACAAAAATTTTCCCCTTTGTGACAAAAATATCAGTTGCCTGCAAAATATCGACTAGTTTTGTAAATAAGGCTTGCCTTCAATTGCACAACTAAAACTTATTTTTCGGCGACTAGGTAAAACCACCAAAGAAGTTGCAAAATTGCAATCATTAATATTTGTTAATTTCGAGCCCTGTACTGTGCGGTTCTGTTTGGGCTTGCATTTCACTCTATGGAAGGGTGCCCTTTGATCTCTTAGGATCTCAGGACTGGGAAAGCCTTATTTGAAACACTGTGTCAGATGTCCCACATGGAAGCCACTGAGACTTACTGTGGGTTTCTCTTGAGTAACTGGGCAACTAGTGATCTAACATCTCCACTGTATCTTAGTGGAATGGGTGGGTAGGAACCCCTGGAAATAGTACCGTAAATTGCAATATTAGATAAAAACACATGAAAGATTATCATTATCATCAAAATCATTGACATCATAATCATCAGCCACCATAATCACCATCATTACTCATAGTGGGTAAGCCTCAAACGTCCAGACCTAAAATTGGACTAGTTTACAGGTTGTGTTCACTAGAAGTGTTTTGATTGGCAGACACCTTTATCCTTAAATGTTTCAATCCAGTAGTTTGTAGTAGATACACATGCATAATTGGCTAACCAAGGCTGACCTTGATTATAACACATAAATGTACATGTACATGGTTATGCTGTGCATGTACTGATTACAATTTCCTGATAAACTATACTCTTGTACATAGGGAAATTTCCCTAAAAACATTTGCAATGGACTTTAAAAGGGAAATGCTCTATTTCCATTAGAATCAATAAAAAACGTTTAAAGGAAAAAAACAGGACACTTCCCATTCACGTTTTCTCACTTGGATATTCTTTGAAATTCAGTGGATTTTATTACCACTTATGGGAATTCCTCAATACCCATCTAATTCTGTATATTTGGAAATTTCTCAAGGAAACCCATTGCCAGGGACTGTTCTGCTTTATTCATAAAATGCTGTTTGGTAGAAAATTCCTGTGATACTGACCTTATAATTTTCAGCACTAAATTCTTCATATTTCCAGCCTCAAACTGAAAACAAGTTGGAATGTTATTCCAAAAATCACTGCACAACAACAGACAAGTGAGTCAAATCAACTTACTGCATGTTTAAGGGTCAGCATCTCATACAGGACACAACCTAGGGACCAGACATCGCTGGAAAGTACAATGGAAATAATACTTTACTCACACAAACAATCACAAACACAGGATAGTTTTATTGCAGCCTATCCCTGGGTGTTTTTATTGCTGAAAACCCATGACCACACAGCTAAAAAATCCAAGATGGTGCCCGATCAATGAACAGACCAGGTTTTCTGCGATAAAAACACCCAGGAACCACCTGCAAGCAGGCTATACCTACAGGATGGTGGATGGTGGAGTCTTAGCAAAACATTAAGAATCCCCCTGATATATTTCAATGGATGTCTCAGAATATCAGATGTCCACATTTTTGACTTCCCAGAGCTAGTTTAACAATTGTAGAGCACATCCTGATATGTTTCTGGTGCTGGATGGGATTCCTGGAGGCTCCATCTCAGATTCTATAACCATGGGCAGGGTCATCCTGGCAACGTACTTATTTATCATGATTTTACCCCACTACACAGTTTATGCTATATATCAGAATTTTCCTTGCCACATATCATTTTACCCCTACTACTGGCATGCACTTTGGGGGAGGTGGGGAATGGGAGGGGTGGATCATGCACACTTTGCATTTACTAACAAGCAGTATTACTAACCTCTTATTGTTGATTTTACCCCACTACACAGTTTATGCTATATATCAGAATTTTCCTTGCCACATATCATTTTACCCCTACTACTGGCATGCACTTTGGGGGAGGTGGGGAATGGGAGGGGTGGATCATGCACACTTTGCATTTATTAACAAGCAGTATTACTAACCTCTTATTGTTATATGGTCTGTTTTCCACTATTTCAGGGGAGAGGTAATATGGTGTGCCAATACAGGTCCTTGCCAGCTCAACAGTACTAACAAGAAAACAAAAACATATAATGATTTTACAGTAGTAGAAGATCATCAACTTGAGGCATCCATTTAAACAAAAATACAGTCACATGGAATGAAACTTGTGTTACCTGTGTAATACTCTAGCAATTCCAAAGTCACCCATTTTGACAATGCCATGGCGTGTAAGAAATATGTTCTACCAAAACAAAAGAAAGGAAGGACTTTTCAATTACATTATTTTTGTTTTGTTCAAATGAAGAAATTTCTAAAATAAGGAGTAACTTTTTGCACAGCCTCAAGGGTGTGAATTCAACGTTCTCTCTTTTCAGTGATAGAGATCTATTTGTTTATTGTGTATCTATGATAGATGAATCGATAATTCCTTTAACAGCTAGATTTATATGTGATTTAATGTGTCAATTTGAGTTGTTATAAATATGTATGTGCTTCCCATGTACCTAGTAAGGTTTAAGTGGGATAAAGGATTATTATTATTATTATTATTATGTACATTGTACTACTGTTATTAAGTTATTGCACTCATAGCAAACTTTTCCGAGAATAGGAAAAAGTCAATAACATTGTACAACAAGTACCGGCAACAGATTTGATTACCATTTACAATACCAAATATGGGGGAGGTGCCCCTTTCAAATTCTTACGCACTACTGAATTCACTCAACTGTTTACAACCCACAAAAAATAATGATGGATCATTTTTTTTCCTGGGTGCTAACTGTTTAGTTAAGTCTGCCCTTTGGTATAACATAGGTCATAACATAGACATCTGACCTGTGATTTGATGTCCCTGTGCAATATCTTCCTGTCATGAACATGCTTGAGTCCAAGGCAGATCTGAACAAACCAGTCCATGACCTAAATGTATGACAAACACAAGACAAAGTATAGGAATCATGATCACATTCAAAATGGATATGACCTGCAGTCACTAGGGCATAATACACACCTGTTCTTCTGAGAATAGTATTCCTCTTTGACCATTTATTTTCTTATATAAATCGCCTGTTGAAATGGAATTATAGAATTATAATATTTTACCATATTGCCACTTTAGAGACACAACATCCAGTCAATAGATCAAATCGGCTAGCGGTGTTTACAACTTGTTGCCACCAAATTCAGATATGTCATGATTCCTTTGGGTGGCTACAATTGACTAATTTTTCTCACTCGACCAAGTGCACAAGTGTTGTGCAGAACTAACAAAAGTCCCCCCCCCCAATAATCATCACATGATTGAATTTGGTGGCAAAAAAGAAGATGTTAACACTGTTAATCGATTTTGTCTACCCATCAAATAAATTTGAAACAGCATGCATGTAATTGGTAAAGCCTTAGCCCTGAGGCCAGAGTCTTTTAAGTGATTCCTGCTCTTTTCTTTAGAAATGCTTTCAGAATATAACAACCTCCAGGATACAAAGCGTGCATACTTTGGCACTCACTTCGTGAAATCATGGTCTCCCGCTACTAACTATGGTGAAATGCAACAGAACTACGAACATGCAGCAGGGGCGTAGCCAGGATTTGGAGTCACATCTGTACAAATGTATGGTGCCCCTTTCCAGCTTTCAAATTATTTTTTTTTATAAAAAAGGGGGTTCACAGGCACAACAGTACCACCCTTAGCTATGCCCATGCAGCATACCGTACCGCTCTCGAGTAACGTAACGTTATACTCGCGAGCCGTGAGTCAAAAGTCAACACTCGAAAGACTTGCGGCTCGCGAGTAATTTTATAATGAGGAGCTCATTAAACAAGTTCACTAGATCCACTCGAAATGGGTCTGCTCGCGAGTCTTGCGAGTGTAGGAAATTTACAGGCGAAGATCAACCCATCTAAATCCGATAGAATTGTTCAGAAGGGCTTCTTTTCATGTTACAAAACTAGAATTTCGCAAGAATTTCCAGACTACCGTAACGTTAAAAGATATAGCTACCGTACAAACTACGGTAATGAAAGTAATATTTGAAGCGTTCTTCTCACGTACGTTTTGAGGGGTCTATTTTCAAAGCGAGCGCAAAACTTCGAAGTTTAGGTTTGAATTTGTGTCCGACCTTCAACAAGCTTAGCGTAGCGACGAGACGCTAAAGTTTTCTGTGAAATGTTTCGCTGGTTTTTCTTTCCTAGTAATAAAACACTAAATAATAACTATGAAATAATTAAAGTACTATAGGTAAGCTTTCTTCTTTCCTAAGTTTTGTGGGGTTTATTTACGAAGCGAGCGAGAAAACTTGGAAGCTTACCGTGGGTTTGTGCCCGGCCTTCATGCTCGGTAATCAACAAACTAGTGAAAACATGCTAGAATATAGGTGAACTGTTTCACCGATACCGGCAGTAATACAACACAATAATAACTATGAAAGTACTATAGGTAGCTTTCTTCTTTCGTTAGTTTTGTGGGGTTTATTTACGAAGCGAGCGAGAAAACCAGGAAAACTTCAAGGCTTTTGACTTCGTTCTATCGGCATTCAACAGACTTAGGTGTTATTTTAGCGACAAGACGCTAAAAGTATCGGTGAAATGTTTCACCCGTTTCCTTTCTTAGAAATAAAACACTAAATAATAACTATGAAATAATTAAAGTACTTTACTAATATATAGTGGAGATAAGGAATTAACCTTGTGTGAAAGCTAACATGCTAATGAAATGGTCCCATGTGTGCTTCTGAGCGTTAGCCCTAGTAAGAGGAGAAAGAGAAAAAATCTCTGACCCCGAGAGGGATTCGAACCCACGACCTTCAGAATTGTACATCCGATGCTCTAACCAGCTGAGCTATCCAGGTCAGACTGGGAGCAAGTCGGGGTAAATTAGATGTTATGTTCGCGGTAATGAAGTGAATATATGTAGATGTTCAGGCAAGCCTGTGGCCACGTAGCACTAAGTTCAACAGAGTGGAGATAAGGAATTAACCTTGTGTGAAAGCTAACGTGCTAATGAAATGGTCCCATGACGTGTGCTGATGAGCGTTAGCCCTAGTAAGCGGAGAAAGAGAAAAAAAAAGAAAAAAAAGAAAGAGGTCAGAGATGTTTTCTCTTTCTCCGCTTACTAGGGCTGACGGCTCATCAGCCCACATGGGACCATTTCATTAGCACGTTAGCTTTCACACAAGGTTAATTCCTTATCTCCACTCTGTTCAACTTAGTGCTACGCGGCCACAGGCTTGCCTGAACATCTACATTATATATTCACTTCATTAACGCGAACCAGAAACATATAAGTGAGTTGAAACATGTAACACACATACATTGCTTTAGTGCCAAGCTGCGGAATATTCGCAGAATGAACAATTGAACTGATTTGAAAATAATGTTGTTGAAAGACTCCAAGATGTTAAATGTTAGTATATAATCACTTTCTACTGTTGCTCTACTTTATTTAAGCGAAAAATGAAACATTATGCAAAGAAAACCTGCTTGGGTTAGCAGTCGAGAGTTCATTATTGACCAAATATGGTCATAAACTCGATACGAATAATCCGAAGCTTGGTTCACCGTTACATGTTTCAACTAAGTTATATGTTTCTGCGCGAACATAACATCTAATTTACCCCGACCTGCTCCCAGTCTGACCTGGATAGCTCAGCTGGTTAGAGCATCGGATGTACAATTCTGAAGGTCGTGGGTTCCAATCCCTCTCGGGGTCTGAGATTTTTTCTCTTTCTCCGCTTACTAGGGCTAACGCTCATCAGCACACATGGGACCATTTCATTAGCATGTTAGCTTTCACACAAGGTTAATTCCTTATTTCCACTCTGTTGAACTTAGTGCTACGCGTCCACAGGCCTGCCTGAACATTTACTAATATATGCTTTCTTCTGGCGTAAGTTTTGTGTATTTTATTTACGAAGTGAGCGCGAAAACTTCAAAGTTTAGGTTTGCAACAAACTTAGCAACAAGACGCTCAAGTATCTTAGAATGTTTCGCCGGTTTTCTTTCCTAATAATAAAACACTAAATAATAACTATGAAATAACTGAAGTACTATAGGTAAGCTCTCTTCTTTCGTAAGTTTTGTGGGTTTATTTACGAAGTGAGCGAGAAAACTTCGAAGTTTACCATAGGTTTGAATTCGTGCCTGGACTTTTCGCCGACAACGACACGCTAAAACATAAACTTAAATTATGCGCCTGCTCGCGAATCTTCCAGTGCAGGAAATTTACAGGCAAAGATCAGCCCGTCCAAACCGGTAGAATTGTTTATTATTTCAGAAGGGCTTGTGATCGTTTTCAGCGATGGATTCAGCGAAGTCTAGAGAAGTACAGCGCCATAATTCTTAAGCGCATATTTGTGTTTGGAGTCTAACTAGAGTGATAAACAACAAAATGGCGCTGAACAAAATTTCCGGCGTCTTCTTTAATAATCACTTGATAAGAACACGCCACTTTTTCATTTGAAGCTAGTATGATATTTTTATTTCAAGAACATCTTTTAAACTGAAACTTAAGATTAAAAGAAGTATATATGGGTGGTCTTCTTTTCTGAACCGGTTTGCGATCTTCCGTGTAGTTTCGGTACGATGTTTGGCCGATGTTTTTGCTTTGGACGTTCATTGATAAAGTTTACTCGTTTGAACCTGTAGAGCTGCCAGTCACTCGCAAAATGCGAGTGACTTTTTAAATATCATGAATATTCCAATGGAAAAATACTCGCGAGCCGCGAGTCTTTCGAGTCTAGAATTTTCACTCGCGATTGGGGGTTACGTTACTCGAGAGCGGTATGGTATGCATTCATTATAATGTAGCTGGAATTGCTCATTGTTTTGCTTATAATTATAGGCATTGGGTTTTTCTGCGACGTAAATCAAATCGCCTAGTGCAGTGAATTGGCTTCTGTCGCGACATGTCTCACAAGAGAAGCCAAACAAATGCACTTGGCAAGAATTGGATTGGCTCACACGGATTGCATTGATTGACAACGCAGAAAACCCAACTACCAAACTCTTAAATGTAACAACGCCGAAGTCGTGTGTTACCTGAAACAGCTGTAATAGAAAAGTCCAACATACCTCCATCACAGTAGTCCATAACAATGTACAGATTCCCATTTTCTGAAGCCGAGAACAAAAATGCCAAGTGAACTACATTTGATAATGTCCATTGACTGTTATTATACAAATCTGATGTCTGAGCATAGAGTAATTTCAGCATGAGTATCAAAATAGGAACACACACTGCTCTTATCCAATAAGAAATGAAATAAATTCAACAACCAACCAATCAGAGGATGAAGATCAAATACTTCAACCAACAGCAACAAATATTAGAAAATGTAAGTTTGACATAATTTAAAAACTGAAATATCTTCTATGTTAAAGATCTGCACACAATAGCAGAAATGTATAATCTCCCAATATAATCCCCAGCTCCAAACCCTGGTCAGAATTGGCTTGGCGTAGAAACTAACTTCTAGCTTTAAAACTATGAAATTTGCATGTCAGTTTTTCTTTGGCCGGCACCTTTCTTTGGCAGCCGCCTACTTCGAAACATTCTGACAGCCCTGTTACAGACAGTGAAAGTTAAAAAATATGACTCATAATTTGTGATACCCACTGTTCCCCATGCTGACTGCAACATAAGTAAGCACTACATGGTGAACTATGTTGAATGATAAGTTATACATGTTACAGATTATACCTTCAAAAGATTCTTGATATGAAACAATGTTAGGGTGTTTAAGTTGTGAAAGAACTTTGACCTGAAAAATAAACCATGCAAAAGTGTACTAAATGTCATTTGGTTGTGATTTCAAACGAATTAGAAAAGCATGTACTCTTCCATTTAGGGCCTGTTTTTTTTTTCAGTATGAGCCAGCCCAGTACCTAAGTGGGCTAGAGAGTTTCTGGCCTGTTTGCATCACAACTACTTTCCTTATAACATTTGTGTTGTGTTTGTATAACAAAACGGCCTAACCCAGTTGCAGAGATCTCGGCTGCTCGAACTGGGATCCCGGTAACTGGGTCAGCCTGCCTCACTCTGAAACACAACACACGTTTTATTGGGAAAGCAGTTGTGATGCAAGCCATCCCAGCAAACCAATATTTCTGAAGTTTGTTTGTCAAAAATCAAAAAATCGTAAAAAAGTCTAAAAGGTCACTAAGGTCGTTCTTACACCCATCCCTTCAAATAATAAAAATTTATTTACAAAAAAAATAAGAAAAAGGTTAATGAAGTAGTAGTGGCAAGAGGGTTTCCCATTTGGAATAGTGATAATCAACTTTATTTCTTTTGGTTGCAATAGAAAGTTCAATTCTATAAACATACGTATCCCAGCAAATGTGCCAGACAGCATTTAGGATCTGTCTGGCCTGCTTACTGGGATGGCTTGCCTCTGAACAAGCCCTTAGAAGTGCCATTGTTATGTAACACAACTACCAGGAATACAACTACCACATGTTTGTATTATAAATTATTAGACATTGTCCAATCAAAATCAACAAAATTTCTCAGACCAATTCTGATATGATCAGTCAGAATGCCTGGTCAATCCAGGGCTGGAAATTACACCCGTATGAGTCTCTTTTGTGACTAAACGTTTCTCATTTGTATTTTAGATACTTTTGCCCACTGTCTGTAAAATGTAATAAAAAATAAAAATAAATAAAATACAACTAAAAATTGACACTTTTGTCCAAAATGTGTCCCCTTTTCCCTTAATTTCCAGCCCTGCAAGCACAGGGCTCTTTAGTTTTCTTTTAACAAAACAAAATTGTTGACATATGAGAATACAATGTCTGTTCAATTTTCATGTACTGGTATATCCATGTAGCTGTCAACACACCCGCATTAGACGGGTGTCACAAGATTTTGAAGCCTGTCACCCACATGATTCTTGAGAAAATTTTCATACATTTACTGCATTTCACCCGCATTGTCACTCAGGAATTTTTCATACATTTTCTGTATTTACCAGTGCCACGTGAGGGACAATCTCAAGATTTTTGACCAAGTTGGGTTGACAGGTATGTATATCTGACCAAAGTACAACAGTGGTTGATTGGACATGTGCCAGGTCAGGTAAAACATATGTTTCTATGCATGTACAAAGTGAATTCCCCTTGGTTGAGTTTATGGGCAAGAACTTAGAATAGATACTCCCTAAGTAGATTGCTATATCTCTAATGGCGGGAACTTGCCCTGCTTAGTACATTCCTACAAAAACCTGTGCCAAATCAATATCATGTAGCAAAGAAAGCATAACAGAAAACATATAAGAAATGTCAGCTCAAGTGAATACTCTCAACGTGTTGTGGGAATAAATAGTTCTCCCAGGGCCGGCTACAAGTGCCATAATTTCGAGCGGGTTTGAATGAGCTTTTACGAAAGCATCAGTTCAGACGATGCACAGAGAGGTTTTAAATGTAATTCCCCCATAGATGTTACAAGAGAAGAACCTGACATTTTCAGACAACAACGAGAGAAGATCTAGACTATTCAAAATTATTGTGGTTATGAACAATATAACTGTCATAACTGGTATTCGCACTCAGCGGTCACTTGGAAACCGTGTAATCAACTACTGAGAAACACTCCATGACAACTTCCCTTCCTAAATTTACCTCTTTTCTCGATTCCTCCCGCTCTTTTGGCTTCATCTGCAAAGGAAGTAAGCATTTTAAATTCATCCTAAAGCAATACTCCTTCTTGAAGCCATAATCTGAGGTACTAACCCGAGAAATGCTGATTTCCTTGATGACATAGTGTTTCCCGTCGTTTCGCTTCTTCACGAGCAAAGCCTTTCCGAACGACCCTTCGCCAATTTTCTTCACTCGAACGTACCGATCCATGGCTCGGAAAAGAATATTGATCTCCTTGTGGAGCTCCTATATCGACTTTTCTTCTGCCATAATTTGGGTGGTAAATAATGAACAGAATTTGGAAAGTTTTTCAAACGGACGAAGAATATTTTGGTTTCAGAAATGGCGCCCAATTTTATGCGCCCGCGTTTCTGCCTTTAGCAGCGGTATGCTATTAAAAGAAATGCGCAAAAATGCACAGGGATCCCGTTCTGTTCAAGTTTGAGTCATTCAACATACAGTTATGCAGGGGCGTAGCTAGGGGGGTCCTGGGGTGCCTGTGATCCCCATTTTTAGAAGAAAAATACATAAAAATAAATATTAAGAAAAAATCGGAGAGCTGGAAAAGGCCACCATACATTTGTACAGATGTGAACCTCTTTCTCAATTCCGGGCTATTCTACGACCCTTTATCCCGCCCCAATGCGTTACAAAATATTTTGTCATTGTCTCATGACCACATTACGTTGTTGCCCTGTCTGCTCTAAAGAGTCACTCACTGGGGTTGTTTGGGGAGAAAACTTTCCCTTCATCGCGTAAACCGCGTTTCAAGTCGTTCAATCGAATGGCAGTTAGAAAGTGCCTTTCCTAACAGCCTATTTCAGACTGAAAAAGTTGCACCATCACAACTGGGCATGTCTGTGGTAGCCCGCGATGCGTCATGGAAGGAAATAAGTATACCAAATCATGGACACTGGTTTTCAGGATAATTATAGCCATACTTTTCACTTTGTTTATGCCAAATGATTGTACAACAGACTACATCGCTCGCAACAAATTTTGCACTGGGATAACACGAGAATTTCGTTCTTCTTAGTTTCTCTCATACACCGTGTGAAATGCGCATAAATGGTGATGTTTTATTGCGGACCGACCCATCATGAGAAAAATGATGTAAGGATAACCAGTTCCCTGGGATAACTATTGAGTTGCCGAACACTAAAATACGAACAAACTGAACAGTGAAAACCCATTTGTAAATTTACTTCAAGCCTACTTCTTGGGTAGCTCTATTAACAAAGATTACTTCAAACAAATGCTGCAGCACTGCAGTTCTAGCAAGTACCAGACAGCAACAGTCTTTATAACTTCACTCATCAGAGGAGTCGGAGTCGGTATCACTACCTGATGACGCCACCACAGGTGCAGGAGGGTTATTATATAGGGGTAAGTGTCCAACCCTGCCTTGATAATCTTCCAGTAAGTAGAACGCCACCTCGTGGGGATTGTGACATGCCATCCACCGCACAGTCATGAACTTCCAGTGCCCTTTACCCTCGCCGCTCAAGTACGCGCCAATCGATAACCCGTCGTTGCCGCTGAAATGCGCATTCAAACAGTCCCGTATGCTGCTAAAGTAAGGGTTCCCGCCAATGTAGATGACGTCATGGTTGCGTAGTATCTCGTATACACCGGACATACGTACTGCTTCTTCTACGTTGAAACTGTGAAAACGAAAAGAAAAGATAATATCGAAGTGCCGTTTGTACTACATAGCCAGACGTGTGCAGGGCTGGAAATTGGGACCAGGTGGACGCCTGGGCGACGACAAATCAGGGCTAGGCGACGAAAATTTCAACTTTGGCACCAGTTGGCGACCAAATATTTTGGTACTCTTTTCAAGCTTGATGACACTTGATGACCAAAAGTTATGTTCAAGCGACCAGTTTTTTTGCACTTGTTTGCCAGAAGAAAACAAGTTAATTTTGGTGGCACAGAAGGGCAAGCAACAGGACAGCATACTGTTACAAGACCATGAGGGGGTTGTTCTCTTCCTTCTATGGGAACTTTACGCACAATGAATAACTGTCATAGCATGCTACAAGATACAAATTCAAGAGCCGCCGATTTCCCGGGGGGGGGGGGACTCCCATATTTTTGGGGCGGGGGTGCTCGTGGGGAACTTTCGATTTTACCCCTAAAAGGTACCTAAAATGGCGTCGCTTAGTTGATTTTAACTCCTAAAAGGTACCAAGACGTTTTTTCCCTCCTAATTTTTTCCCGTATTTTTTACGAAGGAAAATACGTCTGAAATTCAGGCTACCAACAAGTGTGACTTGCTTGACTTGCTAGAGCGGACCTCTAACAGGTACCTATCGCTGGAAAAAATTGCAAGTTTTAGAATTTTACCCCCTAAAAGGTACCAGAGGCCTGATTTTAAACCCTAAAAGGTACGACGAGCACCCCCGCCCCAAAAATATGGGAGTCCCCCCCGGGGCCGATTTTCAGTAGTAGAAAACAAAACGCCAAGTGAAGGCACTCAGCTAATCAGATCCGAAACCCATCCAACCAACCAATCAGGAGGCGAAGTAAGTACGACTTGCGTTTATAGTCGTGACCGAAGAAAACACTGACGATTGCAGGACTACACAAGTAATCATTTGTTTGTTTGTTGGTTCGTAATCTGATTGGCTGGAAGAGCAAAGTCACGATGCTCAGGCAATTGAAACGGGAAGAAAAAGGAAATTTGATTTACTTTCGACACTCATCTGAAATAACCTCTAGTTGATATAAAGGACAAGTACTCTGCGCCTTTGTAACTTGTCGCGTACCCGCACCCGTACCTAGCTTTTTTAAGGACAAGTACTCTGCGACTTGTTACTTATCGCGTACCCAACCTGTACCTTTTCAACGCGCTATGAAGACGCTGTGTGCTCATCTTTTGGCGGTAAAAGGCCATTTTCTTGAAATGCTCTTCATCCAGTTTTACGTCCATGACTTCGGATGGTGCAACTGATGAAACGAAGATATCAACACACATCACATATAATACTTTCTTGAAAGACACGAATCCTGAAATTTATCTGGGACAGAGTTTATTGTTATTATTATTATTATTAGAGAAAATTAGCTGATTAGAGGCGCCAAGTGAATCCTTATAAAGAGACATAGAGCGATTTTAAGAAGAGATTTACTTTCGTCATCTGAAAAGGAAAGAACATCGTTTGAGGCTCGTATCGGTTTTGGTGCTGAAGGAATTTACGCCACTTGCTTCATGTTGTACCAATCATCCCTAAAATGAACATCACCCCTCAAAAACATAATGCCTGTCCTTTACTGGCAGTACAATTCTTTAAAATTAAATTTTAGAGAGACCAATAATAGTCAATAATCAAATGCTGATCATTTTGTAACACGAGAAGCAACTGTTCAATCACTTTTTTTCGGTTTCGTGGATATGCACTGCGCTCTTGCCGGTTTCGCGCCACTGTCAGAAATGATCTCCCACCAAGTGAATGAAGAATACACTAAACAGAATAAGCTATTCTTGTACTTGCTAAACAAGATTTTTAAACCACAAATCGTCGCGCAATGCTATAAAAGAATGCTTGGCCTACTCTACAATTCCTAACAATTGCTTTCAAAATGACAACTGTGAACTAGCGAGAAAAGCTCTCATTCAGATACTTACATTTCGAGGACAGATTCTAACGTGTGCAAACTAAACGGCTTGCCGTGCTGGGAAGAAAAACTGGGCAATTAAACCATGGCAACTTTCTAAAAGAACGAGAAACGTCAACGATAATGAGTTTATGACACTAATGGATGTTTCGATGCAAACTGTTTGACGTCGCCAGATTTCGTCTTACAGCGCACAATAGGTGTGAATAAGAATTTCACATTAGAACACTAATGGAGAGCTCCCGCGCGTTCTTCAAAAAGCGCGCTCACGTTTTGCCACAACTCTGTTCGTCATAAGGAAAAGGGCTTCAGAAAAAAATGATTACGCATTCGAATTCTAAGAATTCTAAGTTATATTCTTATTATTAATAATAATAATAATAATAACGTGCTTATATATAGCGCTTTATCCTCGCGGCTCAAAGCGCTTTACATTAATGGATAACTCATCCTATAAGAACCAGCCTTATAAACATGAGTGTGTGTTAGTATTGTGAGTTCTGTGACACTGAGGTTGGGCAACTTCCGACGGTCCTATTGGTTCTTTAACGTCCCTCTGGTTCCGGTTAGTGTAGTGTATGTGAGAGACGGGGCCTACGGTTTAACGTCCTTATCCGAGAAAGACGCGAAGGTCTAACCATTTGCAGATGTTAGAGCAAAGGCAGCACCTTCTCCTCAATTATTAGAAAAAGACCCTGAGTGTTGGCCCGGCCAGGGTTTGAACTCCCAACCTCCCGAACATAAGCCCGGCGCTCTACCACTGCGCTAACCGG
The DNA here is from genome assembly GCA_033964015.1 of Scolanthus callimorphus. NCBI lineage: Eukaryota > Metazoa > Cnidaria > Anthozoa > Actiniaria > Edwardsiidae > Scolanthus > Scolanthus callimorphus. Next base: position 14,479,578 of record CM066920.1, on the reverse strand, counting down.
TCGTCTGAATAAAGAAGAGGGTGCGCGCTTATAGCTGGCATCATTATTACCACAAACTATTCGCATTTTTTTACCAAAGCGACGGATAAACTAGTACACATGTAGCGCGCCAAATTTGTGTTATGCATGTTTTCCCGAGTGACTAAACTAGGAAACATCGCACGCTTGTGTCCCGGAACCTGTATTTTATACGCCCAAGTGGAAATCAGCTATACTTTGTTGTCTAGTAAGGTTAGCGTGTTTAAATATATTTGTCTCAACTCATCTCAACCACACATTAGCACGCTTTCTTAGCCTTCAACTGTTCATTCGCGCTTAACGAAAATGAAAACAAATCAAGCAAGAATAGACGATTCCAGCTATAACACGCGCGCGCTGCATGTCGGTATATGTGGGACATTTGTCAAAACAAACTGATAAAAAGGCGCGCGCTGCATTCTGGTAGTTGTGGGACACGACTCGGGGCATTTCTGAATAAAGAAGAGGGTGCGCGCTTATAGCTGGCATCATCCATTGGCAGCTGAAATTTACGTTAGTGTCTATCTATTGATGTTGAATAAAATAATGTCTAGCTAGTAATCCTGCTAAGCAAAAGGCTATTCAGATGCTCTAGTGCGTTGAACCGAATGGACGATTCCAGCTATAATACACGGGCGTGCTGCATGTCGGTAGATGCGGGACATTTGTCAAAAAAACTATTAAAAAAGCGCGCTCTGCATTCTGGTAGTTGTGGAACACGGCTTGGGCATTCTTGGGCACAGTTTCTGAATAAATAAGAGCTCGCGCGCTTCTAGCTGAAATCATCAATAGCGACCATGAATTAAGCACAATACGTAGCTTTATGCGCGCGCGCGAATGCCTTTCTTACGCGCGCGCTTCCCTCAGCGTTGCTCGTCATTGTTTATTTGTTTTCTTCATGGTAACAAGCGCTGCAGTTTGGCCGAGAGATTAAAACGTTCACGCGCGTGAACAAAAATCTTTGCTAAAATGTCTGACAGACATGGCAGATTACCAGACGTACCGTACTTTCCAGAATGGCAATCCTACCGTTGGGAAAATCTCGCAAAGGACCAAGAACTACAGTACGGCTTTCCCACCGAGCGGAGAAACACTAGTAATTCACATGAGTTTGGGAAAGTGGACCCTCGCCGAAACAGTAGCGCTAGAATGTCTAACGAATCGATGAGCTACTCAGAGGGGCGTTGCCCCTGGGGTCCTGTTGGGCGCTCGGAGAAAGACACAAAGGAAGACGATCACCAAAGTCAGCTTGTGGACGCGCTGAAAGTAGGACTGGCGGACATCTTGTCGAGTTCGCGAAGAGAAGACGCCTCGTTTCAGAAAGATTCCAGCGCGCATTTATTCTCCGAAGACCCTCAATCGAGATGCTACGATATGTTTCGTAGAAGTCCGATTGATGCCCTCTCCGCAGCTCGTACCAGCTACTATTCGCCGTCGGCCTCGGATTACCTAGAACAGTTCAATAGAGGTGATTACTTCAGGCGTCGACCGAGCTTCTCTGGGGATGATTTTCAGGAAGACGGCGTGTCAGATCTTTCTACTTCAGAATCTCGCTCGAGTGTCAATGGTGATTTTGATTACGGGAACTCGGAATCTAACCAGGGCGATAATGAAGGGGATTGCTTTACAGATTCAAGTGGTAGCGAGAGAGTGGAGCAGAGTGAGGAGCAGAAACCAGACGATGGTTCTCCCAGGATCAAGGGCGCTGATTTTCCTCCAAAGGAAGAAGACTTCAATGTAGAGTCACAAGTAATTGATAAAGAAGAACGGTTCAAGGTGCCAGCATTTCCCGCTATACCTGAAGAGGACGATGACCTCGGAGAAAAGTCTTCAGATGAGAACATCATCATCGAGAAAGCTGAGGAAGATTCCTACTGCATGAAAGACCAAAACGACTTGAATAAAGAAGCGGACCCGGTCCTCAAATGGGATGAAGCAGAGCCTGTCGAGAACCAAGTTGTGAGGAACGAATCCACCGAGGTGGCTGGGACATCTTTAGATGATATCATCACCAAACTAGAGAAAGAGGAAAGAGAATCACTCAAGGAATTCGACAAAGGTATTTGTTTTGGGAACTCATTTGTACTAGATTCTCGTTTCGCACCAAATGACCGTTTCTCAAACACGCGAGAATTTTTATGAATTTTTTGTAAACGGGAAAACTGACTTAAATATTCAAAATATTCCAAATATTCAGGTGGGTAGACAATTTTCCGTATACTGGACGCCCATAAAAAATATTGGGATGCTCGATCTATCTTATAGAGACTATTGAAGTTGCTATCGCCTGAAGTTGTTCTCACATAAAAATACAAATCCAGCTCAGCAACTACACCTTCAGAGAGTTTGATCGTGGCATTGCTATCTCTTAAGGCCCGTTCACACGGCGCGATCTTAGCTGCGATTTGAGGTGCGATCGTCGACGTCATATCGCGCGGTGTGAATGGGCGGCGATTTGGCTCTGCGATATTTGTCCGTTTGTTAGCGATCTAAAGAAATCGCACCCGCATCACAGTGGAATTTGAACATGTTCAAACCGCCTGTGACGTCCCGGCTACATCACAAGTGAAATCGCCGGCCGTTCACACCGCGCGATATGACATCGCCATGGGATCGCCACAGAACTCGCACCTCAAATCGCAGCTGAAAATCGTATAATGGAAACGGGCCTTTGGGGGCATATCTTTTATGAGCCACGCCCATTTCGCAATCTCTTGGGGGTGAATTAATTTCACTCCCACCCATCCTGTGGGTGGATTTATCATTTTGGGTCACCGCGATCTCTGATAGCCATGGACCCCCTGGTACTAGTGTGTTTTTAGTTTAGATATGTTTTTACCGATAGATGTCTCCGGGATTTGGTAGAAAATATTTTGTGTTACAATTTCTTCAGTCTAAGCGTAGATTGAAATTGGAGCCGATAATTAGAATGTGCTAGGGCTTAATGCTATGGCTTAGAAGAGAGAAAGTATGGCGTGTGTGTGTCATGTTTAATAATTCATTCTGGAAAAGTGCAGTCCTACATGGAATAAGTGGAGCTTTATAGAATGTACCGTCGTATGTTTATCTGATATATTATTTACATATTTGCAGGAAATGAAGATGACGAGTTCTTGCTGCCCAAAGAGTGCGATGACTGTACACCACCGTCCCTGTCGAAGACTCCGCCTCATAAGAAGGGGGACCACAAAAAGGGGATGGCACTAGAAGGGGCAAAAAGTGGGGATGTCAGGAAGCTTGGTAGCACTATAGAACCTGTGGTCCACCCCCAAAGCGCCCCCACTGCCATCATTCCTCCCGCGCCGCCCCCCCCACAACCCTACAATCCTTGGCTCTCACCGGAGAAGCGCTCATATGCTGAAGTCCTGAAGCTCGGGCTCCAAAATGCGGCCAAGCAAAACTTTGGTAAACAAATGTCGCTCTTTCCGCCGCTTCGAAGCCCGAAGGAGACTCGGAAATCTTCGAAGAAGACTCGAAAGGAGCGAAGAAGAGGCGACCGGACGGGGAAGAAGGAATCGGATATGAGGAGTAGCCCGAGAAAGAATGGATCTCCTCGCCATTCAACTCGCGCCTCGGGTGTCGTATATCAATCCGGAACTCCGTCTGATAAATCGGAGGTTGATAAACGTGGAAAACCACAAGCGAGCGGCAGTTCGGGCACTCAAAGGCAAGCGGGCAGCAGCGTGAAACACAGAGAAATGGGTGGACTAGAGGACTGGCAGGACGAGACCCCAGAAGATACCTCGGTTATCTCCCAGTTGGACGAAACATTTGTTGCGGAAGAACTACTCAGAGAGAAAATCAAGACGGAACAAATCGCGATGCTTCTCCAAGAGGCGAAGTTGACTCTTACGAAGTTGACTACAGAGTGTTTGGGGTCTTACGAGAAAGTTTCTTCACTGAAGGCAAAAAAAGGCCCGGTCACTTGTACTCAGACCATCCGGGCGCTTCAAACCCAAGAGGTCAACAAAGCATTGCACATGAAAGAGCTCGCTAATCGTTTGCATCAACTGACAGAGTTCGGCATTGGAAACGCGGAGGAGTTCAGAGAAATCAAGGACATTTTAAACTCCCTACACTACTTGCAAACTCGCGACAAGTACTTCGTCGAGCAGGGTGGAAACAATCTGGAGCGAGATGGGAAACCCTCCAAGTATCAACTGGAAAAGAGTTCCTTGTTTTTCGCGCTCGGTGCTCTAGCGTTTTTGCTGTTTTTGTACCTTTTCCAAGGCGATTGGTTGGTCTTTGGAATTTTAGGCCTTCTCTTAGCGTCCTGTTTCTACTATGAGCGCGAGATTATCGCCGCTGTTGAGACTTTCATCGAGAAAGAAAATCCAAACAGCAAGTAGAACAGAAAACTCACAAGAAACACTGAATATTTCTAAAGACTAACTCCGATTGACTTCTGTTGCAATTGCATATTGATTTAAACTGCCTTTTTTTACGCCTTGATTCTTACAATTTAAACCAAAGCGCTGTTGACGAGTAATGTGAAGAATAAATAAAGAATGTTTTGTATATTTGGTTCTAGTTCACATGGTTTTCCTGGATTAAGGCTGGTTCTCACTGGAACGCAAGCGCAGACGCAAGCGCAGACGCAAGCGCAGACGCAAGCGCAGACGCAAGCAATATTTACACTTGCCTTGGGCTTGCATCCTGCACTTGCACTTGCGTTCCAATGAGAACCAGCCTTAAGGCCCAATTCATGCGTCGTGCCAACGTCGTGTCGAATCTATTTAGATCGACTTCAATGTAAAAAGATCGACTTTAATTCAGACGTAGATCTTAATGTGCCGATCCCAATGAGTAAGGCCTAGGGCATACACCGAATAAGAGTCGCGTCGAATACGTTTAAAACAATAGATAATTTGTTATTTGAAAGTATAATGAAAAAAATGTCATCAGTTCGACCTTAATCCGACGTATGCCCTAGGCCTAAACCTCCATAATACATACCGATTTCCTTTCGCCTGCAGTAGTATATAATGTCTGCATAATTTATGCAGTCAGTTCGACACAGAACAACACAGTCTTCTTAGTCTTCAAAGCACTTAACAATCTAGCACCCAGTTATATACAGGACATGTTCAAACTTAGTTGTGACGTCCACTGCAAGGATACCAGAGGGGCGAGACATAAAAACCTCGTCCTTCCAAAAGTTAAGTCCACAGCTGCTAAGAACAGCTTCAGATGTGCAGCAGCGAGGCTTTGGAACGAACTTCCCAACGAGCTTAAGGACACACGCTCTGTGGCTGCTTTTGCAGCAAAACTGCGCACCCATATTTCAGCTTAGCTAGTTCTATCAAATTAATGTATATAGTATAACATTTTGTACATAGATTTCCATTCACTTGTTTTATTATGTTGTAAATATCTCTTATTTGAGGGCCACGCATACATTATCATTGTGATATCTAGTGAAACCCTCCTTAAATAAAGTAATATCTATCTATCTATCTATCTACAGAGCTCGACGCCTTTGAAACGGCATCGAGCTTGTACGTGCGGCATGACGGACGCTGTGCCGAGCAAAGTTCTTCTCGAATCTATTTAGAAAAGATAGGGCAAAATGAAGAAATTCCTTTAGTCTTTTTGTCACAAATTTTCCGTTAGTACCCCACCCCAAGTTTCGATTTTTGTTAGCACTCAAAATCTGGGAGCCACGTGACACGACCTATCCAATGGTCCTTGTCCTCTTCCCCTTGGGGAGGTGAGGGGAGGACCCTGGCGCGCGAGAATGTCTTTTTCCTTGCATTTTTACGTTTCATTCCAAGAAAATCCGTTAGAAACTTCATAAGTGCGCGCGCGAATATTCGCCATGTTTTGTTTCGCGCGCAAACATTTGAACTCTTTAAAGTTGCATCACAAACATTCACCGAAGGAATTCGGAAAGCAACTGGGATTAGAAAAAAAGCAAAAAACAAGATAATCAAGTGCCAACATATTGGATCTGGAGGGTAAGTTTGCTCAAAGTCACGTTATTATTTTTTTTTTTTGACTTTTTTGGACTACATAAATTGACAGGTGTTTTCCTATACTGTTTTCAGCAACATCATGGCTTCGCTTGTAGCTTACGAACATGTCTTCACGGAGCAAAATCTGAAATGGATAAAATATTATCGTGGGAAGATGAATGAAAAACCTCTGTTTAGTGCGCTACAGAGTTTTGACGTGAACAAAGACCCCGATACAAATACAAAACAGCCAGGAGTCTACGAAATACGAGAGGGAAATCGCATCATCTACATCGGAGGAATGGCTTCGCCGTGCAGAATCTCAGAGTGCCTTGCAGCTCATTTCAGCGGCAACGACGGCGGGTTGTCAATAGGATGGTATCTCACTGGCCCTGCCCGGACAAGATGGTCCGATTTTTATGTCCGGTGGATGCCCTGTGGTAGGCCGAGAGAAGTAGCGATGTACTTATTGCAAGATTACGAGCTTAATCACGGGAGTTTGCCGAAATACAACTTGCCTTTGATCGACGAATAGGAATGAATGAATTGCAGGACGCTTTTTATGGATTCAATAATATTTCTGTTATTAGAAAATAACTGATAAATGTTTGAGACTGTGAACAGAAAAGCTCTAATGTACAAAATCTAAAGAAAATAAAATGTATAAAATGCCATTCACTATATACTTGTTTTCCTCATTCCTGTGTTTGGTGCATTCATCGTCACTCATTACAAGGTATACAGGCTACAAATTTCAAACAAAGATCTGCTTCTTTCTTTGTGATACCTTCATAATCAACGATTGTTTCTCACTAGCTTGTGCTATGCCATCCATAGCAGGGCCGTGGCAAGCCTCCAAAAACTGGGAGGGTACGACATATAAAAAACACAAGGCTGTTTTTAGGCAAACTTTAAACACTCTATTGCGCGTTTGGCGCGCCGAAAATTTATAGCCCAGCATGTGAAATTACAACATGTTTGAGGGAACCTTGATATGCAGGGTGCAAAATCGGGAGTTTTAAAGATTGTTTGGGGAAAAACTGGGGAACGGGCCCCCCGGCCCCTGTAAGCGCTACAGCACTGCATAGCCTCGATTCCCATGATATCTAGGAACTTGTTCTCTATCAACGTTTCTTGATAAGGTTGTAATTAAGCAATAAAAGTACTTTCCGCGTGCTCTCTGCTTTCTTACAAACACGAGGGGGATGTTGGGAGAACTGATCAAAACTTGAAAGACACGAGCCGAAGGCGAGTGTCTTTCAAGTTTTATCAGTTCGACCACCATTCCCCGAGTGTTTGTAAGAAACCAGAGAGAACGCAGAAAGTATTTTTATTGCTTTTAGAAAATAACATACACACGCGCGACAGCGTTGCGTGACAATCGTGTTTCTCAGGTCTCTTACAAACACGCTATTTAACCAATCAGAATGCGCACATTCACAATACAACATAGGTGTTATTTTCTAATTACTTTTCGGCTCGTGTCTTTCAAGTTTTATCAGTTCGACCAACATATTAGAAAATAACACCTAGGTTGTATTGTGAATGTGCGCATTCTGATTGGTTAAAAAGCGTGTTTGTAAGAGACCTGAGAAACACGATTGTCACGCAACGCTGTCGCGCGTGTATGTTATTTTCTAAAAGCAATAAAAATACTTTCTGCGTGCTCTCTGCTTTCTTACAAACACTCGAGGAATGTTGGTCGAACTGATAAAACTTAAAAGACACTCGCCTTCGGCTCGTGTCTTTCAAGTTTTGATCAGTTCTCCCAACATCCCCCTCGTGTTTGTAAGAAAGCAGAGAGCACGCGGAAAGTACTTTTATTGCTTAAGAACTGCATGGCAATAAGTCAGACAAGAGACAATTGCCGGCAGATAATAAAGCACCAGACTACTGTACCCATAGCGTACCTATTTTTCATTGTATCAGTGCTTTATTCTTATCGCTTTATTTGTCCCCTTTCCCAGGATAAGTAAAAACTATGACAAGGGGAATAAAGGTTAAACTTTTTATTTTCACAATTAATTCGTGCAAGTGGATCTAAAGTGACAAAAGGTATAAAAATAAATACATTGTGCTATCTTCACGGGCCCACACAGGTACAAAACCGGACCGGAACAATTTATGGTACGGTATACAATAACGATATATAATTTCTCAGAATACTTAAACTATTTTGCCTGGTAGGGTGAAATAGAAAAACAAATCCCAACAAGTGATTTCCCTGTCATTTTGCCAACAGCGAAAGCGGACGATCGAGGAACACGTCTGACGAAGGCCCACTGTGTGTCCGTGTATCTTTTTCAACGAACGAGACACCACTAACCCCTAATCCCGTACAAAACAAAGTGTAAATATGTAGTAGTTTACTCAGGCTAAAGCTACTGCTACACTAGAACACATGTAGCGCGCAACATTTGTGTCCTGCATGTTTCTCCGAGTGGCTCAACTAGAAAACATCGCAAGCGTGTCTAGTCTGAATCACGTTACTTGTCTTGCGAATGAACATTTCTTTGTGTCCCGGCTACAAAATTTGCTGCGCGCAACAATGTTTCTCGCGTGGTTAAACTGGGAAACATTAGGAAACGCGTATCTGGCTACAAGTTGCGCGCTACATGTGTCCTAGTTAAGCCGTATAGCTTTAAGCGTCATTCGGTAAGACGGCCAGAGTTGCGTCTGTGAAATCCCGTGTGAAATCCCGTGTGAAATCGTGTTCAGGTCACGCAATCCCTTCTCCAGGACTCGGGGACACGTTTCTGATTGGCTCGCGATCACGCTATCAATTTTCTCGAATTTGATTGGCTAAACAATCTTCCTCGCACACACACTCAGCCTGCTACAGAGGAGAGAGGTTAGTAGCGGATGTTAGTAGCGTAGTATTTTTGGCTTAACTTATTATGCAAATGTATTTTTGTTTGCGTGACCTGAACACGATTAGTAACGGGATTTCACAGACGCTGAAAAGAAGCTACCAGACGCCTTCAAACCATGAAGTAATTCTTTCAAGATATTTCCGATGAACTGTCGATGAAAGAAATCGCATTTTCAAGTTACGATTAATATAAGCCCAACAAAAAAGGACTACTACTTCATTTAACCGAGGGCAGTATACTTCTATAGTTGCCCTTGACCTAGGTTCTTATATACTTTACAAAATATATATTAAATACCTTACAATTATACATATAAGTAAGTTTTGATACGAGAAAATATATTATAAAAAGGTATTTAGTATGTACACTTTATTAAATCGACACTTTGTGCAAAAATAAGTTTCGGCATTGTTCTACCATTTCATACCATAGAAAATAAAGGAACAATGCAATGCACCACGGGAAATTTGAGTGGAATCGCTGAATATACAACGGTGGTGTGGTATAGATACCCAACAAACACGTTTTTAAAACGGCAGGTTCGGCATTCGCGATTCGGTAGGAGAGCTTTTGAAGCCAAGAATAATTATCACTGCATATTAAATTTGTTGCGGTTTACATATGAAACATTTGCGGACTGCAACCTAATGCAGCGAACGTTTATCAAGAAAGTTGGGGACTCCAGATTCCAAAATTTTACCCCCTAAAAGGTACCGCAAGCCACCATTTTGACCCCTAAAAGATACAACGAGCACCCCCGCCCGACCAATATGGGAGACTCCCACCCGGAACTTTATCCCCCCTCCCGACGTTTCGCGAAAGGGTCTCCAGATAATATTGCGTAAACAAGGCTTAGCGACACATGCTAGTATCGCTAAAACAAGAGAGGTTGCGCTAAAAAAAAGAGAACCGAAAAACCGAATTTCACTAGGGACTCAGGATTTCACGCCGTTATCTAACTAAATTCACTAGAATACTCTCCAAACCCTCGCCTGAATGGTGAAGAATGCCACAGGAATCCCATATAAAATTAATCTAAAATTGCGTCACTTCTCCCTCGTCCTCGTCTTCCATCCCCTCGTTGTCAACACCATCGGTAGAGTCTGTCTCTACCGGAGGTTCTGGGGTTCCTGTGGTAGCGCTGGACAAACCACTGTCCGATTTACTGCCGGCACGCTTCAGCCCGGCCAGCAGGACGTCATCAATTGCCAGGTCACGTTGTTGCTTTTTCTGGGCCGCCGCGTCTTCGGCTTCTTGTTTCTTTTGTAGGTCAGCGGCTTGTAGCAGCTTGCTGAAGTAGGACTCTGGGTCAGCGGACAGGATCGCAGGCTCCTCAAACTCAACAATCTACAAACGAGAAATACAATTTTGAAATTGGGCCACAAGTCTTGACCAAAGTATTGGATGACAAAATGTGTTGATACTACAATTTTTTCTCACGCAAGGGATATTTTTGCTAAGTTGACCTCTTGTGGATCCTGAATTCCAAAGGAAATTTCTGCAGAAACCATCCATGGGAAAAGCTGAATTTCCCAAGATACATACATGGGAAGTGGTCGGAGCTCACAAGGACAGCCTTCGGAAATCCGAACACTTCACATGCTTCTTCCATGGGAAATTCAGCTTTTCCCATGGATGAGTTTCTGCAGAAATTCCCTGATCCTTATTTCCAAAGAACAAATAGAACTACCAGGTGTTGTAGCAGTTCACCTGCATGGCTTGGAGGTACTTATATTACGTATAGAACGGTTTCTGTTTTGAATCAGACATCAATCAGTACAAATAACGACACCCACCTTGCCAGCTTCCATGACCATGATCCTGTCCGAAGTCAGCACGGTGTTGAGACGATGAGCGATGGTCAGTAGAGTGCAGTCTTTGAACGACTCGCGGATAGTGTCCTGTAGTTTCGCATCTAAACATTAACAGATACGATAAGACGCTTGTGTTTGTCGGACCAAGTGTCGATTATAACAGCAATGGTTCAATCGCCCAGTACGAAATGCAGTATAGGCATGCACGTTTGCCCTTCCACCTTTAAGGGAGTCTGTCACGCAACTGCGCAGTTGTTCTGCGCATCTCTCAAAACAAGAAGTATCGTCCCATAACGATGGCCAGCGAAGACTAAAAACCTCAAAAACAATCGTTTATAATCTCGCTATTTCTCGATCCATCATTCTTTTTAACTTTACATATTCTTAAATAGTTATCTGATAGGATGGTCTAATTAGTTTTGCTGATGAATCAGAGTGATCGCTCCTGGAGCATGCGCGTATCGTGGCAGGCTCCCTTTAACAAGCCCCTTGGTATGTGAGCTTTCAAGTAAGTAGTTTAGGTGGCACGAGGTCGCTCTCAATTTCCTAGGAGCGGCATCTTTCATAGCCCGCTCGCAGGCGTCGGGGAGTAGTTTTTAGGTCGAGAAACCCGAGTTTGCTTTCGCGCATTCTCGAACCCAGAGCTCCCCGGCTCGTCACCTCGCGGGGGAGGCTCTGGTGACAGCCATTGACGTATGCGCGAGATTTGATACAGAGCTGTTAAGAGAAACAACTTTCTGCGCATGCCCCAATGTTCAAAATCAGCCAATCAGCGAAGGCCCTCAAATGGATGTCCCCAGAGCCTCCCTTGCGAGCAGACGAGCCGGGGAGCAATGGGTACGAGAATGGCTTTCGCGTGGCCGCCATATTTTGTCACAAATCCAAGATGGCGGCCTCGCGAAAGCAAACTCGGGTTTCTCAACCTAAAACTACTCTCCAACGCCTGCGAGCAGGCCTTGCCTTCCCGCTCCCCTCCCCCCCGATTTGTCATATTTTGTCACAAATCCAAGATGGCGGCCACGCGAAAGCAAACTCGGGTTTCACGGCATAAAACTACAACTACTCTCCGTCTTTCACCGTGGTTGTGATCAGGAGCGGAAAAAAGCAATCAGTCCTCTCCTCTTCCCTCCAACACAACGTTTAAAGAATGCCTGTCGACCGTCATGCAACGCGGCCGTGGTAAACAAACCAAATTTGCAAGGCGTTCCTCACTTTGCCCTATTCTGTTGCACGCAAACTCGAAGAACGTTCACAATGGCAGTCAACGCGTATGGCAGTAAAGTATGTCTAAATGTCCCAAGAAAATGACGAACTTCAAACGCTCACAAAGTATTTTCGTATCATACGAAAATCGATACCACGGCCGCGTTGCATGACGGTCGACAGGCATTGGACGACTCCAGCTATAATGAGTGCGCGCGCTGCATGTCGGTAGTTGTGTTACATTTCACGGAGTGGCTAGCATGCGCGCGTTGCATCCTGGTAGTTGTGCTACATTCCAAAGGCATTTCTAAACATGCTAAAGAAAATACAGCGAGTTACGATACAGCTCTCGTAAGATCTAAGCCTATTGGTTTGATACCCGCAGTGCAAAACAATAGAGCGTCATACAATAGAATGAGGACACAATGGGATGCTTTGTTCTGCCTGTCGAATCACACAAGATCTTCAGAGAAGCTGTATCACTCCTGAAGACAGCGCGCGATTTTAGCTGGAAGCGGCCTTTTCGTGGCCTTCCTTTGTCTTTTCTCGTCAGCATCCCCCCCCTGAAATGTTCAATCTCGCCTCTTCTCGCAGGGGGGACTAGGCGAGTTTTGGTGTAATAACAGGACTGCAATCAGTCTTTGTAGTAGTGTTTGTGCTGATGCAATCATCACCATTTTGATCAACAATGGCTGATTACCTCGATGATCCGTCCAACCTTGTTGTGCACGCATACCTGAGAACATGGTCTATTGAAATGTTACTGACCTGTTTCAGAGTCGATCGCAGCTGTAGCTTCGTCAAGCATGAGAATCTAAAAGATATGATGAACAAATGTCTTTTATCAACTTTGTCCGCGTGTAACGCGGATCGTTACTTTCTGGTAGCAAAATAAAATGTGGATTTTATCTATCCAAAATAAGCCTCACGCTTGTACTTGCATTGTAGCGTGTATCATAAAGGAAATGGCATACAGATATTTCAGGAAACGTAATGTCGGAAGCCGTACGCGCCCAGGCCAGACATTACTAGCGTTAAACAAGGTTCTGTTTTGTAGAATTTAACACCAAGACAAGTGTGGTATCATACAATTAGGATCTTTCTTTTGTTTTTACCCATGCTGCCTTTCAGTCTTGTCACGTAGGCTTGGGCCATCAAAGGCCGACAACCTTGATTGAAATAGCTGTATGTTCCTTGGACTTGTCATCGTGGTTGCTTTGATGTTTAAGGCTACGGTTACACTTTACCGGGAATTTTTTGCGCGGATGATTTTTTTTGCGTTTACACGAATGAAAAATGTGCTGGACGAAAGAATGTTGGATTTGATCAGTCGAAATAGAGCAGATTGCAGATGACCATCGTGAAAGTAAACGCAATTGTGCAATCACTAGCCAATCAGAAACAAGAGTAATTACAACTTACTGCTGAATGGTTTCCAGCCCAGCCAATCAGGAGCCAAACCAATTGGCTAGTAATCCCTTGCTTGTAATTAGTTCGCAATTTGATTGGTTGATAGAAATAAGCAGCCAATGAGAAAGCAAACCAATTGCAAACACGACGGTCATCTGAAATCCTCTCTATTGAGCTTTACCCTGTAACGGATCAGCCGGCTGATCTTTACCTTGCTATTCCTGAGAAGAGCTCGTGCCATACAAATCAACTGTCGCTCGCCCACACTAAAGTTCTCCCCATTCTCGATGACAGATGCCAACAACTTATGGGGCAAACCGCTGACCATGTCTTTAAGATGCGCCCTCTCCAGTGCCCTCCATATCTCCTCGTCACTGTACACTTCAAAAGGATCCAGATTGAATCTGATGATGGAAAACAACAGTTGGGTATCAACACAGGGAATTTCTGCAGAAAACCATTCTGCAGACGCCTGGGAAGTGTACGAAATTCACATGGATAGCCATGGGAAATCCGAACATTTCCCATTCTTCTACCATGGGGAATCCAGTCTTTAATTTCCCATGGATAGGTGTCTGCAGCAATTTCCGTGAAAGCAGTCAGTTTATTCCTTCCTTACGGGTATCCGCGTGTCTGCGGGGTTCCTGTGAATGATATGGCTTTTAAGCCAAACAGGCGAACAGTTAGAAACAGTCGAACCGTTAGAAGATATTTGTTGATTAGTAAAATTCCACTACAAGATTATTTTCTTGGGTGTTGTCGCGCTCACACAGCTCACAGTCATTTGCACCCATATAGTGTGATGTGATGTGATGTCATGTCATGTCATGTCACGCTACGCCATCATGTCATGTCGCACCGTAGCTAGTTGTGACATGTTGCCGCCTGTCGCCTAGCATAACCATATGTCAAGCAATGCCATGGTATGTCACGTCACCTCAGATCACTCAGATCCCTTATAGTTTTAAGTCTTACTTCGTGACATTAGGTCACACGTTTTTCAATCAATTGGTTGATCAGTCATTCCGCGTGATGTGATTGGCCGAATGTTCACGATAAGGCGAGATTTTGAACCGTGTTCATACGAAATCTCCCCCCATGACGTGTCGCGTGACATGGCAGGTGGTGTCACACAACTTACCTGATAGTTCCAACAAACAGCACTGGATCTTGTGGAATGATTGATATTCTTGAGCGCAAGTCGTTGAGACCTGAGGCATAAGGAAAATGACAAGCATTAATGTCTAGCTACTGTGTATGTTGACGTCGTTCTAATATATACCCTTTCCGGGATACATTGTCACCCAAAAAGCCTACAAGCTTGGTGCGCTAGGGGAGTATGGGTAAAGATTTATTTAAATTTCTGTAAAATATTAGAAACAAACATGCTTGGAAATGTGCTGAAATTTAATCATTTCACCTGTGGTTGCGATAACTGTCTGAATTCAGATCAAACAGTAGCAGTTTAAATGCCCCCATCATCCTTTGCGTTTCAAACGTTTCCCGGAAACGGTATATAACTAGGTGGGCTAATATATAATAATTACTTTGTTTTAACTCGAAGTTTAGAGTAGCTTGTAACCGCTGATATACAGCCATTACAGCTAGTATCTTCGAGTATCACACATATGCAGCACATTTAAGAATCCCAACTGGCCGGGAGACAAACCAAGTCGCCTATGTACAAAGAATGGTCGAGGAGCCAGAGCGGGGTCACGAACTCGGGTCATCGAGTCACGAGCATGGCGCTCTGACCACTCGGCCACCCTGCCTCCCGTTCTAATGGTAGGAAAAGATAAGTTAGCAGTAGCAATCGGACGCAATACCAATTACCACGTACCCAAGGATGAGATATCGATGTTGTCGATCTTTATAGACCCCGCCGCAGGCTCAACAAGGCGCCACAAGATTACACCTATCGATGACTTGCCCGACCCAGTCCTCCCAACTATCCCGATCTTCTCCCGTCCACGGATGAACCCGGTAAAGTTATCGAGCACCAGAGGAAGCCCCGTACGGTAACGCATCTGAATGAGCAGCAAAACAGGTTATAAGAACCAGTTACATATCAAAAATACCCTGATCAAAACCGTCGTTTTTTAAACACTCACGGCCAAAACCAAATTTGGAAGTATTTACGCATATTTGGAGGTGATGGTAGATCCCCTTCTGATAAGAATTTCGGCGACATTTGCCAGAAAAACTTTGAATTTTGAGCGAAAACTTCCAGGCATTTTAGCGACTCGATATTTTAAAGCATCCTCCATGTTGGATCTAGCTTAGCTGCCAGGCCTGGTCTATTTTGAGCATCCACAGGGAACCCGCGCGGCTGTCCCCAGTCCCCTTATAGGCATTTTGCAAAAACGACGGCTTATTTTTGATATGATCTTGTCAAACTGGTTAATTCCCTCTTAGCCGAACCATGAGACATGCAACAGTCCGACCGAAACAGGACACGTCTTACAAAGGAAAAGCTCTAGCGTTCTAGGTGGGCTTCCTGTGCTCGGAGATCAACCGTGAGGAGCGCAGCACTGGGCCGAGAGCGTCTCCTGTGACGTCACGTCACACATGTCTTACCAACCACAGGAAGCCCACCCAGAACGCCAGGGAATAGGCTGAGGAAAAACCGAACAATGGTATGTAATAAGCAAAAGGAATGTAACAAGAGGGACTCCTAAAGGCTGGTTTCCATATAATCGCGCCGATTTCTTCAGTCTCGCCAGTCGCATGAATTATATGGAAACACTTCTCTCGCGATCGGAAGAGACTGAAACGATCGGGGCGATCGCGATCATCACGCGTATAGAACACTGTTCTATCCAGGAGATCGCATGCGATCGCATGCGATTGAATGAGATTGAATGAGATCATATGGAGACATTCAAAAGCGTTCGAAAGCGACTAATGCGATCGGAATGTATCCCACAATTCATTGTTTCGAGACCAGCAGTCACCTCGGTCGCGTACACTTTCAAAATGGCGCACAATACATTCATATTCTATGCGATCGGTGAGATTATATGGAAACATACGATCGCATCAAATCGAATGAATCTCATGGATCGCGTGTGCACTATTTCATGCGATCGGCGAGACTGATGAGACCGAAGAGATTATATGGAAACCAGCCTTAAGAGTCCCTTATCTGCCACACAGAACTCGTTCGCAGGTCGTCATAATATTTGCGGTCTTCTCAAATATCTTTACATCGCAAAGGGGTTCTCTTGCACCTGCCGATATCTCTCTTAGCCATCCCCATCCTTTCAAATTGATGCTACAACCCCTACTACACAACATTTGGACTTAAGTTGTCTGGAAGTCTTGGTGTGACGTGAATAATCTAGCTTTCATGAGGTCATTTCGTGGATGTAAGTGATCACTATGAGAATGAATTGTATAGAGCGGATTTCACATGACCGTCGTGAAAGTAAACGCAATTGTGCAATCACTAGCCAATCAGAAACAAGAGTAATTACAACTTACTGCTGAATGGTTTCCTGCCCAGCCAATCAGAAGCCGAACCAATTGGCTAGTAATTCCTTGCTTGTAATTAGTTCGCAATTTGATTGGTTGATAGAAATAAGCAGCCAATGAGAAAGCAAACCAATTGCAAACACGACGGTCATCTGAAATCCGCTCTATCCAAAGAGTTGACAAAGTATTTATGGCGTTTCTAAACAGAGCTTACCTTGACTTGATTGAAAATGATGCTTCCACTTTGGGGCCAGTCATCTTTCGGCTTTGCTTCGGGAATCTCCGAAGGTGCTTCGGCAGGGACCGACTTGATGTAGTAATGGATTCGCTCAACGCTCGTGAACCGGGCCTCAGTCTCGGCTGCCATTCGGACGGTGAACTGGAATAATCCTGTGATCTGAGGGAAATAGATAATGACATGTCTAGCAACAGTCTCAGGGAATCGCTGCAGAAACCTATCCATGGGAAAAGCTGAATTTCCCAAGGCACACGCATGGGAAGTGCTCAGAGTTCACACGGATAGCCATGGGAAATCCGAACACTTCCCATTCTTCTACCATGGGAAATTCAGCTTTTCCCATGGATGGGTTTCTGCAGAAATTCCCTGTGCGTAATGGGAGGTTTCTAAATGATGTTTGATGCACAGAGCAGACTTAAGCTGTCTCGGACCAGTTTTCCGATTGAGACACCTCTCATCTCGTTTTTTTCAAAAACGTTTTCCACTAAAATTTAATCGTCCACAGATGCTTGTAGCTGACATCGTGTCAATTTTAAGAAAGTTTAGGTCAACGATGTTTAAAACAACAGCGCCAAGCAACGCGAAATTTGCTCTATCAGGATATCTATTTTTTGTTCCATTCATCACGTCGCACAATAGAATAGCATAAAAAATAAGATCCGGTCTAGTCGTTCCTACTCAAATTTCCTCGCCATCCGACCAATCACGCCATATGCGTGACGTGGAAATGCGGGATCCCGAACCTCTGTCCGGAAGACCCTTTTGTAAAAAGGAAAAAATGAGAAGAGAAGTTTTCATAAAACAAAAAAACTTCTCAGCAATAATCTAAATCGAAAATAGCTTACCCTGATGGCATACGAGAGCGCGAGGCCGGCAAACGCCGGAGGGAGGGTCCCCTTCGTCACCACAACCAGCAAGGCCGTCACCGTAGTGATAGTAATGGTAATCAGATCCAACCGGACAGATAACCATCTGTTGGACACGAAATACATGAAGAACGGTATGGTATTATTGTCAATCATCGTCTTGAACGTTTCGTTGAACTCTCTCATCTTGCCAAACGCGTGGAGCGTGGACAGGCCCTGGACGGTAGCAGTGAGATGTGAGAAGATCGGGGAGCGCGTTGTGCCGTCCAACCGCTTTAGCTCTCGCACGGAGCGTCGGAAATAGGAATTCAGTATAAAGAAAAGAATCATTAGTGGCACAACTGCAGCTAGAAACCATGGAAACATCACCGCGACAAGCCCTAGGGAGATAAAAATACGAAGGACATTCTGCAAGAAGCTTTCTAAGGTCCACGGAAGTTGCGCGTCGATTTCGTCGAGGTCTTTTGCGAAGCGGTTGAGGATACGTCCGGTTGGCGTCACGTCGAAGAAGCTCATCTTTGCTGACATGACTTTCTTGAAGACGCGGTCGTGTAGTTTGGAGGACGCTGTGAGTGTTAGTTTGACGAACATGTAGGTTTTCACGACAAGCGCGATCAGGAAGACGACAGCACTGACCACGTACACCATGATGTAGTAGTTGTTTTCAGGGTTGTTGTAGAGAATCTGGGATTCTTCTGGAGTCGTCAGGTTCTGAGAACAAGGATATTTAACCAGTTAGACTGCGAGATCGAGCCGATTTAGTCCACGAGGCGCGTAGAAAAAGAGTTGGACTAGCGATGTCTATGATATAGACACTCATGTTTAACTAATTAGTGTCTGTATTGTAGATATAGACACGCACGGTGCCTCGGATGTAGTGTCTAGACACTTCCTTCCTTGGGATTAGACAATTCCAGGCGTTCGTCCACGAACAATCTCTACTTATGGTCAAATGGGGCTCTGGACGAAACGACCGTCCTGCATTTGGGCTGCAATTCTTATTACGTTCTTTCTCTGACTCGGTATTTCTCAGGCCAACAAACTATAGTTTTATAACAGTGAACGAGTGTCACACAATCACTCACTAACCTGGCGATACGAGGAGTCTAACCAGTAACTAAGCCACGAATCAACAAAGGTCTGAACTCCAAGACATGCCGCGAGAAAGACGAACATGAAGAGACACAAACACGAACCTATAAAATATCATAGAGTACATATGTAGTACAGTACATACAATATCAAAATACACGAAGAGCAAGGAAAGATAGAGCGCGGATTTCAGATGACCGTCGAAAGAAAGCCAGGCTTGCGTTTAGTCAGCGTTTCTATTGGTCGAGAGCAAAGTCTTTCGTCTTTCAGCCAATCAAATTGCGAACTAAATCAAAACGCGCCATTGCTTACGTCACGACTAAATGCAAAGTCTGACTTACTTCGCCTCCAGAGTGGCTTGTTGTTGAATGGGTTCCACTCCTGATTGGCTAGTGGTTTTATATTTTTGCGTTTAGTTCTCGATATCTAAAATCCGCTCTAAATGAATTAGAGTATCCGGGTTCCTTTTGTCCGAATGCTCCTTCGAGTCTGCTACCACTGAATCCACTATTATAGGGTCGCGCCACTTTTATGGGGATTTGGAAAACTTGATCTGCAATAAATGTGCCTCTTATAACTCTATCAACAATCCTACGGTCCTGTTTTAGTCCCCGCCCATACTACACCGTAAACGATACTTTTTGCTCCGGATACGGCTATCGTCCACACTACAACGCCGAAAACGATCACCGAAAACGGATCAATCCGAAAACGCTCTCCAGAGTGGAGCAATTTGAAAACGGAGCTGTTTGACAACGCTGTTTTCTAGTGTGGACGGGTGAAAACGATGATAAAAAAAAAACACGATGAGATCTGAAAACGATGACGTCATCACAGCAAACCCGACCAGTTACGCGGGCCAACAGATCGAAATGCGCATGCGTTTTCCTTATTTGATCACGTGCACTGAATGCATAAGAGCGTTTTCGTACGGATACGCGTTGTAGTGTGGACGGGCGACAACGATACGAAAACGATAAGTGTGGACGCAAATCTTTTTGAAAACGGAGCAAAAAGTATCCGTTTTTTCGTTTGAAAACGGTGTAGTGTGGACGGGGTCTTAGTTGAGGAACTCGCCGTTCTTACCTCCACCAGACTTTATGTAGTTGATGTATGTTGACGCTTTCACTGACCCTTCCTCGCGATCTTCCGCTTCTGTCAGTTTACCAGCTAAAATAATAAACAATGGTTAATGAACGGTTTACGTTTAAAGCGGTTTAAAACACTTTTGCTAACATAAAACATATTTAGACAAGACTACGCAATTGAAAGGATCGCGCGGCGCACTTCCGATTGTGGAGCTGACAAGTAAGAATTTATAACAAAATAAGGGGATCGATATATTAAAATTCCCACTTGAATATAAGGGTCAAGGGAATATACAAAATATATAAATTACTCATTTTTTGATACCGATGTGGTTTTTTTTTATTTATTTCCCTTCCCCTGAGGCTCGGAGTCAAGTAGGAATATAAAATCGAAATTGGTCTATCATGCCTGGAATATTGGGAAGAGGGGGGGGGGGGGGGGGGGGGAGAGGGAATAAATCAAGGCTAACATGGTAAAGAAACCCTTTGTAAATCATTTGTATAATAAATTAATTAAATTTGCCAGGGGCCGGGAAATTCTGGTTGTCGAGGCTCCAATTACGAGGTTCCCTGGTCAGTGTAGTGGGTAACGTTGGGAGCCCTGCACTGGAGATGGGCAACTTCCGTCGTCCCTGTGGTTCTTTAAACATCCCTCTGGTTCAGCAGGTTTTAATAGTGCACGTGAGAGACGGGACCTGTTTTACGTCCTTATCCGAAAAGACGCGAAGGTCTAACCATTTGCAGATCTTGGAACAAAGGCAGCACAATCTGCTCAATTGTTTAAAGACCCTGAGTGTTGGTCCGGCCAGGGTTTGAACACCCAGCCTTTGAACCGCACAGCAGTCTAGCGCTCTAGCACTGCGCTAAACCGGCGGTTAGCGACAGCATGTTCTTTTAAATGGACTGGGTTTTGAAGAAACATAACGAGACACAATATCGCATGATACAATACTGAAGCTTATAGCTTTCATTCTCGGTATAAGGTCAGTGGACACCGCAGTAAAACGCAGTTCTCATGCGCTAAAGATTCACTGGCCTGTGAAATGAAGACAATTGAATAAAGTGCGAGGTGCAAAAGTTCAGAGAAAGATATGATCATATTCTAGCTGCTCTGCAATTTTTGGCCTTAAGTTTTGTCTGAAGCTTCCAAATTTCCAAATCAGCACGAGATATTTTTGTGATGTAGATTATTTCTTTTGTTTTCATTTCACAGGAAGTGAATCTTTAGCGCATGGCAAATGCGTTTTGCCGCGGTGTCAGGTCAGTGACAATATCATACCTTCCTCTCTACTCTTAGGAACATCCGTGTCCTCCAGGGGCTCTTTGACCATGCCGCCCGCAGTTACACTCTTCGCGCTTTCAGTACTGATTTGGCGTCTGAAAGGCTCAAAGCCGCCCACCTTCAAGCTGTTAGTGCTGTCGGTGCTTATCTGCCGCTTGAAGGGCTCCAAGCTGCCTTTAGTACTTTCAGTAGTGCTAAACTGACGCTTAAATGGCTCAAGCGCAGCGCTGCGGAAACTGGATCTTGGGCTTCCTGTGGTGTCTCCATCTCGGATGCTGTCCCGGATGCTCAGTTGTCGCTCAAAGAGCTGTTGGATTTCATCAGCTGTCCCAGTGGAGATGCCGCTTTCCGAGCGATCCCGACCGCCTTCGTAGAGATCGACTTCAGCTTGCCGGGCCTCGTTTTCAAGCTCTTCTTCGACCTCCTGGAGAAACTGCTTGATGAGCGTCGCGAACTCCTAAATTACAATGAAATACAACGAAACACTTTGAGTGTCTGGAATTACAAAGTTAGTAGGAATAGATGAGGGCGTAAGGAAACAATCGTAGACGTTTTCTCCCTACCCCTACCCCTCCCGCACAAGCGTTCTTACAGACATCACTCATTCTCACGAGTGAGGATATGGAAAATCTGTCACTCAGGTCCCAGATGTAGCTTCGTATGAGATCTACGAGTGGCGTATTTCCCAGTAAAACACTCGTGTCTATATAATAATATCCTCTATATATTGTTTCCACAGGCAATCATGCAATAGATGGTATGTTAGCAGGGCGAGTAAGAAACCGGACAACAGATAACGGACTGCTTGCTATTGTTGTTGTTTTTATTGGTTGCTGCTGTTGTTGTTTGTTTGTTTAATCAATGAAGTATCTTATCCTTCCAGTTTTACACCATGTTCTTCCCCTTGAATGCTGTCGCGTTTGCTCCGTATTGAAATAGCTGTATGCTTTAAGCATGTCCTCTGATGCAGACCCGTAGGGGGATCAAGAATACTACTTATTTTGTAAATATGTTCCGCTTCGTCGACAAATTATTATCCCGATCCATATGTCCTCTAAGCAGACGAACCAAGTCCGCACAAAATTCACGCTACGTGCCTGTTATCAAGTTTTTCTGGTTGTCATACAGCTTCGAGTTGTAGGGCCTGAAAAGCCTACCTTCGAATACGCCTCCGTCTAAAAACTAAAACAGACTATACTAACCTTTTTGTCTCTCATGAGTTTGTTGTAGGGTCCCCTTTCCACAATCCAGCCTTCTTGTAAAAACAACACTTGGTCACACTGACTTAAATACTGAGACAAAGCAGTACAAAGTTTAGTAAAACATACACGAGCACAACTGGTAAACATAACACAAACTAGACACTGCACATTAGAATATCCAAACAGATAAGCTATTCTTCAGCAACTCGAGAGTTGTATTGATTTTCACAACCTCGGCTGTTCGTCCCGTGCGTGAGATACCTATTTCTATTGGTGACGCTTTTTGCAAATCTCGCCGTTTGAAAATTTAGTCCAAGCTTTATCTCCAGTCGTTAGGCGATCCCCCTTTCCAATATACATTTAAATGTTGGTCCACTCACTGCGCACCCGCGCATAATCCCAGAATTCATCCAGCGATAGAGTGCGCTAATTGTGATCTACCTGCAGCTGATGAGTGGCAAAAAGCACGGTTTTGCCCCAAAGGGATCCTTTAATGCAATGCTTGAAGATGTGCTGCCCCACATGGGCATCCACGGCACTTAATGGGTCATCCAGAAGGTAAAGATCCTAAACAAAATACAAATAAATTATCCGGACTCCCTTTTTTCTTCCCTCTACCACAGGCAAACCGGAACCCGCCCCTCAGGCGGCACGGATACAAGAGAATTCTTACAAGGATACAAGATACAAGTATTTTGCCTGAATTTCATATCCTTAAATTAAAAAAAGATTATATAGTCATATTCTCCTGTGTAGGTGGAACCGTTGCGTGACCGACGGCTTCGCGGGAGACTAGTAAAGTGCCAGACTTTCGGACATCCATATATGGTAATTCTCTCGTCAGATTTTAAAATGGCGGACGAAAATATTAGCCAATCAGAATTGTCCCTGATCGTCTGCTCCCAGAGCCTTCAAGAAACTATCAAACACGGCAGCAGCTCTGGGGACAAGAATGCAATAAAAATGGACAGGCTTTTGTGCACATGTGCTCAGGGTGTACGGTTTTCTGTTTTCATTGGCCCATGTCAAACCGCTTCAACATTTCGATCAAGCAACTTTTGTTGAACAGTATAAAGGATAATCCGAATAACGTCAAGGACATGATAGTGAGTTTCACTATTAGGTTGCAATATTTCAGTTATTTACTTTAAACCATCTTCAGGCAATTGAAGGCCGTGAACTTGCTTTGTTCAGCTAATCACTATTGTAATTTGCCTGCTATTTAACGCTCTGTTTGTAATTTGCCTTCAATTGCCTGAAGATGGTTTAAAGTAAATAACCGAAATATTGCAACCTAATAGTGAAACTCACTATCATGTCCTTGACGTTATTCGGATTATCCTTTATACTGTTTTATCTGAAGTTGTCAGCGAGCCCTGGATTTTGAACTTTTGTTGAGCGTGCCATGTTCAACGAATTTTAAGAACTTGTTTGACAGGACGAAACAGGAAACGAGAACCTGACAGTGCCGCATCTTCTTACTAAGGAGTATAAATGGGTGTCCACTGCTGGATCAAAACATTATCAATCCAACTACCTTATCTGCATACAGAGCTCTTGCCAGGCTAATACGCTGTTTCTGTCCACCACTGAGGTTAATTCCGCGCTCGCCAATCTGAAAAGGAAAAATATAAGCGAGATGATCCAAGAGATGCTTCCCAGCAACCTGTGCGGCAGACAGTCTTCTATGATTGGTCTACGATGGTTGTCAGTTTCAGAGCTGGCAGGAAATCGAAGGCTGATTAAGATCATGGACAAGAAACACGACGCAGGAGAAAGTTTTGTAATTACCTCTGTTTGGTCACCGTTTGGTAGAATTTCGAAATCCTTCGTGAGACTACATGCGAAGCAGACAGCCTTGTACCTGATTAAAAACAATTCGTAAATAATATAAGTTGTTACTGAAAGTGCCCATGTGCTTAAAATTTAGAGCAGTTTTCACATGACTGTCGTGAAAGCAATTGCAATTGAGCAATCACTAGCCAATCAGAATCGAGAGAAATCACGACTTGCTGCTAAATGGTTTTTTTCTCAGCCAATTGCAAGCCGAACCAATTGCTAAGTAATTACACAATTGTATTTACTACAGAATTTGATTGGCTGAGAAAAACGGGTAACAATGAGAACGCAAAGCAATCGCAATTACATAACAATTCTTTGCAGTCATGTGAAATCCGCTCTAATTGAAAATCTCTAATTCACTAATGCACTATACTTCGCTATAAAGAGTTGAATAATGTTTACAATTAAAAGTATGATATGGAGTACCTGAATAATAAAATTGATGAAACTTTTAATGAGCATGCGACCAAAACTGGAAGAGCAGGTAAAGCTATACTGTTATTTATAACAAGTTGGAATATTCCTTTGCCAAGTCTAAAACCAAGCATCTAGCACATTACCCCGACCCCACCCTCCTTGGGACTCTTCTTGGTACGTGCATAAGGTAAACAACACAAATTCCAATGCTACCTTGCTTCGTTGAATGGATGGCCAAGAAGAATGTTATCTTTTGCTGTTGCATTCATCATCCACGCCTAAAATCAACAACAATATAGTAATTTGAAACAGCCAATTTTTTTTTTGAGTCCGAGATTGAGAACTTTAACAAAACAAATCGCATCGGCATGGAGAAGTGAGTAATTTATTACTTTTGTTGTATTTCCCTGAGCTTCGTTATCCAAGATATCGAAATTGGTATATTAAAGATACGGTCCGATACTAAGAATTATTATACATTGTACTCACTATCTCGATTCTTAAAAGCGCGCGCTTTACTTTGGGAATCACGCACTTTCAGGGCTGATTCTTGAAGAATCAGCTAGCTGATTCTTGATCCTACGCGCGCAATGTTTCATGGGACTACAGCCCTTGAATGTTTCCCCTATTTAACAAGGCGCTTGTGTAAAAGAAATTGCTTGACAGAAAAAAAGTATTTTCACTGAATCAATGTATAATAATATTATCAGTGAGTTTTTACAGCCGCGCTAGGGAAGGTAGAGTAAACGGGTTCTCAAACAATTTTATGACGCGTCACCCTGTGAACAAGGCGCAGACTCTAGTAGGGCGTCACAACCGAGGTTGGCTCTGCGAGTGAGCCCGCCCAGACACTGCTACAGAGTCGCGTCAGGAGCATATCAAAAGGAGTCTCCATCACCTATAAGTGGAAGTCCAAAGCACAGGAGTAGATGAATCTAATTTTAGATTGTAGATTTGGAATCCCGTAAGAATTAGTTGTCGTGGTTACGTATTATGTCCCCTCTATGAAAAGGTAGATGTCAGAAATCAGCGCCGCCATCGCACTACACGCATTGAACCCAACATGCTCACTCTCAAAGCACTAATTTCCCGTTGAAATTCTAAATCCACAGTCTAAAATAGATACTTTTACTCCTGTGCATATGGCTCGATCTAGTGCAGTAGAACGAGGGTCCTGTTGATTGGCTCCTGGCTAGACCTTCACGTCTCTAGCGTGAAGCGTGAGATTAGTGCGTGATGGTTTCATACCTGTTGTGCTACGTAAGCAATAGATCCACCAATAGCCACACGCCCTTTAGTCTTCCTCATCTGGGAGAGGATGCACTGGAGTAACGAACTCTTGCCGCTGCCGACACTACCGCAAATACCAATCAACGTGCCCTGGGAATCAAGCAACAGATTGGGTTTTCAGTATTAGAAGAACCCTTCAGCCCGAAGCACGTTTTTAACATTTTATTTACACTGTATACATAAAAAAGTAAAAACGCATAGGGTCTTTGCGACCGACACAACTCGGGCCCCGAGATATCTCGGTCTGGAAGGTAGGGATAGTCCTACCTCCATGTGAACGTGTGAACGGTCTACGGGGGGGGGGGGGGATCACTCGCCTCATGTGAACAGACCCTAAGAGACACGGATAATATATATGAATATAAAATGCGGATATGACATACCTTTTTCACCTCCAAATCAATGTCAAACAGCGAAGGAACAAGTTTGGTCTTTTTGGGCCTCATTGGCCGGCCCCTACCAGGAGGGGGACCTTTGCCCTTGGGAGGGCCCTTTCCTCGGGGAGGCCCTGTGGCTCCTCTTTCGCCTTGTTTTTGTTTCTCTGTAACTGAAAAGCTTTTATTATATCAACTACACTGTTTTAGAAGGATTTCTGCTCCTGAGAATTTAGGTATCTAATCACAACTAAAAATATGAGACTTTTACGTGTAAAAATATCAACTAATCAGTGACGTCAATTGCCTTGCAGGAATCGGCTCGGCCAAGGTTTGTTAATAGACGAAATAATTCATGGATGCTTAGAGAAATGGATTTATTTACTTGTGTTGACATTTGTCTAAATTTGTTGACATGTCTCGAAATTAACTGACTGAAAATCAAATACTGGCACTAGAAAGAGTATCCTCACATTAGCAAACCATGCCGGCTGGGAAAGCAGAGTCTGAAAGTTGAAAATTTTACAGAGATCTGTATGACGGAGGTATGACGCATACCCCCAGTCATACAAACGTCTGTAAATTTAATTTTCAACGTTCGTTTTCTCGGAAGATATTGGATATAATGCAGCAAAATTTGGTAGTTTTACTAAAGTGATGATGTGTGTTCTAGTGGTGGTGTTCATTTTTAACAAAATCGATTTGAATTTTCGGCGGCCGTTTTGGAAAAGCGTCTATTCCATATCCATGCGGAGGATGGTTATCACTCCTAGTAATGTACTCCTTCTTACCATTTGTATTTGCCGGGTTGTTATTCTCATTCTCGCCTGACTGCGCTACTGCTCCATTCTCAGTCGCGGCCTGCTCGTCAATGTCGTGTTCCGACTGAACCTGTAAACATATATGTGTTGTTGTTGTTGTTGTTTAAGGAGCGGCGGACCCGTGAGGGGGGTAACTGTCCTACCCAGGAACCCATGAGTAGGAGTATTCTGAGCTATCAAAGCGAATTTCTGCAGACACCCATCCACGGGAAAAGCTAAATTGCCCATGGTAGAAGAATAGGAACTGTTCGGATTTCCCATGGCTATATCCATGTGAATTCCGAACAATTCCCGTGCGTGTGCCTTGGGAAATTCAGCTTTTTCCATGGATGGGTTTCTACAGAAATTCCCTGTATATTCGTGATTGTGCATTTAACAGACCGAGCTATTTTTAGAAAAAGTTTCCCATTGTTCAGGTTAGTATGATTGTGACAATGATAGGAATATTTGCCAAAGTAACCATATGTATAAAGCAATGAGATCTAGTTTATGAGTATTGTCGTAACCCATATAGGGCAATTAGGGTTATCAAGACAAAGTACGCGTTGTTTCTAAAAATAGCTCTGTCTGTAAAAATGCCCAATCTATGATATGGCTCCTCCTAATTATGCGCTCCTGTCCTACCCCAATACCATTGGGGACAGGGGGTTCAGCCCCCAATAACGTTGATATTTACCAGGCATAAAATGCAAATGAAACCTGACGTTTCCCTGTTATTAATATAAGTAAATACGCTAGACCTTTTGCCATTTCAGCCACAGGCAGCCCAAGCTTACAATCTGTGTATTAAATATGTGGGAACTGCAAGAATGAATTTTATATGGTTTATGTGAGAAAATAAAGATATTTATATCACATACCTTCATTTGAGTCTTTCTTCCTTGCCTTTATGCCACTTTGGGTTGAAATAGTGACATTTTCACATTTGCTCCCGGTGTCAATAAAGATTTGGAAGGCTGGCGCCATTTTGTCAAATACCACGCTACAAACACGCTACCAGCTGTATTCGAGGCCCCGAATTCCACTCAATTTTCAATTATTTGGCATTTGACCTCAGATGATGTATCTTTCCTACCAACTGAGCTAATATATAGATTTAGCCACTGGCTAAAAGCGGAGCTCCTGGTTATAAAATTTTCTATGTGAATGAAAGGGATTCCCATGTGTACATGGTTTATATGGTTGCTTTAGAGTCTTCACGAGATATTCATTTTTCAAGCATAGATGACGTCATCGATGACGTTACATCACGTGACCACTTCATTTTGCTCATCTGGTGACCTAGACCACACTACCCAAGTTTGGTTGTTCTAGAGTCTTCTCTTGACGAGATATTCATTTTTCAAGCATAGATGACGTCATTGGTGACGTCACATCACGTGACCACTTCATTTCGCTCATCTGGTGACCAAGACCACACTGCCCAAGTTTGATTGCTTTAGAGTCTTCTCTTCACGAGATATTCATTTTTCAAGCATAGATGACGTCATCGATGACGTCATATCACGTGACCACTTCATTTCGATCATATGGTGGCCTAGACCACACTACCCAAGTTTGGTTCTTTTAGAGTTTTCCCTTCACGAGATATTATTTTTTCAAGCATAGATGACGTCATCGATGACGTCACATCACGTGACCACTTCATTTTGCTCATCTGGTGACCTAGACCACACTACCCAAGTTTGGTTGTTCTAGAGTCTTCTCTTGACGAGATATTCATTTTTCAAGCATAGATGACGTCATCGATGACGTCACATCACGTGACCATTTCATTTCGCTCATCTGGTGACCTAGACCACACTACCCAAGTTTGGTTGTTTTAGAGTCTTCTCTTCACGAGATATTCATTTTCAAGCATAGATGACGTCATCGATGACGTCACATCACGTGACCACTTCATTTCGCTCATCTGGTGACCTAGACCACACTACCCAAGTTTGGTTGTTTTAGAGTCTTCTCTTCACGAGATATTCATTTTTCAAGCATAGATGACGTCATCGATGACGTCACATCACGTGACCGTGCTACAGCACCCCCCTTGTGGCATAGACAAAATATCCCAAGTATGGCTGTCTTAGCATGTTCCCTTGAGGAGATATAATTTTTTCTTTGCATACCACAGGGTTCCCATGTGTACACGGACGACGGACGGCGGACGGACGGCGGACACTATAGGTTTAATACCAGAAAAATAAAGAAAAAATCATATCTCCCGAAGGGAAGCTTCTCTAGAAGCCAAACTTGGACAAACTTTCAAAGACCATCAGAGGAACTCTACACCAAAGTCACGTTCCCTCACGCCATCAATGACGTCATCAAAATGATCCAAAATGCCCGTGACGTTCAAAAATCAACTCGATGGTATACGTTTTTCCCTTAGGTATGGTGCTCCGCTTGCGCGGGCCTTCGGCCCGCGCTGGAGCTCCGCTATAACTTTCGAATTTGCTTTTTTCACGTTCTATTTTAACCTTTTTTAAAAATTAAACTGGCAAAAGGGATGTTCAGTACGATCTGCTGAACAGTTTGCGAGTCACGCCACTCTTCCGACTTCTTGCCGACGGCCCGAAACCTTGAAAGTGTAGCGATAAGTCCCAAGAGGTCTATTTGTGTTGTGGAATTGTCGTATGATCTAGTCCAAGACTAGTCCAGAAGGAATGTTTCTAAATATTAGAAACATACTATATGGTGTAATTTTTCAAAAACACCTCACGAACATGCCAGTGTGGCCTTAAAGGGCAACCAGCTACCTCCAGGCTGCATGTGGTACTGTAACCTAGGTTTCAGCCATCACAAGCTGGTGACTGCCACCACTGCTAAACATCTGCATGGTACCCTGCATCCAGCAATACAGCCATCATAGACTGAAAAGCCTACATGGTACTGCACAACCAGAAAAACACAGCCATCACATAATGAAAACCAGCAGTGTTATGCTGCATGCATGTTACTACGTAGGACATATTGTCCTGGGGATAGCCATCACATGTCAACATAAGGTATGTCCAGGAAGACCAGTCATGTATCGCAGTATTAACCTTACTGGAATCCTAAACCTGTGTGCTTCTATTGTCTAAATGGTTCTAGTAAAATGCTGTGGACTTCTATTTTCTCCTGTAAGTACACTACGTATGCTACTACAATGTAAGTACAGTATGGTACCAACAATGTAGTATAATCTGGTAGCTGTTTAATCTGTATTCCAGATAAAGCAGTAACCAGTGCAATACTCATCATGCCCATTCTTAATGATATCTTCCAGACATCTTTCAGTTATTTTAGGTTATTGATTTAATCATTAATGGTTACAGGAATACCACGTCCTAATAAGTTTGATGCATGAATAATTTTTCATAAAATTACATAAAACGAAATTTATGTATTCTTTGCCAAAACAACGGAAATGATAATAACATCATAATAAATCAACCACTGGAGAAAATTTTTTAACAGATCTATAGTCCAATATAGATCTATTCATAGATCTATTTTCATAAAACCATGCATGGGGTTTCTAAAGAATTGTTTATGCCGACTGTGCATTTCATTCAGCCCTCGTCATCAGGGATTGGGAAGACTGAGGACCATTAATCCCAGGTTAGATTCCTGAGACGGCGAGAACATTTTTTATTTTGCGAACGTCGTCCCAAGGATTCTTCCCTGAGCCGTCACACTACGCCGATCACGGTCCAAGGTTTCGGGCCGTCGGCAAGAAGTCGGAAGAGTGGCGTGACTCGCAAACTGTTCAGCAGATCGTACTGAACATCCCTTTTGCCGGTTTATTTTTTTTTAAAGGTTAAAATAGAACGTGAAAAAAGCAAATTCGAAAGTTATAGCTCAGCTGGTAGAAAGATACATCATCTGACTTTAATGTTTCCGAGGTCAAATGCCAAATAATTGAAAATTGAGTGGAATTCGGGGCCTCGAATACAGCTGGTAGCGTGTTTGTAGCGTGGTATTTGACAAAATGGCGTCTGAGTTGCCAGCCTTCCAAATCTTTATAGACACCGGGAGCAAATGTGAAAATGTCACTATTTCAACCCAAAATGGCATAAAGGAAGGAAGAAAGACTCAAATGAAGGTATGTGATATAAATATCTTTACTTTCTCACATAAACCATATTAAATTCATTCTTACAGTTCCCACATATTTAATACACAGATTGTAAGCTTGGCACTAAGGTGCAGGACTGCGGTTTCTCAAAATATCATGATTGTATATCATCAAATTGATAAATGATATCATGAAATTTGAGTGATATTTTGGTGATAATCTCAAATTTCAACGATTTGCACTTTGCATATCAAAATATCATTATCAATGATATTATCATGATTACTGTTGTATATTTCTTTTATTGCAGATCTCAAATTATCCAATATCATATCACTGTCATATTCTGATAATCTCATGATATGTCACTATCATTATTTAACAAATGATTTGGAAACTCTCAACTAAGCATTATCAAAATATCATTATCATAAAGTGATTGTTTTTCCCCATGTCTCAAATTATCATTATCAAAAAATAATTGCAAATTATCATTATCAAATCTCAGTCAAGTGATGAAACAGCCAAGATGTGTTGAAGCCAGAGTGATATTGTGATATATCATGAGATTATCAAACTGCCCTATATTATGTAAATATCTCCATTTTAGTTCTGAGAATATCATGATTTATCAGATAATCACGAACTTGTGTGATATATCACGATAATATCAAATAACCGCATTCTGAATTTTCAGTCCTCTCAGTTAGTATTTTATTATCATAAAGTTATCATAGCCAGGCACGTTCTTGACAAGTCCTATAAAAGTCCAGCAGGCCTAGGGTTTGCAACCATTTGGCAAAAAGGTGCAATAAAATAATCAAAGAAACAGATGAGCTTCGGCTCACTATTTCTTTCTGGTTTACAAGTGAACATGTTCCACAAATACAAATGCCTCTCGTTCATTCTTAAGGTCAGAGTTGAAACAGTCATTCACAAAACTCGTTCTACAAATGCGCAGGAAAGAACTCAGCTCACTATACCATACTCTTGTTGTACAAATGCGCTTTAAAGAACTAGCTCACTATACACATAGCCTCGTTCTACAAATGCGCTGGAAAGAACTTAAGTTCACTATACACATAGCCTGGGGGGGGACTCCCATAGTTTTGGGTCGGCGATGATCGTTCTCTATACACGTATCCTCATTCTACAAATGCGCCAAAAGAAATAGTTCATACACATAGCCTCGTTCTACAAATACACAGGAAAGACCTAGTTCTTTACACACATAGCCTCATTCTACAAATGCGCAGGAAAGAACTAGTTCTCTATACACATAACCTCGTTCTACAAATGCGCAGGAAAGAACTAGTTCACTATACACATAGCCTCGTTCTATAAATGCGCTTGAAAGAACTAGTTCTCTATACACATAGTGTCGTTCTACAAATGCGCAGGCAAGAACTAGTTCTCTATACACATAGCCTCGTTCTATAAATGCGCTTGAAAAAACTAGTTCTCTATACACATAGCCTCGTTCTACAAATGCGCAGGCAAGAACTAGTTCTCTACACACATAGCCTCGTTCTATAAATGCGCTTGAAAGAACTAGTTCTCTATACACATAGCCTCGTTCTACAAATGCGCAGGCAAGAACTAGTTCTCTACACACATACCCGCATTCTACAAATGCGCAGGAAAGAACTAGTTCTCTATACACATAGCCTCGTTCTACAAATACGCAGACAAGAACTAGTTCTCTATACACATATCCTCGTTCTATAAATGCGCTTGACAAAACTAGTTCTCTATACACATAGCCTCGTTCTATAAATGCGCTTGAAAGAACTACTTCCATATACACATACCCGCATTCTACAAATGCGCAGGAAAGAACTAGTTCACTATACACATAGCCTCGTTCTATAAATGCGCTTGACAGAACTAGTTCTCTATACACATTGCCTCGTTCTACAAATGAGCAGGAAAGAACTAGTTCTCTATACACATACCCGCATTCTACAAATGCGCAGGAAAGAACTCAGCTCACTATACCATACTCTTGTTGTACAAATGCGCTTTAAAGAACTAGCTCACTATACACATAGCCTCGTTCTACAAATGCGCTGGAAAGAACTTAAGTTCACTATACACATAGCCTGGGGGGGACTCCCATAGTTTTGGGTTGGGGATGATCGTTCTCTATACACGTATCCTCATTCTACAAATGCGCCAAAAATAAATAGTTCATACACATAGCCTCGTTCTACAATACACAGGAAAAAACTAGTTCTTTACACACATAGCCTCATTCTACAAATGCGCAGGAAAGAACTAGTTCTCTATACACATAACCTCGTTCTACAAATGCACAGGAAAGAACTAGTTCTCTATACACATATCCTCGCTCTACAAATGCGCAGGAAAGAACTAGCTCTAAACACATAGCCTCGTTTTACAAATGCGCTGGAAACAACTAGTTCTCTATGCACATAACCTCGTTCTACAAATGCGCAGGAAAGATCTAGTTCTCTATACACATAGACTCGTTCTACAAATGCGCAGGAAAGAACTAGTTGTCTATACACATAGCCTCGTTCTATAAATGCGCTTGACAGAACTAGTTCTCTAAACACATAGCCTCGTTCTATAAATGCGCTTGACAGAACTAGTTCTCTATACACATAGCCTCGTTCTATTAATGCGCTTGAAAGAACTGGTTCTCTATACACAGTCTCGTTCTACAAATGCGCAGGAAAGAACTAGTTCACTATACACATAGCCTCGTTCTATAAATGCGCTTGACAGAACTAGTTCTCTATACACATAGTCTCGTTCTACAAATGCGCAGGAAAGAACTAGTTCACTATACACATAGCCTCGTTCTATAAATGCGCTTGAAAGAACTAGTTCTCTATACACATAGCCTCGTTCTACAAATGCGCAGGAAAGAACTAGTTCTCTACACACATACCCGCATTCTACAAATGCGCAGGAAAGAACTAGTTCTCTATACACATAGCCTCGTTCTACAAATACGCAGGCAAGAACTAGTTCTCTACACACATACCCGCATTCTACAAATGCGCAGGAAAGAACTAGTTCTCTATACACATAGCCTCGTTCTACAAATACGCAGACAAGAACTAGTTCTCTATACACATATCCTCGTTCTATAAATGCGCTTGACAAAACTAGTTCTCTATACACATAGCCTCGTTCTATAAATGCGCTTGGAAGAACTAGTTCCATATACACATACCCGCATTCTACAAATGCGCAGGAAAGAACTAGTTCACTATACACATAGCCTCGTTCTATAAATGCGCTTGACAGAACTAGTTCTCTATACACATTGCCTCG
Organism: Scolanthus callimorphus; assembly: GCA_033964015.1. Classification (NCBI taxonomy): domain Eukaryota; kingdom Metazoa; phylum Cnidaria; class Anthozoa; order Actiniaria; family Edwardsiidae; genus Scolanthus; species Scolanthus callimorphus. The sequence goes on along the minus strand of CM066920.1, from coordinate 14,444,960 downwards.
TTCTACAAATGAGCAGGAAAGAACTAGTTCTCTATACACATACCCGCATTCTACAAATGCGCAGGAAAGAACTAGTTCACTATACACATAGCCTCGTTCTATAAATGCGCTTGACAGAACTAGTTCTCTATACAGATTGCCTCGTTCTACAAATGCGCAGGAAAGAACTAGTTCTCTATACACATAGTCTCGTTCTACAAATGCGCAGGAAAGGATTAGTTCTCTATACACATAGCCTCGTTCTACAAATGCGCAGGCAAGAACTAGTTCTCTACACACATACCCGCATTCTACAAATGCGCAGGAAAGAACTAGTTCTCTATACACATAGCCTCGTTCTACAAATACGCAAGCAAGAACTAGTTCTCTACACACATACCCGCATTCTACAAATGCGCAGGAAAGAATTTTCTCTACACACTTACCCGCATTCTACAAATGCACAGGAAAGAACTATAGTTCTCATTACACATATTCTCGTTCTACAAATGCACAGGAAAGAACTAGTTCTCTACACACATACCCGCATTCTACAAATGCGCAGGAAAGAACTAGTTCTCTATACACATATCCTCGTTCTATAAATGCGCTTGACAAAACTAGTTCTCTATACACATAGCCTCGTTCTATAATTGCGCTTGAAAGAACTAGTTCCATATACACATACCCGCATTCTACAAATGCACAGGAAAGAACTAGTTCACTATACACATAGCCTCGTTCTATAAATGCGCTTGACAGAACTAGTTCTCTATACACATTGCCTCGTTCTACAAATGCGCAGGAAAGAACTAGTTCTCTATACACATAGTCTCGTTCTACAAATGCGCAGGAAAGAACTAGTTCTCTATACACATAGCCACGTTCTACAAATACGCAGGCAAGAACTAGTTCTCTATACACATATCCTCGTTCTATAAATGCGCTTGACAAAACTAGTTCTCTATACACATAGCCTCGTTCTATAAATGCGCTTGAAAGAACTAGTTCCATATACACATACCCGCATTCTACAAATGCACAGGAAAGAACTAGTTCACTATACACATAGCCTCGTTCTATAAATGCGCTTGACAGAACTAGTTCTCTTTACACATTGCCTCGTTCTACAAATGAGCAGGAAAGAACTAGTTCTCTATACACATAAATAAAGTAAATAAAGTGAAGAGAGAACTAGTTCACTGTATTCATAGCCTCGTTCTACAAATACACACATAGCCTTATTCGGAAAGTATGTGCTCGAGTTACTATGCACATGGCCTCCTTTTAAAAATGCGAAAGTTAGTTCACTATTTTGTGTTAGTACTACATGGCAGAAGAAATTCAATGAAATTCAATCATGATTTATCACTATATCATGGCCTAAGTAGAAATTCTGAGTGAATTGAATATTATGATAATATCATGATTTATCACTATATCATGGACATAGAAGAAATCCTTAGCTAATTAAATATTCTGATAATATCATGATTTATCACTTTATCATGGACATAGAAGAAATCCTTAGCCAATTAAATATTCTGGTAATATCATGATTTATCACTATATCATGGGCATTAGAAGAAATTCTTAGCTAATTAAATATTCTGATATTATCATGATTTATCACTATATCATGGGCATTAAAAGAAATTCTTAGATAATTAAATATTCTGATATTATCATGATTTATCACTATATCATGGGCATTAGAAGAAGTTTTAGGTAATTAAATATTCTGATATTATCATGATTTATCACTATATCATGGCCATTAGAAGAAATTCTTAGCTAATTAAATAATCTGATAATATCATGATTTATCACTATATCATGGGCATTCAAAGAAATTCTTAGCTAATTAAATATTCTGATAATATCATGATTTATCACTATATCATGGGCATTAGAAGAAATTGTTAGATAATTAAATATTCTGATAATATCATGATTTATCACTATATCATGGGCATTAGAAGAAATTGTTAGATAATTAAATATTCTGATAATATCATGATTTATCACTATATCATGGGCATTAGAAGAAATTCTTAGCTAATTAAATATTCTGATAATATCATGATTTATCACTATATCATGGGCATTAGAAGAAATTGTTAGATAATTAAATATTCTGATAATATCATGATTTATCACTTTATCACTATATCATGGAGAAATTCTTCCTTAATTTATTATTCTGATAATATCATGATAAGCAGGTGATTATATGATAAAAACCCTTTACTGAATATCAAAAAATCAACCCCTTATCAGACCAGTGATATATCATGATATTATGTGCCTAGTATACAAAAACATATAAGAAATATCATGATATATCACATTTTGATAATTAGCCTTGATATAATGATAAATGCAATCCTGCACCTCTCTCAAGCTTGGGCTGCCCTGTGTTTCAGCATAAATCTTTTATCAACTTGCCTGCCGTGTTATGATAACAAAAATGTCGGAGCAAATCTGTAACATTGGGGTATGGTTTAAGAACCATGGAGTTGGCATAGGAACCACAAAGTTTTACTTATTACCCAAAACGTGTACCAAGCGAGACTCCGATTACAACCACGAGACTGTCAAAACCGGAAAGCATGGCGCTGATGTCATAGCGCGTGACTCTGTTGCGTTACACATAACGTTACAAAATCCTGGTCCTCTTTAGCTGAAACCGTTGGTTTCGTGCTGTGAATTTTAAAACATGGTTTCATTTTGCTTTTTTTCTGTTTCGCCAGTCAAACAATCTAAACCAATCAGGCCCTTCCCTGGTTTCATCTAGTGCACTCGAATGGCTTTCTGTCGCGACGAAAACCCAGTTGACTGCACTAGACGAAACAAGGCGAGAAAAAGGTTACCACTGTATGCATTGCTACGCGACCTTCAAAATTCACTGTTGCGATGGGCGATTTTACGCAAGAAAATTTTAATATCAATTTTCTTGAACAGAGAGTAAACATTCTAGGCAAGGGAAGCCAAGGATAGCTTAAAACCATTTTGGTTGATTTTGCAATCAATATCGATCCAGTAAAGCAGCCGAATCCAGCGTTTTGGTTTGACTGACGGCTAAAAATCGCCAATCGCCCATCGCAACATTGAATTTTGAGGTCGCGTAGCAATGCATACAGTGGTAACAAATCTTTACCAAATTTCTAAGTTTGAAAACAGCTCAGCGTGGTAAGATATATAAATGGACAATTCGCAATCCATTTCCATTCAGTCGATAACAAACCAAAATACTCCAAATCTGTACTGATCTGGAAATTGAAAGGTTATTAACAAACCTAGATGGTTATTTTTATTCAAAATAACTAAATTAACCCTAAAATCAGGGGTGTAAACAGGCATTTTGTTTTAGGAAGCCACCTCGGGACTAGGTTTGTGACTCAGCCTGTAAAGCCATTTAGTGACAATGAGTCTTCCCCTCTCTGGCTTTTTCCCGTTCCGTGGATTACCATTACCATTCGCAACTGTCAATTCTGCCCAAAAAAGGCAGCGATGCGTTGAAGTGATTTAAAGACAAACGAGACTATTTGTGTTTTATTTTTTAAAATTGATTGAAAGCAGATGGATATTACCGTGAGCAAGGATTTTTCAGTAAAATTGTATGGACATGTTTTACTTTCACAGGGGCGTTTTTTGGAATCCACCTGGGACAAGGCTTGTGACTCAGCCTGAAAAGACATTTAGCGGCAATGACTATCGCAAACTAGACCTACAAAATAGATGCGGGTAGTTACACCGGTATTTTCCTTGGCTTACGGGCAGATAAGCCTTTAGGAATACTCCGAATATTCAGAATATTAAATATTGAATTGATGGCAATTAAAGGCTATTAATCAAATATTGAACTGGAAATTATTACCTAGCAAAATTGATAGGAAAATAACGCCAACACACGGAAGAGCTACTGTAGCAGGAACAGAAAACTAAACTTAAACTAACGGGAACTAAATGTATTAATTGAAAATATCAAACGGATATGCAACTTCGGCTGATGTGTCATCATTTTATTAAACAGAATCAAATATAGAGCGGATTTCAGTTGATTGTCGAACACTATCTGGTCCCTCATTTCTGTCAACCAATCAAATTCTGAACTGAGCTGTAGTGATAACTAGGTCACCACGTGTGGTTTGCGAGGAAGCCATTCAAAAGTGACTTGTCTTTTTTTGTCTCGTTCATACTTATTGGCTAGGTGTATTTAGCTATAATGTGCGGAAATCAAAATGCATAGTCAGTCTGCAATGAAAGCAGCGTTAATAACGTCTTCCATTTCACACATTCGCAATACGGATGCACAAATGATGATTTTCACTTTATGTTGAACAAACTACCTAAGGCCTACGGGCTACAATTTACCGATAATCACAGCAATCTATTAGCCGACGTCATGTGAATTACAGCATTTAAGACACGTACAGGGGAGAAGGAAGCAAAAACAATTTACAGTTTTTGCCCAATGTCGATTGACACAACTCTTTCCACTTTTCTTTTTTGAAGATAAATGCTGCTGGTTGTTGTTCTACGCAAATGGCCTGCTCTCCCCTAACTTGTTTTTATAGGCACAACGTAGAATTCACATACGAACAATGATATGTTTCTCTAGCAGGATGATGATAAAATAACCTTGTGAATATTCAGATGCTTTGGAAACATTGTCTCTGTCCATAATTTCGACATTTGAGGTGTCAAGCATGAATTTCCCTTCAATTCGAGAAATGTGAATATGGATAACCTTGGAGCGAGTGGAGCATGAAAATAATAACAGAGTAGATTTGATTTAGACTTGTCACAGGTCGTTTGGTAAAAAACTGTCTACATTTGCTGTATCATACACGAACATGTTTATTTTTTCCCTTGCAGAGATCTTTGTTTGAAAGGTTGGTTGATGGAAGGCACTTTGCCGTTGGTGCGTGAAGTGAGAGTCCGCCACCTCCAAAGTATCATTGTCAACCTGTTTAAGCAAGTCTTGTTCAATGAACTGTTTTACATTTTCAATTAATGAAAACAACATATTTATGCAAGGAAGCTACCCCCTCCCCCCGATAAAATGCATTAAACGGCGTATTTAGTTATTTCTAAACGCATAGAGCAAAGCTACTTGTCTTTTCTGAACAGTGCTGGTAAAATAATACCACTTCCTTCCAAGAGAAATTAGATCGCAAAATTTGCCAGAAGAATTACCAAGGAACGATAATTTTCCGAACCAGCTTGAGTCAAAATGCCAGAATGCAACCAAAAGGACGTTTTCTCGTTTGATGATGTCATCGATGACCTCATACCACGTACCAACGCAGTTGCACCCCTTTTTAACTTAGACAACTTTACCCAAGTTGGGTTGTCTGAGGTTCATACCTTCCTAAAATGTCAAAATAAAGTTACCAGTTACCAAATATAAACCTTTCCTCGTTTGTTGATGTCATCGATAACGTCATACCACGTGACAACGCAGTTGCAACCCCCTTGTCACAGACAACTTCATCCAAGTTAGGTTGCCTGAGGTTCACCCCTTCCCAAAATATATACCTTTCTCGTTTGATGACGTCATCGACGACCACACTGTTGCACCCACCTTGCCATTTAGACAACTTCACCCAAGTTTGGTCGTCTGAGGACCTTTTTATGATCCGCTATAAAACTGATGGGTTGCCTGTGCGACGCCCGGACACACACACAACCGGAAGTCCATGAAAATCAATGCATGCTTCGATATACACCTTTCTGTTGTTTCCTTCTTTTCTGCACGTAGCTATGGGCTCCGCTACGCAACGACTTAGAAATTTCCAAATATAAGTTCGAAAATTAGAATAAATTTTCCAGGACTTGAATTTGTTGTATCAGTTGCATCAAGTCTACTCTGTTATAAATATTTTGGATTTCAGTAAAAATTAACAAAATTGTTTTCGCCGTTATACAATTTTCATCTTTATACAAGACTAACATTTTTGCCTGTCATCTAGTTCAGAAAGAATTAATTATCAAGGAAGTTCATCCTCTAAACGGTTTTACTGCGATTTTCATAATTCTGCGAACTCTACGCCAACCAACAAACCACGGTTTGGCTTCCATCAATCAAACGAGTGAACAACTTTGGGTTACTTCACGGAGGCTCTGATAGATCTTGTGATCTATAGAGGTTAGCTAGGCTTCAAAACAGAATTTTTCATTGTAAAATGCAAACCAAACTCAGAAAACACGCATGGACTTGACTTAAAAGGTTTGATTGACTGAAGCCAAAACGCAGTTTGGCGTTCGAAAATGTCAGGTGGGAGTTCGAATTATGAAAATCGCAGTAAGGAGAGGAATGTTATAGGCTTTTCCACTTATCGTGTGACGAGTACAGGTGTCACGAACAAAGACTTCATACACAGCAGTGGTAAAAGCTAAAGAGGATTCTCATTGTTATGCTATTTTCTTTTTAACCATTTCTGCAACATTTCGTGCGAATCGCCCACCTGTTTTAGGGACAATTTGTGTTTCGTTAAATCTACTTTATTTCTGCTGTGTGTTCCTGGAACTCGAATGTAACTGTTGTCAGGAACGTGAAATGTTCTTGACGAAAGCCCCTTGCGATTTTGCTTTCAGTTGCCGCTAATTCACTATATATAGAACACAGTTCACTCTGAAAAATACCATAAAACTAAACAGATTGAACCTTTGTTGATGTTCAGTCTTTGTCAAAATAGGCAAAATTTCAAAATAATTTCAAAATAATTTCAAAATAGAGTATCAGGCCATATACGTTTTTGAAGGACCAGCGCATAACTCAAGTTTATTTATTGAACAGAAAGATCATCGCTTTTTACTTGTATATTTTCTGCGAGTGGCGTCAAGGAATGGCTTTAATGGAGTCAAATATAAACAACGCAAACCTTACAATTCCAGACAGATTGGTAATGACTGAAGACAAGATTTTAAGTCAGGGCGAACGAATTACGTGGTGTGTTGTTCTGCTTACTGAATCATTGCTCATACTAACTGGTAATTTATTCGCGGTTAAAGTTTTCTACCACACGAAATTCGCAGAAAAACGGATGAGTTACCTACTGATAAATCTGACAATTGCAGACACTTTCACTGGAATCAGTGTTCTGGTGCTGGCTGTTTCAGTTTGTACTACAGACACTTCCTTTGACGACACTTCGCCCAAGTTTTCTTTCGTTGAATTTATCAGGACCCTCTGCTATGGTTTTTCGGGCATATGGTCGGTGAATTTTTTAACAGCAATAGCAGTCGAAAAGACGCGTTCCACTTTCCTTTCTATTAAATGCAACATAGCAAACACGACAAGCTGCAATATGACTGCAGGCTTATTTGCAGTGTGGTTAATTTGTGCCTCGGAAATATTTTTTGCTAGCTGTTTACTGTATTACCAGAAAGTAGAGGAAGAAAACACACATTGGTGTAAAATGTACTTGATCTTATGGAAGTCAATCCTGGTCATACAATTAACCCTTTTGGGTTTTACAACTATTTTGTACCTGGCAATTTTCCTTATGATTTCATATATCAGTGGCTCTAACAATTCTCCAGTTATAAGGAAAGGGAAGAAATTCTCGAAAAAGCTTTTGATAGTGGCTACTTTTTACTGCTTGGCTTGGAGCCCGCGAGTTTGGATGAATTTTGGCGGGAAACTTTTTGAGGAGAAAAGCATGTCTCCTCACACCTACATGGCTCTCACTCGATATTCAAAACGCTGGTATATTTTAGGAGAAATACTGGCCTGCTTTATATCTTTCGTGGATTTAATAGTTTTCACATTTAGCACCAAAGAGTTTAGAAAAGAACTAAGAAAATTGAAAATTCCTGCTTGTATACAAATAGTATTGTCTTATTGTGGAAGAGGACGAAACTACGTCCATTCAGCTGGGGAGGGGTTGTCATATTTCAGCAAAAACAGAGCGTTTGTCATTGAAGAAGAACCGGAGAAAGAAGAAACAAATGGTTTTATAGAGATGAAAGAATACGATGAACTATCCAGCACGCCTTGTGCCGCGAAATCAATCAGGAATATTTGTGAACTCGATGACAAAGAGGGATTGCCCCAAGTATCAGAAAGTAATTAGCAAAGGACGTTTACACCGGCAACGAAACAGCTTTGTATGCTCATTGGCCCCAAACGAGAAACAGCTTTGTATGCTCATTGGCAAACTTTTGATTACAAAAAATCAGAGTTATGAGGCTAACACAGGAAATGAGATAGCATTTTGGCTTTTTCACTATAGATTAGTCCAGCACTAGAATCACTAGGCCAATATCACTAGAATTTGAACAATTGGCGTGATTAGAAAACATTTATAGACACATGTTCGTGCATCTGGTATCGAAGGCGTGAGATAATAATGATAATAAAGTAATATATTAAAATATATTTCAATTCGTCTACGATTTTCGTTTTGTTCTGCTAGTGGTGACCCCCCTTAGCAGTTCTAGATCTGCTACTGGTGACCCCCCACCCACCTTAGCACTTCTAGATCTGATAGCTCACCTTATCCCATGAAAAGTCGCAGTGTTCGATGCTGAGAACGACATTAGCTTTCTGAGGCTTGTCCAGGAAAGGGGAGAGCTCCTCCATCTCCATCAAACTCTGGGCAAAAACCAAATGGGAAACAGTCGTATGAAACCATGAAACAGTCTGGCCCCTGACACAGTGACAGTAACAACGTGCACATCTTGGTAATAGTGATTTAAAAAAAAAAACATCAACGGGTAAAATTATGGTATAAGAAAACTGAACGTTTTAGCTATTTCGGCAGCTTCATGACACCATAATCAATGGCCGTTTTCACACTAGAAGACGAACAAATCGTCTGGACCGACAAATCGTCTGACGATTTGTTCGTCTTTTGTACGTCTAGTGTGAATTTAGGTCGGACTTTAGTCGATTTGTTCGTCTACACGAACAAATCGTCTATGACAAATCGTCTTCCTAGACGGCCAAACAGACGAACAAATTTAGACGATTTGTTCGTCTGAAAATTTGTTCGTCCCGTTTTCACATCAGACGATTTAATCGTCTTGAGACGATTTGTCCGTCCAGACGATTTGTTCGTCTCTAGTGTGAAAACGGCCAATGAGTAGAGCAAGTACACACCTATCTATACTATTAAAATAGCACTGTCAGTGTTCGGGTCACCCCCCGCCAATCAGAGTGCGGCATTTTAGCGCGTTTCCATGGGCAGGCGAAGGCAAAATAAAGGGCCATAACAAATAAACGCCGTTTTCAAACTCTCAACATTTCACAGTCCATTGAAGAGAAAATCGAAATCTCACCTGTAGGCGTGTTTTTGTTGGAAAAGATTAATCTGCAGCAAAGTTCCAATTCATGCGATTTCTAATGCGAGGGACAAAGCCGCCAAGGTGAATTCTTCCACAGAAACTAAGAAAGAACTAAGTTCACATAGCCGAAAACACCATCCAGACCTAAATAGTTCTCAAATTACTTGCAGGCATGTGCTGGGATAATTCTAATTCGAAAGCTTTGAGCTGAGAAATAATTTCATTCAAGTCTAAAACAAACCTTGCGTCTCATAGCGCACGCTAACTCTATAAATGAATACCGGAAAATACAAAGCCATGAATTTTTCACTAAATGTAATCGCTACATTTTGAAATAGCGTTAAATGCCCATCTGTTTGCTGGGAAGGGTTTTCTTTGAGTTTTTGTTTAAGTTAGTTGGATTTTTTAAGGCCGTGAGTTCTCTGAATTATTTGTAATGAGTTGCTCTTGCCTTTAAAATACCGGCAGAGAAATGAAAGTTTTGTTTCGTGAAACTGAGGCATTTCATCACAATTATCAACTCTCCCGGTTTTGCCGGGAGTCTCAATATTTTTTACCCCAACTCCCGGTCTCCCGGGGGGGGGGGGGGGGGGGGGGGGGGGGCTTTACCTTGATTCGTTTGAGTGCTAACTTGGCCTCCGCCACGGCTCTCACACCAAACGGAAGAACGGCGAGCGAGAAGATCAACACGTTAAAAATCGTCATAATGGTGAATGCCTGCCAAACAGAACAACAGAACACAACGAAATTAGTTGACAATATTTGATAGTGCATCATTAAGTGGCGAGGAGAGACAACGAATACTCAATTTAAGGCATGGCTCAATTTGCCAGAAAAAAGGGATTATTCGTCATAACCCGTGTTCTATACTGTGGATCATCATCAAATTTGGTCAGTACAATAATTTTAACAAGAGCTATATTTTATGTTTTGTTGCCATGGAAACGCTAATCACGCGACTCAGTGGCGGCCATCTTGGAGTTTATATTTAGACCTTCCGACAGACATGAAAAGGTGAAATTGAAAGGTAATCACATATTTAGATACAGGGAAACTACCTTCAAATGAAGCTAATTGGATAAGTCGCATTTCTTCATATATATATAGGATTTTTCGTGTTTTGAAGTATATGATGTTTTGAAAAAAATGTATTTATAAAAACATTATCCTAGATATCTAATTAGGTTTACAGAAAGACTAATGCTACAAACATTATGCTAAAAAGAAAGTATCTGATTTTCGTCTTCTTTCCAGTACCTACACGGGCGCTAAAAGTTTAATCCAAGATGGCGGACGGTGAGTCACGTGACACCGTTACCATGGCAACAACAACTTTATCGTAATCAGAATTCCAAGATAAGTTTGAAGCCCAATTTGAACGATTTTCGTTGAAAAATAACGAAGTTACCAAAAAGCAGCCCTCTTCTTAGAGCTGACAAAATGTGATACAATAAGACCAGTGATCTACATAAACATCTCAGAATCCTACATTATAAACTAAGTGTACCTACCAGAGAAAAACATTATACTATTATTAAGTGTTGTAAAGAAAAAGGGAACTGAAACTTGCATCATGTAGGCATTCGTACGCAAGTTTATAGCTTTCGCTACCAAATCTCCAAGTTTGAAATCTGTTCAGCTTGAACAGAAATCAAAAATGTCATTTCGTAATCCAATTCCATCCGCACGATAACACACGAAAATACTCCAAATTTGTGCTCATCTAGCAGTTGAAAGGTTATTTAACAAATCTAGATGATTATTTTACTCATTTCGTTTGAATTTGACTACATTTAAGCAACCTAAATTTGCCCCAAAATCATGACACTGCCCCTTTAAACTCACTGAGTTTCTCGTGCACACGTTCTTTGTAGGTCACACAACATCCAAGTAGACCTTGTGTGACTGACACAAAGAAGGGTGCGCGGGAGACTGGGAGAAGTGCGCTATACTCCATTTTCGTACCCAGCCCTCCCTGGCTCGTCTTCTCGCAGGAGGCTCTGGCTCGCTGATTGGCTGATTTTGAGCGTTGCGGCATGCGCAAAAAGTTCTTTCTCTCGACGGCTCTGTATCAAATTTTGCGCAGGCGAGGTAATGAGCCGAGGAGCTCTGGGTACGAGAATGGCTAGACTTTGCATTTAAAATGCAGTCTTTTTGAAACCCTTTCTGAAGGATGTGAGCTCTCTAAATTAATTATCGGTCGCTTCATTTCTTATTCTGGACCGACTGGGAAAAATCTCCTATTTTTGGCACAGATTTAGGGTCATCTCAATTGGGAGGCAAAAGAAATACTACGAAACATGATCGCGACCTCAAAATCTCGATCTCTGGTTTCGAGCACAGGACAGTTTCCTAGTTTATCCACTCGGGTAAACATGACAGAAATGTTACGCGCTACATGTGCCTAGTTTAGCCGTAGCTTTTCTTAGTATTTCAGGAAAGGGCGTTGGCGTGGCTATGGTTACCTGAGCGGAAGAAAGGTCCTGTCCCGTTGCTACGTGAACACTAAATGAGCTGACAGTTGCTATTGTTGGTACAATGAGAGCGATAGACATGTTGACACCTTGAAGGATACCAGCAGACGTCAGCGCGCTACGCTCCTCTGCACGCTTGGCTGTGGAAGGCAAAAGACATGAAGAATACTAATATACAGTCACAATTTGGTCAACTTCGAAGATTATGTCGACTGGTATTGTCACTTTGCCAGCGAAGCGCTAGTAGCCCACCAGCGCAACATTAAAAGAGGTGAATGAGCAGACTACTTTGGGCCAGGAGGCTATCAACAGGAGCCTCCATTACCTAGTGATGGGCGTTTGAAGCACAGCAAGATGAATTTATTTTTAGATTGCGCGTTGAACCTCAAAGAACTGCGAATTTCGTCCGACGGACCGAACCGACTCTTACGCCTGTGGTGATAACAGCAAAGAATCTGTAGTGGAATCTGTAGTGGTATCTATTATAGCCATCGTGACCTACCCACTATTGCATTCGAGAATGACTTGTCCCAGGCGTACATTTTGATCAACTTGATGCAGTTTAGAATCTCGCTCATCATGCGAACCTGCGGCAATAATTGCAAGTCTTCGTAGTTATTTACTCGAAAATGAAACAGCTCCAGATTAGAATAATAGAATAATAACGACTTTGCCAAGTTTGTAGCAGCGTTTGCCACAGTTTGGCAATTTTGATCCCGTTCTATGCCTGATTTTTTTCTCAGGTTTTTACAGTGGTGTTTAAGGCCGCATTTGCGCACATTTAAATCATATTTGATCCAGACGTTTTCTGCTAGCATGTCCTCGAACTTTGAGTTATAGTTATAGAAGTACTGAATACATTTGAGTTATGGATAATCCTGAATCTAAATTGCCTCCTACTCAAGCATTTATAAAACAAAGCCGATGACCCCCCCAACTTGACCACACACTAAACAAGGCGATACGTACCCTCTGGTCGGTAATGCGTACAACTTTCCCGCGCAGCTTGCCCGCTAACCGCGCTATTTTCATCTGGACGGGGTAGACCAAACACACGAGCCCACACCCTACTAAAGCGGCCGGTCCGATTAGATAGGTGCAGTATATGATGGCCATTATAATAACAACTGGACCACCTGTGCAATAATATAGAATACTTTGAAACGCGGGTAGCGATATTTTTATTCTGAGATAACTCGACTACAAAACTATTTATTCACTGTTTATTTAATATGGCACGCTGTAGCCTGAATTTCAGTCGTCCATTTGCTCTCGGTCGTAGTTATTTCACTTTGCGATCGAGAGCGAAATGCATATCAGTCAATCAGTAACGCGGGTTACCTGTGTACCGGTGTAGTACAATCATACCTCTTGGGGACAAAAACAAAGATGGTGACCTACAGAGCAAGTTCCTCTGCAAAGTTTGCACGTTTGGTAGTCTGCCGCGCAGCCCAGTCTTTGTGCCGGTCACACAACGCTAGGAATTTAAAAAAAAGGAAGAAAAAAGCTTCTGGAATTCCAAATACGGTAAGCAGAAACTGCCATATAAGGAGATTTTGGAAAACGACCCTTTCCGATGAGAACTTCCTTGATATGACAACTGAAAGTCAGGCTAGGTAATCTAAACGCCCGTATACACTTGCAATTTTGTTCGCGCGAATCCGGGCGATTTTTCTCCCACGTACGCGTCAATTGAAGTCACTATGTAAACTAGGTGCAACGCGGCGTGATCTGCCTCAAAATTTGTCGCGTGATGTCGCGTAGATTTCAAACATGTACGAAACTCTTTGCAACTTCGTGCGGTTTATAAAGAAAAGAGAGCACCGGATTTGCATCTCGTTTGCACAAGAGAGTTGGAATTGCAACTCACGCGAGAAAAATCGCCGCGACAAATGCAACAAAAATCGCAAGTGTAAACCAGCCAAAGAGTACATAATAACGAAATCTTTCTCCTTACCTACTAAGAAGTTACAAAACGAAACTCCTTCGTATACTCGTTGGGCGTCGGAAGCGCACAGATTGACAAACTAAAAAAAAGTAGACAATAAGCCTTCAGTACGGGTTTCCTGTGTCAAGGTGACGTGACGTCACCAAAGGCCTGCTTGTGCAAGGGCGCTAGGAATAGAAGTCCGAGTTGCACTGCTCAATTCATAGTTCCGACCTGTCATTCAAAGCCATAGTTACTGTTGTTATGTCCCACAAACAAACTAGGGTTTTCCTTAAAAAAAAGTCAGATATCTTTATCTTCGGATCATCTCAGTTTATACTGTCATAAAAGGCAAAAAGTGCTGCACATCGGACTGATTTCGGACGTCCTGAATACTGTTTGTGGGACACGATCAGTCCCCGTGGGAGAATCTTTTCAACTCTGATTGCTATCTCCAGGTAGCGTGAAATGGCTTCATTGTTTCATCGGAACTATGAATAGACTTCTATACCTACGTATGCAAAATGCCCATTTCAAACCACGTGTTGTTCACATGAAGAAAAATCATTTGCATTCTGAAAAGAGGATTCCTAATGCGGGTATTCCCAGACGAGTTTCCTGAAAAGGTCTGAAATTCCAAAAGGGGAGTTTAGAAGGGGGCTCCACGAGGGATAAGAAGTAATCCCGAAAGGAGATTCAACAAGGAGAGCGAGTTTTTACGGGACTTCAAGAAGGCATCTTCAAGAAGAGCATTTTAGGAGTCAATCCCCAGTAATGGACGATTCTAGATATAAGCGCGCGCTCTTCTCTATTCAGAAATAATGCCCATACCATGTCCCACAACTACCAGAATACAGCGCGCGCTTTTAACAGTTTGTTCGGCAATGTCCCACATCTACCGACATGCAGCGCGTGCGTGCGTTATAGCTGGAATCCTCCATTCCCCCTTAGGCGGGAGTTTCCATACCTCCCCTATACTCTTGTCGCCAACGTTTCTGAGTTTGAGAGCTTCTCGTAGATGAGCGAGTAGATCATGCTACGTGCGCGAGTTCCTGTGCGGATGTTGAGGAAGAAACTTAGCGAGAGAAAAGCAACTCGGAAGATCTCCGACACAAGTAGACCAGCAACCTGAAAGGGAAGTTTTTAATTGTGTGAAGGAAAACGGCAGAGAATAGACCTCTTCCCTTGGGCGTAATGTTATCCCATTTCAGTTCACGTGGCGTTCCCATACAAGTATTCTTTCTTTGTTTTTCTGATAGGAACCCAAACAAAAAAAAAGGGTATTCAAATGAAAATGAATGCCACGTGATCTGAAATGGGACAACATTACGGCCAAGGTAAAGTGGTCTATTGCTTAAGTGATTATGTATGTTTTTCTCTGCGCGATCTGATTGGCTGATGGAACCCAGATCATCCTCTCCACCAATCACAAATCACAGATTTCATTGGGATTCAGAGGAGTGTCGAAAAGTATTTGTATATGCGTTTACTCGAATTCTTATTGGTCGGTGATTTCTTTCAAGAAATCATATTTTGAAAACGCAGCTGTGTATTTAGAGATCACGTGCTCACCACGTGATAGCGACTGTACTTGACTTGTATTACAAAGAAACCAGTCGCGTGTTCAATGAGTGATAGTGGTTTTACTTGGCTTGCGATTGGCTGACGGCAGCAACTTGCAATTTGAGCACCGCCAAGGGCTCTTAGAATTTCATACTTTCAAAAGACAAAGAAGTTCAGAATTCCCATACAAACCCTTATACAATTGGATATTCAAACTGCCAAATCTTTTCTTTGTCGTGCGAAAATTAAATGACCAATACGCTCATAAAGTACAGCGTTCGTGCGCTTTCTGAAAGACAAAAAATCCAGGATTTTCCAGGAAGTCTTTAATTATTTTCCTGGGAGTTTTCGAGGAGTTTTTTATTGGGTAGAAATGCCCAATTCATAATTTGCAGCCCAAAATCAGATTCACGAAACTGATTACTGCGGTTTTCGTAATTCTGCGAACTCTCGGTATTGATTTCCAACCGTAAAACCGCCTTCTGGCTTCCGTCAATCAAACTCCCGTGTCTTTCGTCGTTACTCTTTGTGCTTTTTGATTGGCCAGCGCCTAAGCAGTGCTAAAATGGCTTCCTGTCGCGACAGCAACGTTACGTGCTGGCCAATCAAAAAGCACAAAAAGTAACGACGAAAAGACTCGGGAGTTTGATTGACGGAAGCCAGAAGGCGGTTTTACGGTTGGAAATCGTTAGCGAGAGTTCGCAGAATTATGAAAACCGCAGTAAACCAGATTGGAGTTGAAACATTTTCCAGGAGTTTTCCAGGATTTTCCTTTAAATTCAAGGACTTTCAAGGACTTTCCAAGAAGGAAATGAAAATCCAGGATATTCCTGGATTTCCAGGACGCGTACGAACCCTGAAAGTAGCTACCTAACACTCTTCACTCTTCAAAACAGAAATTTAATCAAATACTGTATAAGGTCCAATTTCTCCATTTTATGATTGGCGTGTTATATTTGAGTCTTACTGCCGGTATTTTGAAAATTGCCCTAAAATAAATAAATAAACAAATAAACAAACAAACAATCAAAATAGATTAAAGTTACTCGAGGAATAAGGTTAGCAAGAATCATCATACCAAAGCGATTCCATATCCAATCGACGAAGTTCCCTTTTCCGCAAGGTATTCCAGTAGGTAACGAATAAATAATGCCTAAAAGGACAAAAGAATGATTATATTAAAAACGGGGTTTTGGCCGGGAAGTCTAATTACGATGTTCCCTGGTAAGTGTAGTGGATTAAAAGTTACGAGCCCCGCACTAGAGATGGCCAACTTCAGACGTCCCCGTGTCGACCCGTCACTCTGGTTCAGGTTCATGTAGTGCATACGAGAGTGAAATGTCCGGGGCCCACGAAAACATTTCTGGCAAAAAACCTTACGCAATAAACGATCTTATGTAACCCGTATGTACGTAATTTGTAACTCCCCATTCGGTGCATGATGCACGATTGTAATGGCTAGCGTTGTTAAATAAAGATGTATGTATGTATGTAAACACTTCTCTGATTGGTTATTACTAGATTTTTTCCAGTGCGGTTTTTTAAAACGATTTAAAAATAAAGACGTGTTTTTCTGGCAATCGCAGTTGGCTCAGGGGCCCCTCCAGCGTAGCCAAAGGGTGAGGACCATTGGACTAATGCAGTGAAAATTTTAATGTTCATAAATTCATGTGAGCGAGTGAGTGAGCAACATCGCTCCCCCTTCATCATAACTCGTTTCAATATTTAGCAATTAATGAATTCCGCTGAGTATGATGTGGACAATAATTCAGATCGAGGGCGTGCTATCCATCGAGGCCGAAGGCCTAGGTGGAAAACACCCCCGAGATCTGAATAATTCTCCACATCATACGAAAGCTGAATTCATTAATTGTTTTTATTATTCATTCAAACTTTGAGTTGTTTTATTATTCATTCAAAATTAATCTCCCCGCTTTACCTAGAAGTAAGAGAACATGCAGTTTTCAAAGTTTTGCCAGCCTGCCTACAAGTGCGCGACGTCACGCGTGCAATAATTTTTCAACTTATACAATCTTTGACGTCATCGATGGGATAAGTCGCTCGCCTTCAAAAATATCAAGAATTCGCTGGTGGTGCTCAACCAATAATCAGAAAGAGCGGATTTCAGACCCCCCGGGGGGGGGGGACTTTCATATTTTTTGACCGGGGATGATCGTCGTATCTTTTAGGGGTTAACATCACGGGGCCTTGGTCTCTTTTAGGGGTGATCTTAATCTTCAATAAAATTAGGGAGATTGGTATCTCAAGGGCCGAAATATGTGTCCAAATTGTTTTCTCTCATGATGGTGCTTCTAAAAACCGTGTAAGAAAGAGAGATTACTCGATGAGAAGACGATAAATTAGAAACAAACACGGAAATTTCTTGATGGGTATCTTTTACCTGTTACCTGTCTCCTTCGCGCCTACTTTGCACATAAGGCCTCATCTTTTAGGGTATCTTTTAGGGTAAGAAATTATTTGAGCCACGCCATGGCCCGCCATGTTTGGTATCTTTTAGGGGTGAAACTGAAAATTTCCGACGATCATCCCCGGTCAAAAAATATGGGAGTCCCCCCCCGGGAATTCAGATGACTGTCGTGAGTAATTCGCAATTACTTTGTAATTACTCCTATACGTTTTGTCCAGAATTGGTGTAAATCACTTTGCGATTGGTTTCACGACAGTCATGTGAAAACCACTCTATGTTCAATGAATAATATTCACATATCCACGAGTTTAATACATTACATGAAGTTTCAATACTGTGTAGCATAAAAGCAAGCAAGCGACCGAACATGCAATCCTCCTTTTATCGCGGGACTTAAATTACGCGAGATTGTGTCGCGTATTTCGCGACGAGTCGTTAATTTCGCGAAGAATTGTCTTCGCAGGGAATTAACTTTATTAACTTCGCGGAGCAATCATTCTTTGCCTTATTTTCGGGCTGAGGTGGGGCATTTGAGCACCTCCGCTATCCCCACTCTGGGGAATTTGACTACGAATTTTACCACACAGTGCGGACATTTGAATATGCCTGTGCAGGGGACTGGGGCCATTTGAATTCGCACAAGGATGTACAGCAGGATGTATCCCCAGGTAAGCAATTTCGATGTCATTTGAACTCCTTTTCTGTCCCGAGAGTCAGGAATTTGACCAAAAAATCGGAAAAAAAAACAAATGCCCTACCTCAGCCCGACCCCCCCCCCCCCCTCTCCGTCTTTACATTGATACATGCATTATCATATCAAGACGTTTGTAGCCTATTAACGTTGTCCGACTTGCCGCTTTCCTTATTAGGAATTCCCCCTTACCTGATTATTTGGAAGGTCCTATTTTAGCGAAAAAGGCAGAAAAATCCACCAAAACTTACAGGTGTTCGAGAAACATCGTAACTCATGGTGGTCATGTTGTTTTTGCCTCCGCCAAAGGGACTGGGACAAACCACAGGCTGCCCGCGCGTATTAGCAGAAAACAACAACTCTGTCAGGACTGAAATTCTGCTAATCAACCATTTCAGCAAAACTGACACGATGATACGGTACCAATCCTCAAAATCTTATCAACTTTATACTTTTATATGACTCAAATTTCGCGGCAAAGTTCGCTGCCTTTTATTTTTTCGCGGGCCTTAGTACGACCAATAAGGAAGAGGTCAAACAACGGTACTTATAAGTATCCAGTTTAGACCCACCACCTCTTTCAATTTGCCTAAAAATCGGATTTTCAACTGGCGATATCTCGTGAAATAATTGATGAATCATGGCGAAAAGACCGGCCCATTTCTGCAATAAAACGGGCCGCGATTGTTGCCGCCGCGATTTTTCTCGCGCGAGTTGTAATTCCAACTCTTTTGTGTAAACGAGATGCAAATAAGGTGCGATTTCTGTGCTCTCTTTCCTTCAAATAGCATCAAGTTGCAAATAATTTCAACAAAAATCGGGGCCAAATCGCGCCGAGCTACCCCTAGTTTACATTAGTATTTTTGAGTTGACGCGTACGTACGAGAAAAATTGCCGCGACTCGCGCGACAAAAATTGCAGTAAAAATTGCAAGTGTAAACGGGCCTTTACGCAGGAGTATGCATAGACGAAAACGACACCTCTGTTTTGATATTAGTCTCCCGCGCAGCCCGTCCGGGGAAGGGAAGCGTTGCGTGACCGACACAAAGAACGGGTTGCACGGGAGACTATTCTGATAGTACCCGCGAAAATAAAGGAGATTAAGACCCAGTCCACACTACACCGTTTTCAAACGAAAACGGATACTTTTTGCTCAAAAAGATTTGCGTCCACGCTTATCGTTTTCATATCATTTTTGCCCGTCCACACTACAACGCGTATCCGTACGAAAACGCTCTTATGCATTCAGTGCGCATGCTCAAATAAGCTCAACCCATGCTCTTCGATCTGTCGGCTCGCGAAATTGGTTGGGTTTGCTGTGGTGACGTCATCGTTTTCAGATAGCATCGTTTTCACCCGTCCACACTAGAAAGCAGCGTTTTCAAACAGCTCCGTTTTCAAATCGCTCAGTGGAGCGTTGTAGAGCGTTTTCGGATTGAACCGTTTTCGGTGATCGTTTTCGGCGTGCGGACGATAGCCGTATCCGGAGCAAAAAGTATCCGTTTTCGTTTGAAAACGGTGAAGTGTGGACGGGGTCTAAGATATATCTAACCATACCCACCGGTCCTAAGAAGGTTAACATCTGTGACACTGTAAAGATCACCACGCCGCCCAACAGCCGTGTGCGCACCGCCCGCCAAACCACACTCCCAAGTGAAGCATGTTTTAGTCCCACATTGTCAACCTCAGCATCCCAAATACGCTTGATCCTCTTGCCGTTGAACTCCATAGTTTCATATTCAGATAGAGGACCAAGATCGTCCATTTGTAGCGGCTTTTTGAAGCCCTTCATGACGATGGGGGACGCGAAGGACATGAACATGAGAGACAAGAAACCAGAGTCGTCTATACTGGGTATATCGGGATTCCTGTGGCGCGTGAAAGAAATAATTTACGGAAACAAAATGAAAATTTAAAGCGTTGTTTTTTGTATTCCTTTTGTTAGGCCGTACTTTACACGATTGTTGAGTAAGTGTTTACATAAGCATGCTCAATCCGGCTGTTTTCATCAGACCGGGTTGCCCCGTGTTAGTTGAGAAATATATACACACAGCGCGTCAGTTGTCTCATGTAAACGCATTTTCGTCGCCAGCCAAAACACAGGTTGCTGTTATTTAACAATTAGACCTCGAGGCCGAATGTGCTATGATGAATAGACCATGAGGCCGAAGGCCGAATGGTCTATTGATATCATAGCACATGAGGACGAGAGGTCTAATTGTTTTAGTATAAACCAACTAGTTGGTCAGTTTTGGCAATGAATTCCATTATTTTATGTTGAAAAATCAAGTTTTCTTGCCAAGAAAGGTGGTGGTTTTGCCAGGCACGGTCTATCACTAATAGACCATTAGTAGCTCAGCCAATCAGAATGCAGGATTGTAATAGACCATTAGTTGGTTTATACTAAAAATCGATAGCCATACGCACGCGCACAGGCACCGTTGCCATTGCAACATCAGTGCGCCCATATTTTTGGGGGGACTCCGGCATATTTTTTGGTCGGGATGATCGTCGTATCTTTTAGGGGTTAAAATCACGGGTTTTGGTCTTTTTTATAGGTGATCTTGATCTGCAATAAGATTTGAGGGAGATTGGTATCTTTTAGGGCCGAAATATGTGTCCAAACTTTGGGAGCAAAATAATTTTCATCCCTGGCTGGCTTTATAACCCGGGTCAGATATTTTTTCTTTTCTCCTTCTCCGCTTACTAGGGCTAACTCAGAAGCACATATGGGATATTTGATTAGCACTTTAGCTTACATACAAGGTTTTTTTAAATTCCTTATCTCTACTCATGTAAAAAAGTGCAATACTGCTATTTTCATAAACAAGCAAACCCTCTTTATTCTTTTGCCCAGTAGCCATCATTATTCAATCAAAACCGTTAAACTACACAGGAAGATCTCGAAAACGGATATTATTTTTTCAAAGCAGGATGGCGTGGATGCGTCGACTTTTTAACAAAATAAAACATTTCAAGTGGATGATATACATTAAAATAATAATAGGAGATTATACTGGATCATGCATGAGTTCGGGAAACGCACGAAGCACGCTCGGTCCTCGAGCAGTCCACACTGAATATTTTGACAAAAACAAATACGTTGTCGTTAGTCTCCCGTGAAGGTTTAAGTTGGAGCATGATACTGAAATACGTTGTCTGCTTGGCAGGTTCCTAGGCAGGTCTATCAGATGCTTGACTGGTTCATGTTCCAATATTAAACGCTTCATGTGTTCTGTCTTTGGCAATTGTGCTGTCAATCAAGGCTTAGAGGCGAGAATGTGGTATTGTGACAATCACATCGTTTTCAACAACGCTAATTTAATAGATAATTTTGTTGTTTAGTGTCTTTAACTTTAACTTTAATTTAGGTAATTGCCACTAGCAAGCTAATCCGGCAATGGGTGGTAGACGACAATGTGCCAGCGCGCGACAATGAACAATAAATAAAGAAATAAAGAAATAAACAAAACGATATGATTAACCGATACAAATAATGTCGTGACGTATAAGCTTTGTAAACAAGACAGCCACGATAGAGAGCCGTAAAAACCAGTTACCAGGGTACACACAAGTCTCTGATCGCTGGGTAAGAAACGAATCAAAACGAACTTCTGCATAGAGGGAGAAAATGAAACATGACCTTTCCAGTCTGGGTTTAACATTAATCTACCATATTAAATTCCAAAGTATATTTCCTGAAATATCAGGTTTTATCGGAAATCATCATGCAAATCAATGCTTTTATTTGACATATGACCGCGGCCGGAGGGTATTCTATGGTGCATTCCAATCGCACCCGTAACAATCAAATACGTACAGCACACAATCAAATCTAATCCATATCAAATAGTCTTACATAACCCAAAATTGCTGAGCAAACTATAAGGACCTTAGCCGACGAGACCTATGGTTAAAATCAAACAGTATGAAATATGTGGTCTTACGCGATCATATCATGGTTAGAAGTGACAGAAGACTATAAACAGCAGCTTCGCAATCGTAATTTACCGGGTTGTTGTTGCAACTGCATTCCAGTTTGGGTGGCTTTGTTATGAACCTCTAAGAAACTTACCGAGGCGCGCAGGGGAGGAATTGCTTCCAGCCATATTTAGATCTCCCCGTCGGTCGCTTTGTTTTTGCTTTGCTGGAGCTTTCATTTTCATCGTCAAGAGATTGTCGTCTCGGGTGTTCTTCGGGTTGAAATCCGACATTTACGTTTCCTTGCTCATTTGCCGTATCCCTTGTTGAGTTGTGTTCCTTCAGCTCAAGGCCTTGCCTTGATTTAGATTTGTCAGTTCGGTTCTGCATGTTAGCTAATAATTTATATAAATTAGAAACACCATTTAGTAAGAATTAGTTTGTTTCACGCGAAAGAGTAAAGTGAAGGTGACACGGCATTCCTTGCAGGATATCAGAGCCTAATTGGATAACTTGATCTTTTTAGACGAGCTTGAAATCAGTCAGGCGTGACATCCTTGACCGTGTTTGGTAGGGAGACTAGAACTAGTAGAGGAAAACAAGATGGCGGATAAACAAGCCTTATCGATGCAACTTATTCCATGGGTAAATTTCTATATTTCTCGTTAATTTCTCTTCTGATCTTTGATATTATTATATTTTTATAATTTCACCTTCCTTTTGATTGAGTTTTTCGACCAAAGTAAATTCGCCACGTAGGTTTTATGAGAAATTGACCAGAACCATTGCCTGGGCATTGCCCCCAAAAAATCAAAACCCCAGGCTACACTTTTTTAATAAGAGCAAACAATCAAAACTGCTTCAGCCTGATCTTTGTAATTAAAGAGCTCATGTTGTTAAGAAATTCATGAATTTTGCACGCAGAGAGAATGACAATATAGGGATGAAAATTTGCACATTTCCTTCAGCTAATACAGTAAAGTTTAAGCTTAAAAATGTATGGAAAAATATTTCCAGAGGGGGAGGCCGCAACCCCCCAAAACCATTCCTACCCTTGTTTGAGGGTGAAGTTTCTGTGTTTTCGAGCCAAGTTCAGTCGTATTTTGGTTATTTCAGTGGTAGTTCGTTTTGCTTTGTGATTCTAGTCTTGCTCTATTTCTTTCTGAAACTTCACCCTGGGGGCACTGACTAGGATTCTCAGTTCTATCAATCAAAAATGTCAGTCCCAAAGGCAGAGTTTTGGGGCCTTCTATCATTGGATGATTAATTTTATGCACCAGTCAATTGTAAGCACCACCCCCCCAACCTCGGGGGAGGGTGGGGGCAACGTGGGGCATTTATACGTATCGGTCAGGTTTTGGTCCCGACTACATGGGGGATATTCTTGTCATGGACCCCCACCCCTGAGTGTGGGGGATTAGTTGGGGGATAGAACCTATTCCCAATACTCTCTTCGCCTTGGAAATACATCCACCTCAGGAGTGCCCGAATTTTGATAAACGCATTTCATCAAGCCTCAGGCTCTGTCCACACAGTATTCGTTTTCAAACTTCTACGGATTCGATGAAAACGATCAGCATGTTAGTGTGGACGGAAGGCCTAAACGTATCAAAAGGTATACGGATTCAAACGAAATCGCGTTAGAAAATCACGTGTGGACGGGGTCTCAGAGAAAGTGTAGATGAACGTTCCGTTTTTTATGTATAGTAAACAAATCCTGTAGGTTTTATTTTTCATGCGCGAAATTGAGCGCCGAAATGACGAAATTATTATTATTCATTTGCGTGAAGCGCAGTCCAAATGACGAATTTCTGTAACGTCGAACTCACGCTTAGTCTTCTTTCGAACATAGTGACTGCCCGCCAGGCCTATCACTGCAGAGCATTTTTGGTTGGAGTTAGTTTTTCCTCGCCAAGATACACTTGTTCTTGTGAACGGTGCGAAGGTAGTGTCTTCGTTGCACGAGTTGCCAAAGACTATATTAGATGATATTTTTATTACGTATTGAGTGAAGTGAAGTAGAAAATGCAAATGATAGAGAATTTGTTGGAATAACTACTTAGAAAATTTCTTATTCAGGTGAAAGGAGGACTCAATATATATTGGCATGGTAGCAATGAATCACTTCAATCCTTGCCCCGCAGGGTGGGGGAATTTCCAACACATTTCGCCTCAGGGGTGGGGACAAAAATCTAGTATGGCGCAGCTGAACATCCATGTCCCCACCCTTCCCGAGGTTGGGGGGGTGGTGGTTACAATTGACTGGTGCATTAGTGCCTTCTCATTGGCAGCAGGATTAGTTTCGGAATGAGATCATATTGTTATCTTCTTCCCTTGCATAATACTAATCCTGCTGCCAATCAGAAGGCGCTAAATTCATCATCCAATGATAGGTTGCCATGAAACTCTGCCTTTGGGACTGACGTTTTTTATTAATAGAACTGAGAATCCTAGTGGAGGGGGACATTGGGGAGGTTCAAAAACCGCAAAACCGCCTAAACATTACGTCAAAATCACAACACCGCACACAAAATCGTATCAAACCGAAACCGCAATTCACAAATAAGATTCCTTTGAGCAAACATGGCGGGAGTAAACGATGGCCACAGCAGATCAATCTGAGCTCTGTAGACATTTTAAAACCGTAAAACCGCATCAGAAAATGATGAAATCCGAAAAATCGTGATTGAAAAATCGTGATTGAAAAATGTCAAAAATGTGCTCCGTAGGCTTTTTTGAATCCGTGAAACCGCATTGAAAATTCACGTAAACCAAAAAAAATGCAAATGAAAACAGCCAAAACCATGGAATCGCCAACCCCAATGTCCCCCTCCTAGTGAGTGTCCCCAGGGTGAAGTTTCAGAAAGAAACACTGAGCAAGACTAGAATCACTGAGGCAAAACAAACTACCACTGAAATAACCAAAATATGACTGAACTAAGGCTCAAAAACACGGAAACTTCACCCTGGGACCAGGGTAGACCATTCCACTCCCTTTATAAAAATAATGCATTTGTGTTCTAAATGCTGGGACTGAATGATGCTTACAGCTAGGATGGGTATTGTGATTATGACAGCAACCCTGTTGATTTACGATTTGTATTATATCATACAATTCAGGGTGCTAATAGCTATGGCCAACTAGGGTGTGGCCATACTGAAGACATTATATGCCCAGGTACATCTTTAATAGACTTGCCGGGCAATGTGGGGAGTATAACTGGAGGAGGAGGGCATACAGCTGTTATTTCAGGTAAGATTTAGAGGATTATTACATAACATGACCGGACAGAGATACAAATTTTATCCTTGAGTGTGAAAATATGCTCACACCCTGGTGGGTGTATGGATTACTGGAGTTTCATTGTTATATATGGGCGCTAATTTATATAGTAATCTCCCTATATAAAATAGCAACATAAATTTCAATGCCAGCCATGCTTATGTGTATTACCAGATGATTTTTGTATTTTTATGTTTATTACTTTTTACACAGATAAAGGGATATTATATACATGTGGATGCAACAATAAGGGCCAACTTGGTTTCAATGATAAACAAGACCGCACAACACTTTGTCAAGTTTTACAGATTCATCTTCCCATTGGAAAACTTGCCTGTGGTTGGAATCATACATTGGCCCTTTCTGGTAAGAATGTGTGGTTCCAGAAAATATCTATTCTCCCCCCCCCCCCCCCCCCCCCAGGAAGAGTGTTCGAAAGTGACCCCCAACCCCTCTGCAATTTCCAAAGAAAAATATCAGTAAACATTTCTGGTATTTATCAGAGTTCGTGCAGGTCCTTGAACTCCTTGAAAAGTGCTTGTTTTTGAAAAGCAATTTCAAGGGCACTTGAAATTGCTTTTCAATTTCTCCTGGAAATTGGACGAAAATCCTTGAAAACCACAAAAACTCCTTGAATGTTACAGGATTTTTTAAATTGCTTAGTTGGTGTCAGTAAATGAGTTATTTATGCTGACAATCTAACCAACCCCTCTAAGGGAACTTCTTTTCTGAATGTTTTTTTTTGGCTCACAATCTTTTCTTATAATATTTTCGCTGATTAGAAGAAGGACCCTGATTTGCTTAGCGCTCACCCTCTTCCATTATAGCAATTTTGACCATTTCCTGAGAGGCCATAAATGGCTTGAGAAAAGGGATCATTCATTTTATTTTCAGCTCACGCTACGCACTCGCCATCTTTCCTTCTAAAATTTTTTATCATTTTCTTGAGACCTGATGGCTTTAGGAGAGGGACTTTTCTGGGGAGGGCTCTCGCTACATGCTCACCATCATATTCTTATAATACTTTTGACCATCCTGAGGGAGCAAAATTATCACAAAAGTTGTTTATCCGTATAATCATGGGTCGCAAACATTTTGCTTCTGCATCTGAAAACAATACGAAGATTCTAGTTGAAATTAGGCTATTGTGTGTTTCCAGAAATTATCCATACCCCCCTACGGAAGGGATTGGAAATTCCGGAGGGGCGGGGGGGTCAATTTACCTGATCTTTTCCATACAAATGCTGTATTTTTCTTCGGAAATTCCAGAGGGGTGGGGGTCACTTTTCAACACCCTTCCGTCGGGGGGGTATGGATATTTTTTGGAACCACACATTGTGATTGAGAAAAAAGGTGATTGAAAATTACTCGGTACTCCTTGAACTTTGTCGTTTTTGTCCATAAATAGTACTTGAAAACTCCTTGAAAAAAGTTTTTTAAACCAAGCACGAACCCTGTTTTGTAATAAATGTTTGCTTTCACAGCCTATGTACTAGTCTCCATTTCACATTTAGCTGGTTACTATTTCACATTTACCAGTCACTCATTTCTCATTTACCTGTCCCAGATTTCACATTCACCAGTCACTCATTTCTCATTTACCTGTCCCTATTTCACATTTGCCAGACACTCATTTCTCATTTACCTGTCCCTATTTCACATTTTGCTGGTCACCATTTCCCAGTCTCCATTTCATGTATTACTTTACATTTACCTGTCCATGTTTTCACCCTGTCTCCATTTAACATTTACCTGCCACCATTTTGCATTTACCAGTCTCAATTTTTTACCGACCTCCATTTCACATTTACAGGACACCATTTCACATTAACTGGTCACCATTTCACATTTACCTGTCTCCATTTCACATTTACCGGTCTCCATTCCACATTTACCGTACCTGTCCCATTTTTCACATTTATGGGCCCACCATTTCACATTGTACCATTCACATATTCACCATTTACATGAAAATGCTTGAGGTTTCCTGATTGTATTTTAGAAAATGGCCAACTCTTTGCTTTTGGGTCAAATGCATTTGGGCAACTTGGAATCGGAGATGAAGGAGGAGAACGAGTCATCCCTACTGTTTGTGAGGTCAGTCTATTTAAACATGTTAGGGGATAGCAGAATAAATGATATAAATTTTCAACACTTGAAGATAAAATTTGTATCTCCAGGCAGCCCTGTAATGTTCTGTTTATTATATTAAGGTGACTCCAACAAAAGTAAACACCTTTTCATCATCTTTTTAATTTGCTCGTGTCACTTCAAAAATGGTCGGGTATTTTGCCAGAAAAAATGGGAAATTCCAGGGGAGGGGTCTGTTTCACAAGTGGAAATTCCAGGGGAGGGGGTCTTTTTCAGGGAGGTCCTCAACCCCCCTGTGCTGCTTAGAAATGCAATCAGCCATTTCAGTTACTAAGAAACCTCAATGCATGCTCAACAGAGCTCATCAGATGGTAGAGGCCTCTTTTTCTCCTGCTCGTCAACCCAGAAAGAGGCCTGTGCTAGCAGGGAAAACATGTAGTCGCATTAGTGTCGGTCTTGGTCTTCATTCCAGGCCCTGCCTCAGTAGACCCTGATCAACGGAGGCATAGTGTGTCAAAAGGATAATAAAAGTGCATTTGACAAATTACGATTCCAGCTATAACGCATGCGCGCTGCATGTCGGTAGATGTGGGAAATTGGTCGAACAAACTGTTAAAAAAGCGCGCGCTGCATTCTTGAAGTTGTGGGACACGGCTTCGGCATTTCAGCGTGCGCGCTTATAGCTGTATCTTCCATTTCCTTACTTGTTTCTCCTTCTCTTCAGGTATCTCGTGACCATGCCGTGTCAGATGTTGCGGCAGGATTACGTCATTCTCTGGCAGTGTTGGGTGAGAGAAGCGTTTAGATGCTACGTAGTGACCATAAATTGTTTTTTTCTGGCAGTGTTAGGTAGCCCGAGAAATCAAATATTTTAAAACAGTTGCATCGGGACCTGCGTTTTCAAAACATCGATTTGTTGTTGGCTTTGCTGTTCCGCCGGTCAAATCTTATGAGCCAATCAGATTCTTGCCCTGTTTCGTCTAGTGCAGTCGCCTGGCTTTCCGTCGCGACGTTGTCTGGAGGGAAGCCAGTTGACTGCACTAGGCGAAACATGGCAAGAGTTTCATTGGCTAAGATAGTTTGATTGGCGGCGGAAAAAGTCCAAAAATAATTTGATGTGTTTGAAAACGCAAGTCGCGATGCACGGTTTTAAACTAAAGAAAAAGAATTGTCAACGGTAAAAAAAAAGCCTGACAGTATTTTTCCCCTTTTCACTTGTAGAGGACGGCTCAGTCTGGGCCTGGGGTGAGAACAAGAAGGGACAATTGGGCATTGACGCAGCGCAGAACAAACACATCGCTACTCCTACCCAAGGTATAGTATACGCCTGCTTCACAAAATAGGAAATTCTATTTTTATGTATGACATGCTACGATCACCAAATGTTTGCATATTGGATCAAAACTTCATACAAACGTACGAGTTTTCCGCTGTGTTTTCCATCTCGATGTTTCTTAATTTATACTCGTTTTTTCTCCTCTTTTCATTTTTAATGCAGTTTCAAGCAACATGTAAAACAACATTTTTGAGGAATGACGTTGCCAATTTAACGAAAGAAGCCACTCAATAAGCACTCAAAAGTTCGTGTGTTTGTGTGACAATCCTTCACGATGTCCGAAATTTCGTGAGTGTAACATGCTCATCGTCACGTGACATTAGGTTACTGAAACCGATTGCAATCGGAAACCAGGAATTCCAAAGCAACCCCATATAAGCGATCGCGCACCACAGGCAACCCAAAATCATCGTCCTAAATACAAAAGCAAAAAGAGAACCTGGCTACAAAACTCCTTGTTTGTGCAATTTTTATTTTTTGTTATATATAAAAAAAGTAAAGTAACCGTGCTTATATAGCGCTTATTCTCGCGGCTCAAAGCGCTTTACATAGTAGTATTCCGGCGTCTTGCATGGCTGTCAATAATGGCTATCAATGATGTCTGGTTTGTTTTATCCTAGTAACGTCCTTGAGTAAATACAGGGTTGAACATGTAGCGGCGGGCCTGCACCATTCTGCTGCCCTTACAGGTAATAAATGCCCTACCTTATTTACGTCCTTTTTGTATAAGAGACTTCAACAGGATCTCGAGCAATTTTTACGAAAAGTGGCCAAACTAAAAGTCCAGTTATTCAAAGGTTACCTCTTGCCTTGATAACTTTTTTGGAAGAACTCCATGTAAGCTTAGTCCCGCCATGAAATACTCGTTAAAAAATCAAAGTTCACTTGAGTACTTTAATAGGAAAATTTCATGCCAAGTGCAATTCTATACAAATCCCTATGTATTAGATATAAACAGAAACATATAAGTGAGTTGAAACGTGTAACAAACATACATTGCTTTAGTGCCAAGCTGCGGAATATTCGCAGAATAAACAATTGAACAAATTTTGAAAATAACGTTGTTGCAAGACTTCAAGATGTTAAATGTTAGTATATTATCACTTACCACTGTTGCTCTACTTTATTTGAGCGAAAATTGAAATATTATGAAAATAAAACCTGCTGGGTTAGCAATCGAGAGTTCATTATTGACCAAATATGGTCATAAACGCACCGCCAATAATTCACAGCTTGGTTCGCCGTTACATGTTTCAACTAAGTTATATGTTTCTGATATAAACTTGGCTTGCTCGCAGGCGTCGGAGAGTAGTTTTAGGTCAATTATTATTATGCATGAGCAAAGTCTGGAAATCTAGCGTTTCCCAAGACCGGAAACGCACACTTTTCGTGGCCACTGTACAGTCAGTGTGCGAGAGCTGGTCGCCCTGATTTATAAATCCTAAAATATCTTCAGATCGGGCTTGTAGAATTTAGTCAAACTTCGGTTACACGTAGGCAATCACTCAATCTCCAGGTACCGTAGAGCATTTATCGAAAAAAATGTCGGTACAGTCTGAAAGTGGGGTGAGAGTAAAAATAGGCGTTGCCTGATTGTCACGTGATTCTAGCTCCGATCTCCCATTTTTTTTACTGACATGTATTTCAGTCTATGTGTAGTAGGTATGTTATATTGGCTGCGCTATAGAAATCAACCTGTTTTTATATGAGAGGTTCAAAATTGGTTGGTATGGGTGCAAAATTACTGGGTCGATCCACCTTAAGGAGGCTGCCTACAATTTTTCTGCCCTCGATCATCAAACTTTGTTTGTCTGACTGTTCAAGTACACAAACTTGTACCGGTCTGAGCTTTCACATATTACCCCGGAGGGTTTGAACTTTATTGTAATGTGTATTTTGTTGTGATCGGAGTTGCTATAGCAACGTAATAACCACACCCTTGTTTATTATTAGGGGCCAGTAGACGCGTTGCTCGACCTAAACTTTTAAAATGACACCCCTCGCACTAATCCCTCAGTAGCAGACAATAATCCCAGCAAGTTTGGAGAACATTTATTGGGCCGATTTTATGTTATTTTAAAGCTCCAAAATGCCAAAATTATTATGCCGCAAAGATTTCCTGTAAAACGAATGGCTGATATTTGCGTAATTAGAAGATCCATGCCACCCGAATTATCTACGAACCCAATGCAATGTGCCAGCCAAATCTCCCTTCTTAGAATGCTTTCGATTTTGTTTGGCATGTGTTCAAATATCGCAGTAAACTGCAATAAAGTTCAAACCAACCAGGGTTACCATGTGAAAGCTCAGACCGGTACAAGTTTGTGTACTTGAACAGCAGGCAAACAAAGTTTGGTGGTCGAGGGCAGAAAAAAATTGTAGACAGCCTCCGAGTTTGCTTTCGCATGGCCACCATCTTGGATTTGTCATTTTGGTTTCTCGGCATAAAGCTGGTCTCCAACGTCTGTGAACAGGCTAGTATAAACTTCTTTCATAGGTTGCCATGAAGATTTCTTAACGGACTAACTCGAGTTAGTACTGTTAAAGATGAATATAGCCAGTAGATTTCACACTCTGCACTGAAGCACTGAGTAACCAGATCCCGGGGGGGTGGGGGAGGACTCCCTATATTCGAATCATCATCATCAGCTATCACTCGTGAACGAGTAGGATGGTTCTCCTATTATTGTCTGTGGACCCGCAGATGGCTGACGAGGCCGATCCTAGATTTGCAAATCCTGTGGCAGTGTGGACATTCGGTAGTAGTCCCCGGAGGAAGAGAGGGGTTGATGCTACATTGCCGTTCTTTCCTTCTCTCTCTCTTCCTGGTAGCATCTCGACGTAAGCTCTCTTCATAAAGCTTAGTGCCCTCAGCCACCAAGCGCCTCCAAACAGGACGGTCTGTGGCTAGGCCTTCCCAATTGTCAACGTCTATGCCACATCTCTTGAGGTTAAACTTAAGATTATCTTTGAAACGCTTGCGTTGGCCACCCTGAGTCCGTTGGCCATACTGTAACTGGGAAAACAATAGCTGCTTGGGTAAGCGATGATTAGACATCCGCAGGACGTGACCTGTCCAGCGCAACTGGTTTCGGACAATCATGGTTTCTATACTTGTAGAGTTGGCCTCTTCCAAAACACTTATGTTTGTCCGCTTATCTTGCCAGCTGATGCCTAAGATCTTACGAAGACATCTTTGATTGTATTTTTCCAGGCTGTTCAAGTGACGCCTATAAGTCGTCCAGGTCTCGCTTGCATACAGCAGCGTCGGAATAATGACCGCCTTGTAGACACGGATTTTAGTTTCAGGACGAAGGTCCTTTTCTTCGAATACACGTTTCCTGAGCCGCCCGAAAGCGGCACAGGCACAGCTGAGCCGATGTTGTATTTCCGCATCTATATCCGCAGTGGAGGAGAGGTGACTTCCAAGGTAGGGAAAATGAGTGACATTTTCTAAGATTGTGCCATTTATTTCAAGGTGTGGATCTTCTGCAGCTACCTTTGGGGGCGGCTGATACAGCACTTTGGTCTTCTTGATGTTCACCTTCAGGCCAAGACTCTCGTAAGCTTCTGTGAAGACACTCAAGGTGGTTTGGAGTTCTTCGGCAGAAATGGCGCACACAACATTGTCATCAGCATACTGAAGCTCGATCACAGAGGTTGTAGATATCTTAGTCTTTGCCTTCAATCTACTAAGGCGAAACAGCTTTCCATCCATTCTGTAGATGATTTTAACTCCGTCAGGTAACTTATCTTCGACAAGATAGAGTACAACAGAGATAAAGATTGAGAACAAGGTTGGCGCAATTACACATCCTTGCTTAACTCCGGTAGTTATGCTGAAAGGCTCACTTTCAGACCCGTTCTTTGTCAATATGGTAGCCTTCATGCCATCATGTAGTAATCGAAGAATGTTGATGAATTTATTGGGGCAGCCGGCTCTCGACAATATAGTCCACAGTGCAGATCGATTCACCCGATTTGTGACTAAGAGCTTCCAGAGTCACAGTCCTGCTCCCGTTGCCACTCCTCGATCGCCGTAGGACTTTATAATAGGATCGGGAAATAAGAGAACAGCTGTGCGTGAAATCTATTAAAGTGGGGAGACTGCTGCACGACAGCCACCACACATACTGTACTTGGCAAAGATGATAACTCATATCCAATGGCAAGGAAACCAAGACGATTGGGGGTCACCATATGCTGCAGCCCTCGTCCGCCTTCGCAGCCAGTAGAGTTGCTGCCCATCTGCTGTCTGTTCCGCCGTTGGGGACTTGAGCCAGAACTGTAGTCGAATTGACTGACAGGACTGCCTTGTTGCCGGAACTGCCGCCAGATTGACTAGGCAGAACCGCCGGATAGGGTGTAACCCAGGCCGTAACCCTGGCCAAGGGAGGCCAAGGGTGTGATAAACACTTGCCCGAAGTGTCCACCCAGGCTAGTGGAGGGAAGGAGGCGCCTTACATCTCCATTCTAGACCGGCTCCAAGCAAAGTCTAGCCACTGCCCAAATGTTGATGAATTTATTGGGGCAGCCGGCTCTCGACAATATAGTCCACAGTGCAGATCGATTCACCCGATTTGTGACTAAGAGCTTCCAGAGTCACAGTCCTGCTCCCGTTGCCACTCCTCGATCGCCGTAGGACTTTATAATAGGATCGGGAAATAAGAGAACAGCTGTGCGTGAAATCTATTAAAGTGGGGAGACTGCTGCACGACAGTCGAATGCTAGGGGGGTGACCGTCGTATTTTTTAGGGGTTGAAATCGGCGATCTGATATTTTTTAGGGGTTTGAAAGAAAACCCGGTATAGTAAGAAAAATAGGTATTTTTTAGGGGGTTCTCACGCAAATAAGGTACATAGGTCAAAAATATTTCAAAGAATGATAGTGTATTCAAGAGGATACATTTGATGTATATCAAATAAACGGCCCGAATGAAATTTAATCTGTTAAGTTGTTGGTATTTTTTAGGGTATTTTCAGACTGAGGGGTATTTTAGGGTGGAAATTTTTTTTCCACCAGGTATTTTTTAGGGTCAAAATTCGAGTTTCCCGACGGTTTCACCCCTAGCATTTAACGTTAGAGCCCCCCCCCCCCCCCCCCCCCCCGGGAACCAGATGCTGCTCGGATCACGAATAAATTCATCTTTATTCCGTTTTAAACTCGTGGATATGCGAAGGATACAAACGAGTTATCGTGAAGGGAGAAGCGATGTTACTCACTCATGAACTCCTATTTCGTAAACTAGAATTGTTAGGCAAACGAACTTGGACAAAGTTGTGGGCTCATCTCCAGTTTAAGAACTCACCAGCTGCGTCACAAAGCTTTCTTTGTTTGGTAGAACGAAGGTTGAACCAATCATGATTAAATAGTAACTAATCACAAAGGTGTCCTCAGGGAATGGTTCTTACACTGGAGATCACCCAAGTTGTGGCTCGTTCTGTAGGTACCGGAGCTGACCGGAGCACAGTATACGTAATTCAAAAGAGACAATGGACCCGAGACAAAGGACTCCAAGTAACACAAAGAACGAAGCTAACACAGAATACAATAGTCTCCGGTACCTACAGAAAGACCCAAAGTTGTTCATGGGCCAAGGGGTTGCACTGAGCAAGTGGTCATGTGATGTAACGTCGTCAATGACGTCACCACAGCTTCGGAAATCAACTGTGGAAACCTCTAAACCAGGTTTGGCTTTTGGGAATATTTAGACCCATATGCCCAGTAACTTGTTATGCCTTACAGTGAGACAGTAGTTATTAGTTAGCCGTGGGATGATAAAAGCACATTCATTTTTATTTTACGTACAGAGAGCGGGGAGGTGTTTTGCTGGGGATCAAATCGTCATGGTGTCTGTGGAAAGGAGCCAAGCAAATCCACTGACAAACAGGGACCACGTGTGAACAGTGATAAAGACTGGTCTTCAACACCACACCGCATTCTCGGAGAGCTCAGTCATGAGCAAGTGGTCGAGTTACACAGTGGATGGAGTCATATGGCCGCTATAACAGGTGGGATCAAGAAGCAAGAGTTCATAAATAAGAGTGAACAACTCCGATAAAGTATTCGTGAGAGATCCTTGTACAGACCTAGTTATTTTTAGAACTGTTTTTCTCGCTGAATTATTATGCTATTGTTTTTGTAGCCAATCAAATTCATTTCATCAGTGGCTCATTAAAACTTCGGTATTTACGCTCAACCGATACGCACTCTCTTGCAAGACTGTATTCTTTTATTATGCCTATTGTTTTCTGCCTTTGTTGTTCTCTGTGCGTGACCTTAGGAGATGTATAAAGAAGACTAAGTACCAATCTAAAAATAACTAGGTCTGTCTGAAGGTTCTCTCGCGCCCTATTATCATGTTGTACACTATACACTTAATGACTGCTCCCGAGGGAAACAGCGAGTTTTGTTTTCCCGAGAATCCCGATGTTTCCCGCGACGAAGTCGGTGTAAAAATAGTCCACCGCCTGAATTTCTCGCTCTAGTGATGTCGCCCGCGCGGGCAACAATTTTCATTATTATATAGCTCGTATTTATTCGATCAAATGACGTCATCGATGGCGCGTTACGAGCCGGGGAGCTCTGGGTACGGGAATGCAGTTCTGTATCAAATCTCGCGCATGCGTCAGTGGCTGTCACCAGAGCCTCCCCCGCGAGGTGACGAGATGGAGAGCTCTGGGTACGAGAATTATAATATAGCTAAATTCCATTCTCGAACCCAGGGCTCCCCGGCTCGCAACCTCGCGGGGGAGGCTCTCAGTGACAGCCACTGACGCATGCGCGAGATCTAATACAGAGCCGCTGAGAGAAATACCTATCAGCGCATGCTCCAACGCTCAAAATCAGCCAATCAGCGACGGCCCTCAAATGGATGTCCACAGAGCCTCCCCTGCGAGCAGCGAGCTGGGCAGCTCTGGGTACGAGAATGGAGAATGATAAATAGCTAGATTGGGATGTTGTGGAGTCTGCGCCGTGCGTCATCATGCTTTGCATGCTCTCGCCGCATGCCCATTGCCCCGGCAGTCGCGATCACCTCCAATAACTTAGTTCCCGTGACTGGGTAATAGGAATGCAGTGAGGATAAAACGCTATCCTTATATCATCTTGTGTATACTGTTTAGACAAAAGGTACGTATTTTCATGGGGCCGGGCTGACTATGGTCAATTGGGACTTGGCCCTGGGGCTGTAGAGGAGGGACATTGCTGGCAACCGAGGGAAATTCAAAGTCTACGAGGCATTAAACAGGTGAGACATTCGTAGATTGAAGGCAAATCGTCAGACATGAGAAATGACAAGATATGGAAAAGTCATACGCAGAACCCAGAGGTTTAGTCTGTTTGTTTTTTTTTCTATTTCGCCTTTTTGGAAGGAAACATTCGATATAAAGTAGTAGCGTTTCAGAGAGGTGAGATAGAGATAGAGAGATCTTCTGCAAAGAAGGTAAAATGATTATTATAATAACGAGGAGTCGCTCGTGGCTCGCTGAGCGTGACTCGACAAATATTAGACCTCTTCACCTTGGACGTAATGTTTTCCCATTTCAGATCACGTGGCATCCCCATGAGTATTCTTTCTTTGTTTTTCTGCTACGTACCGAAGGGTATATGAATATGGAAGCATCCCAAACAAAGAGAGAATACTCATGGGAATGCCACGTGATCTGAAATGGGGCAACATTACGCCCAGGGTAAATAGGTCTATTGAAGGGTGAATAATAAAGCGCGCGTAGAGAAATGAGGCTTATCTCCGGTGTAATAACCTGTGAGTGCGCACGAACTGCGTCACAAAGCTTCCTTTGTTTGGTAGAACGAATCAGGATGAAATAAGAACTGAACACAAAGGTGTCCTCTGGGAATGGTTATTACACCGGAGTTAACCCAGAAATGACTTCCTTTTGTATTCACGGACGTAAGTAAGGAACCGCAAGCAGTTTAAGACCCTGTCCACACTAACGCGTTTTCGTTTGAATCCGTATACTTTTTGATACGTTTAGGCCTTCCATCCACACTAACACGCTGATCGTTTTCATCGAATCCGTATAAGTTTGAAAACGCTCTCGAAAGTGAATAAAAACGAATCCGTATACAGATTGTTTTAGTGGGGGGGGGGGGGACTCTAAGGTTAAAATGCTAGGGGTGACCGTCGGGAAACTCGAATTTTGACCCTAAAAAATACCTGGTCGGAAAAAATTTCCACCCTAAAAAATACCCCTCAGTCTGAAAATACCCTAAAAAATACAATTTTGATAGATTGAATTATATTCTGGCCGTATCCTCTCGACTTTCAAAAACACTACCTTATTTGCGTGAGAACGCCCTAAAAATACCTATTTTTCTTACTATACCTTTTTTTATTTTCCGGATAAAAATGAAAACGTTGACGTCAATGTACCACTTAATTTGAGACTCGGTCCTTGCACACGTCAACATCAAATAAAAACTGATCGCTTTTTTGGAGGTAAATTTTCCGAATCTCCCGTCCACACTAACATGCTGCGAATCCGTCTAAGTTTGAAAACGAATACTTTTGAAAACGCGTTAGTGTGGACAGGGACTAAATGTGCAGAACATAGAATACTGGTTATTTCCATAGCGCCTACACTATTAGCTTATTGCATTTTTAATCCGCTCAGAAGGGGTTGAGGACCTATGGAAATTTTCCAGGGGGGTTGTTTTGGAAATTCCACGGGAGGGGGTTGTCTGGAGACAGGAAATTCCACGGGAGGGGGTTGTCTGGAGACTGGAAATTCCAGGGGGGAGGGGTAAAAAAGGTGACTTTCCAGGGACATTTTATCCAAAAATAGATTTTCCAGGGGTATTTTGCCAGAAAAAATGGAAATTCCAAGGGAGGGGGTCCTTTATGAGGTTGGAAATTCCAGGGGAGGGGGTCTGTTTCACGAGTGGCAATTCCAGGGGAGGGGGTCTTTTTAAAAGAGGTCCTCAACCCCCCGGTGTGGTTTAAAAATGCAATCAGCCATTCTTGGTGTGCACGTGACGTCACTGGTGGCCACGCTGGCGGTACAGAACCCTTTGTTCAGTGCACCAGCATGGCCGCCGCGCTTTTGTTATTTTATTCCCAAAGGGATGATTGGAATCCAAGAATGGAACTCGCTCCCTTTCAAGAGAATCAGGCAAATAG
The DNA here is from genome assembly GCA_033964015.1 of Scolanthus callimorphus. Taxonomy (NCBI): domain Eukaryota; kingdom Metazoa; phylum Cnidaria; class Anthozoa; order Actiniaria; family Edwardsiidae; genus Scolanthus; species Scolanthus callimorphus. Next base: position 14,406,828 of record CM066920.1, on the reverse strand, counting down.
AGAATCTGAATCATTTGAATTTGAAATCTCTTTAGGCAAGCCTACAGCCTGTAATTACAATTTTTCTAGATTTTTCTATTAATTTATTTTCTTCTTATATATTTTTTAGCAATTAGAATTTTTTAGTAATCTATCATATTTTCAATTCTTTAGATATTTTAATAATTATTGCCTTTTTTCAGTTAATGTGCGGCGCGGAACATAATATAGCACTATCAGGTAATTTGTACTAAATTATTCTAGTTTATATCAACCTTATCAACCAACAAACTACCTCAGTTGGATCTTAATGTCTGCTAAGGTCCTAAATTGCCCTTTACCACTGTATGCATTGCTACGCGACCTCAAAATTAACTGTTGCGATGGGCGATTGGCGATTTTTAGCCGTCAATCAAAACTAAAACGTTGGATTCGGCTACTTCGGTGGGTCGACATTAATTGTAAAATCAATTAAAATAATTGTAAGCTATCCTTTCGCTTTCTGTCCTAGAATTATGAACTTTCTGACTCAAGAAAATTGACATTACAATTCCTTTGCTGAGAATCGCCAATCGCAACCGTGAATTTTGAGGTCGCGTAGCAATGCATACAGTGGTAATCGCCCGAAACAAAAGGAACGTCGCTTTAATCGGCCGGTGTAGACCCACAGACGTGCGTTTCCACGGTTACCATCAGTGTTTACACGGAGTCTACAACAATCTCTCTTTTCCAGAACAGAGCTCTGTCATGACGTGGGGATGGAATGAGCACGGGATGTGTGGGACTGGTGACGAGGTAAATGTCCCGCATCCCGCGGGTGTGCCCTCGCTTCAGGACTGTGAGGTGGTTTGTGTCGGTTGTGGATGTGGACATTCGTTTGCGGTCATCAGAAAGAACAAAACTTGATCCCGTATCCCTCGGGATGTCCCGAGGAGAGAGAAAATGAGCTGTCACGTAACCATGGTAACGTTCGCAGACACGTGACGGGACCCTGTGTCCCGTGTTTCGCGCGATATCATACACAACAAAACTGTGACAAAAATACTTAATTCTCAGAGGGTGATAAAAAAATTACTTTGGCAATCATGAGTCGCGTGAAATTATACCAAAGTCAGCGTCGATTGCAATGAGCGCATCCGGTTGTTTTATTTTTTTCATGTGACCAAGAATGCTCTTATGGTCTATCAGAAGCTTCTGCCAGAAAAACCCGCCAAGTCGGTAATAGAACATAGTCTCGGCGAAGTGACGTAGAACTCGGAAAATTGTCCGAAAATCTTTGGCAATGTTCGGATTGAGCGATCGGTCCAGTCCGGTTACATCGAGTGCAAGCTGAATCGAGGCAAGAATGAAAATAGCAAAGTTGACCAAAAAGAACACGAACAAAGTAGCTTTGATCAAGCCTTTAGCAAACAATCCGCATTCCCGGAATGTTTTCTTGAGTGGTGTGAAGTTCAGTATTCCAACAACTGCAACTGTAAGAATGTTGTGAGCGATAAACATGGCTACAATGGCCGCTCGGATTCCTGAAGTATGCTGTAGAGACAAAATGATGATGAAACCAAAAATAGCCACGCAGAGGAGGAAAATCAATGACCAGTAGCTGGGAACGCGGAGAAGTTTCTTGAATGTGTAAACATGGCCTTGATATCTTGGAGCTTGACTTATAAACAGAATGCAGAAGAAAAGATTCATGACATGTGAAAACAGCCAAGCGAACTCCAATTCCAGTGGGTACGAAAACATGGTGAAGTTCTGGCAGTGAAAACTGACTTGCTTTTGCTCCACACTGCAATTCACGGCAAAGATTAGATAGACTATAAGACCTGCTACTAGCCATATGAGGAATCCACTGTAAAGAATGCTCAAGACAAGTTCGGTTTTGCGTCCCATTATGTTGTCGAAGAGTTGATGGCGCAAATAACACTTCTTCTATGCTCCTAAAGATTTCTGAAACCAAGCAAGCTACATTCTCCGGTAGATTAAGGCATGGGTCTGTCATCCCAATAATAACTTGAGGGGTGGTCAAAATATTGTTTATGATGTGTCTTTCGATATTTGTTACTTCACATGAAATGATGACGTCTACGCTGCTTGCGTACCTTCTGGTGTCACGCAATCATTCTTTCCATAATGTTTGGCCGAAACTCCAAGCAATGCCCTCAAAACGGCATCTTGATCAATATGACTTAATCTATTTTTCCTTAGAAATTTACTTAGAATTACTTACTCGACCCAGACCCCTGAAGAATATAATCGTTAATATTTCAGGAATTTTTATAGAATCTTCAGATGTCCAGATGACAAGTTGTAAATGTTCATGGCCTTGATCTATTCATAAGAAAAAGTTTCGGACTTTTTAAAAATATGTTAAGAAATGTGATAGATCACGTAATGAGTTGACGAGGAGTGGACATACATACATATATAGACACTATATAGACTGTTTTTCATGTTTGCCCTGCGTGGATCTGATTAACAGAGAAAGTGGTTTTTCACTGCCTTCTTGAAGGTGGAAAGAGAGGTCGTCAGGCGTATTGAGTTCCAGAGTTTCGCCCTACTAAAACAAAAAGATTGTTTTCCGAAATGATTGTAATTGAAGAATTTATTCATACCGATCTTATGAACAAGTTATTCTCTTGGTGTGTGCATTTTAACAGCGTGACCACCCCTCCTAAATTTTACATTCCACCAAATTCGGCACACAAGAACTAGACATCATGACATCAGCACTACCCCATGTATATGGTTAGAGGTTGAAAGGAAAATATTGTATTTCGACTGGAATCTTGAACCGGATATGGTATAAGATTCAGTCGAAGAAATGTCCCCAAGATACATCGCGCGCATTTGACACGTGATCACAGGTAGCTCGAAGTACAGAATAAAAATACGTCTTTTCAGTCTTTGTGTGTATTTTAAAATGCAGCTCTCCAAAAGATCAGACGGACTGCAATATGTTTTAGTTCTCCGGCTCTAGTCATCGCAGCTAGCACCAGTTTTAGCATTATTTTAAATAGACTTCGTTCGTATAGATGCAGGCAAAACACCTATCGATCAAGTACGCGCCTACAAGTTTTTAAAGACGCCAATTTTTTCCAAAGTTCCCTGTTGGCCGTGCTCCTCTTGACCACGGTCTGTTGGTTTGACTTGGCTGTATCTTTCATGCAAATTTGTACCCTTTAACGTTCCAGAATGCGGAAGAATCTGCTTAAAGATGTCACGCCACAGAACGGTCACGGTTTTCTGCCGAAACGAAACCCACTCAGCAACAAGCCCAACAGGGCTCGTAATAAGGATGCATTCATAGCGGAGCTCCTTAGCGGCCGAAGGCCGCAGAGCGGAGCACCATAGGTATCGCAGGAAGAATACAATAGCTCAAAGTAGAACTCAGGTATATGATCGAGTTCATTTTTCATGGTTCAGCGGTAATCCCATACTGGTATCGCGGGCAGAGCGGAGCACCATAGGTATCGCAGGAAGAATACAATAGCTCAAAGTAGAACTCAGGTATATGATCGAGTTCATTTTTCATGGTTCAGCGGTAATCCCATACTGGTATCGCGGGCGCGTCCATGCGTGCGTGCGTGCGTGCCTGCCCCACCACAGGTAAACCAAGACCCTTCTCCGTTTATGAATTATATCTCAGGAAGGGTTGAAGCTCAGACAACCAAACTTGGGTGAAGTTGTCTTAGTGACAAGGGGGGTGCAACTGCCTGGTCACGTGGTATGACGTCATCAATGACGTCATCATAAGAGAAAAACATTATATCTCGGGAAGGGATGAAGCTCAGACAACCAAACTTGGGTGAAGTTGTCTTAGTGACAAGGGGGGTGCAACTGCATGGTCACGTGGTATGACGTCATCAATGACGTCATCATAAGAGAAAAACAATATATCTCGGGAAGGGATGAACCTCAGACAACCAAACTTGGGTGAAGTTGTCTCAGTGACAAGGGGGGTGCAACTACGTGGTCACGTGGTATGACGTCATCAATGACGTCATCATAGGAGAAAAACAATATATCTCGAGAAGGGATGAGCCTCAGACAACCAAACTTGGGTGAAGTTGTCTTAGTGGCAAGGGGGGTGCAACTGCATGGTCACGTGGTATTACGTCATCAATGACGTCATCATATGAGTAAAACAATTTATTATATGGATGCCAGTGTTTTACCGGAAACTAAAACACTCGTATTTTCCATATCTTCACTAGTGAAAATATGAAAAAGTTATGTACCGAATGTCCCGGATGTGCACGTTTGCAGTGTTGTTTTCCTCACTTTCGTCTGCAGTGAAATCTCGCTCGGTCACTCGAGTTTTAAGCCAAAAAACTAAGTTTTGTTCTAGTCTAACGAGAAAAACCTTATTTCAACTATGGCAGAGAATGCTACAGCAACACAAAAAGGGAAATTAGTTCTTAATGACACTGGGAACCAGAAAGATTGAGGGAGCATTTCACAACTAAACACTTTCGACTTTACCAAGTGAGTTGTTCAATTTGTAATATTTTGCCGCTGGCGCTATGTCAATTCTAATCCATATAATAAAAAGAACATTACACGGTGGCTTGAAGATATGGATTTCATTTTCTCGTGTCAAAAACAATATTTTACTCACTCGCTGCGCTCGTTCGTAAAATATTGTTCTTGCCACTCGAAAATAAAATCCATATCTTCGTGCCACCGTGTAATATCCTCTATATATCTCGGGAAGGGATGAACCCCAGACAACCAAACTTGGGTGACGTTGTCTTAGTGGCAAGGGGGGTGCAGCTGCCTGGCCACGTGGTATGACGTCATCGATGACGTCATAAAACGAGAAAAAGTTTATATCTTTGGATAGGATGAGCCTCAGACAACCAAACTTGGGTGAAATTATCTAAGTGGCGGGGAGTGCAAGTGCTTAGTCACGTGGTATGACGGTGGCAGGCTATCTATGTACAATGGCATTAACACATGTCTCATTAACACAGAAAAATATGTAACCGGGAGCTCCGCTTTTAGCCAGTGGCTAAATCTATATATTTATGTATACTACAGGGGGGGAGCAGAGGATTTATAGGGGGGATCTCAAATTTAGGAACTGGAAAAGGGGGGATGTCAAGTTTTTTCATAACATGAAGGGGGGATGCATATTTTTGTTGAGGTATTATATATATTTAAGACAAGAGGTTGTGCAGTTTGATAATGAAGGAAGGCTCAATTGTTGAACACCGAGTTTGAACCTCCTGAAGAAATATCACTTCCCTGCTAGCAGAAGCCTCTTTTCTCTGCATTTCGCTGGACCTCAGCCAGCGAAATGCAAAGAAAAGAGGCCTCTGCTAGCAGGGAAAAATATCATGCACTTGCACTACTACCCTCTTTCAACTGATATGTTGAAAAAATCTGCGCGCTTCGCGCGCATAAAGAATTATAGACTTAAAAAATCGTAAAAGGCCTTCTTGTTTTACCACTGCTCAAGGTCCCCTTCAGTGACTGTCTGCTAGACAAAAACGCCTTTGGACTTTTGATGAATAGTCTTGTAGCTTCATTGTCAAAATTGCGGAAAACTGCGCACACCGAAAACAAAACCAAGCAAGCAACTACAAAATAAATGATACTCAGTCTATGTAGTAAGGTTCCAATCGAGGAGCGCACCAAAGTCACTACACACAAAAGAGTACAGCCACCTAGGATTTTTATTTGCATCTTTACGCTTTGTGTTTTTTTATCATTGAGCCTTGTTCTGCATCTTTTGAAAAAATGTTATTGACGCGACCCGCGGGGGAGCATGTTTTTTTCCTTTTGACCAAGAGGGGGGATTCATAAAAAATATGCTGTGCCTTGGTGGGATCTGAATATTTTGCATTGTCAAAAAAAAGTCCCCCCCCCCCCTGTAGTATACATAATGAATGCAGCCTAACTATACAACTTGCATTTAGTCATAACCTAATGCAAGGGGCACTGCGTTTGTTTTTCTGTGCATTCTGATTGGCTGACTTAACAATACAGAAGAGCAATAGGCACGTTTAGAAAACGCAAGTCCGATTTTACTTTCGACAGTCATCTGAAATCCTCTCCATAGCTTGAATTTTTTTTACCTCATGTTGTTTAAATTTACAGAGACGTCCTAGGCCCTTGAAACAGAGAGAAACTGTCAGCGATAAATAGGCCATGACGGCTCTTTACGATTTATAGTCGACTTTGCTCCACAACTACATTTGTGAATAAACTGGACACCTATTTCAGAAAAGTTTGCACCGTCACAACTGCTTGTTGTAGCCCGCGGTGCGTAATGGGAGAAATTGGGAAGAACGCAAATTCTCGTGTTTTCTAGTGCAAAATTTGTTGCAAGCGATGTAGTCTGTTGTAGAATCATTTGGTGTAAGCAGGGTGATGGCTATTTATCATAAAATCCAGTGTCCATGATTCTGTTTTGGTAAACCTATTTCCTCCCATGACAACTGACATGACGCTGAAACTTAAATCGTAAATCGAAAAACCTCATCAAGACAGAGATAAAAATAGGTACCCCGATGGTACACAAGGCTACGGCGAATGGCAAATAGACTGATTTACAAAATTATATCCAATGGTTGTATGTAACTCTGCTGCCATAGATACTATCAAAACAGGTAGAGTTTCAATCGAGCCGTTTCAATTTCAAGCCTGTGGGTTGCAAATTTCTATCACGTGACGTCGAAAAAGTTGTCACGTGACCTAAGCTTGATGTCTTTCAGCCAATAAAACAGTCAGTACTTAGGCCCCGTCCACATTACGCCGGCTAAATTTGAAAACGGCTAATTTTATATACGGTTGTGCAAATTTCCCACCGAAAACGGAGCTTTTCGAAAATGCTACCGAAAGTGGCTAAATTTGAAAACGCCGGCTACGCTTTTTAGTGTGGACGGCGAAAACGGATCTTTCCGAAAACGATGACGTCGTACCAAACGTCTGTGAGGAAATAATGACCGCGGGCTCTCGTTTTTCTTTTTCGCACATGCGCTTAGCTGACGTTCTTGTGCGTTTTCACATTTAGCCGGCGTAGTGTGGACAGAAAATATTTGTTCCGTTTCGAGGCAAAATAGCCGTTTTCAAATTTAGCCGGCGTAGTGTGGACGGTGCCTTTGTCACATCATCATTTTCTCTTAAACACATGTCAAATTTTTGGTCATCACGTGATACAAAACAGAGACCTGTGGGTTCGAAATTTCAACGGCGCGATTGAAACTCTACCTGTTTTGATAGTAAGACGCAGACTTTCAAACGTCTCATCCACACTCGAGACAGTATAACCATAAGAGTGCATCATCCAATCATACTTATCCGAATATTTGCACATCATCAATGAGGATTCCACATCGGTTGATGAAACTTTGATGTCTAATTGGCTACGATCGAAAATCGACTGGGGGACGCATGACATTCTAGCACCGCTAAGCTTTTCCACGAGCTCAAAAGCTTCCCCACATTAGTTCTTGGACGAGGATAACAATGTTCAAAACTTTGTTAATCATGAGTCGCGCGAAATTATCGCAAAGCCAGTGTCGATCAGCGGATCTGGTTCTTTTATATTTTTTTTTCTTGTGACCAAGAATGCTCTTGTTGTCTATCAGGAGCTTCTGCCAGAAAAACCCACCAACTCTGTAATAGAAAATAGTCTCGGCGAAGTGACGTAGAACTCGGAAAATTGTCCGAAAATCTTCGGCAATGTTCGGATTGAGCGCCGGATCGGTCCAGTCCGGTTACATTGAGTGCAAGCTGAATCGAGGCAAGAATGAAAATGGCAAAGTTGACCAAAAAGAACACGAACAAAGTAGCTTTGATCAAGCCTCTTGCAAACAAGCCGCATTCCCGGAATGTTTTCTTTAGCTGTGTGAGGTTCAATAATCCAACAACTGCAAATGTTAGAATGTTGTGAGCGATAAACATGGCTCCCCCCCCCCCCCCCCCCCGCGGGCGGCATTTGGAAATTCCGATGGGATGGGGGGTTTAAGAGCTCGGAATTCTGATTCCAAGGGGGGGTTTTCAAAGCTGGATTTCTTTAACCTGCCCGGAATTCTATATGCATGGGGGGGTAAACCATTTTGGAAATTCTGGATGCATAATTCCATAATGTTTGGCCGAAACTCCATTGAAACTAGACACGTTTTCTTTTGTTTCAAATAGCAATGCCCTCAACGGCATCTTGATCAATATCAAGGAATGTCGCTATAATCGGCCGGTGTAGACCCATAGACGTGCGTTACCACGGTTACCATCAGTGTTTACACGGAATCTACAACAATCTCTCTTTTCCAGAACAGAGCTCTGTCATGACGTGGGGATGGAATGAGCACGGGATGTGTGGGACTGGTGACGAGATAAATGTCCCGCATCCCGCGTCATTCGAAGCCCTTCCTCGCTATTACAACGGAAAATAACAACTAGTAAACTACTTGAGTAAGTTTGAGCGTGTTTCGTCCATACGGTTTGAAGAATTAGGAAGCTTAAATTTGCCATTCCACGACTGTAAAATATAGGCAACTGGACTGTTATTGATAGTGGAAACTCAGCCAACCCTACGTATGCATAACCAAACGCACGATTTATTTATTCTTATTCCAGAATGCGGAAGAATCTGCATTAGATGTCACGCCACAGTAGAACGGTAACGGTTTTCTGCCGAAGCGAAACCCACTCAGCAACAAGCCCAACAGGGCTCGAAGTAATTATACGACTTGCATTTAGTCATTACCTAATAAGACAAGAGATACTGCGTTTGATTTTTCTGTGCATTCTGATTGGCTGACTTATCAATACAGAAGAGCGATACTAGGGACGTTTAGAAAACACAGATCTGATTTTTCCTTCGACAGTCATCTGATGCTCGAAGTTTTAATTTGTTTTTACCCCATGTTGTTGACAAATTTACAGAGTTGTCCCAGGCTCTTGAAACAGATAGTTTTTAAGAAAAATATGGAAGAGCCATCCGCAAAAAACAGAGTTTTTGTCTGTTTGTTCACCCACGATTTTGAAAGAAAACAGTAGCCATAAAGCTATGCCGTACTGGACCATATAGTCAATCTTTAATAAGTGCAGATGTGCATGTTGACAAGGTTAACGTTCTTGGACGGGGATAATATAGATTTAGCCACTGGCTAAAAGCGGAGCTCCTGGTTATAAAATTTTCTGTGTGAATGAAAGAGATTCCAATGTGTACATGGTTTACATGGTTGCTTTAGAGTCCTCCCTTCACGAGATATTAATTTTTCAAGCATATATGACGTCATCGATGACGTCATATCACGTGACCACTTCATTTCGCTCATCTAGTGACCTAGACTACACTACCAAAGTTTGGTTAATTTAGAGTCTTCCCTCCACGAGATATTGATTTTTCAAGTATAGATGACGTCATCGATGACGTCACATCACGTGACCACTTCATTTCGCTCATCTGGTGGCCTAGACTACACTACCCAAGTTTTGTTGCCTTAGAGTCTTCCCTTCACGAGATATTCATTTTTCAAGCATAGATGACGTCATCGATGACGTCATATTACGTGACCACCTCATTTCGGTCATCTGGTGGCCTAGACTACACTTCCCAAGTTTGATTGTTTTAGAGTCTTCCCTTCATGAGATATTGATTTTTCAAGCACAGATGACGTCATCGATGACGTCACATCACGTGAGCACCTTATTTCGGTCATCTGGTGGCCTAGACTACACTTCCCAAGTTTGGTTGTTTTAGAGTCTTCCCTTCACGAGATATTGATTTTTCAAGCATAGATGACGTCATCGATGACGTCACATCACGTGTCCGTGTGACAGCACCCCCCTTGTGGCATAGACAAAATATCCCTAGTATGATTGTCTTAGCATGTTCCCTTGAGGAGATATAATTTTTTCTTTGCATACCAGAGGGTTCCCATGTGTTAACGGACGGCGGCGGACGGACGGACGGACAGCGGACGCTATAGGTTTAATACCAGAAAAATAAAGAAAAAATCATATCTCCCGAAGTGAAGCTTCTATAGAAGCCAAACTTTGGACAAACTTTTAAAGACCATAAGAGGAACTCTACACCAAAGTCACGTGCCCTCACGTCATCAATGACGTCGTCAAAATGAACCATAATGCCCGTGACGTTCAAAACTCAACTCGATGGTATACGTTTTTCAATTAGGTATGGTGCTCCGCTTGCGCGGGCCTTGGCCCGCGCTGGAGCTCCGCTAAAGCGATTCCAAAACTTTGCTAATCATGAGTCGCGCGAAATTATTCCGAAGTTATTGTCCATCGCGATAAGCACGTTCGGTTCTTGTATTTTTTTTCATGTGATCAAGAATGCTCTTGTTGTCTATCAAAAGCTTCTGCCAGAAAAACCCACCAAGTCGGTAATAGAAAATAGTCTCGGCGAAGTGACGTAGAACTCCGAAAATTGTCCGAAATTCTTTGGCAATGTTCAGATTGAGCGATCGATCCAGTCCGGTTACGTCGAGTGCAAGCTGAATCGTGTTAAGAATGAAAATAGCAAAGTTGACCAAAAAGAACAAGAGCAAAGTAGCTTTGATCAACCCTTTGGCAAACAAGCCGCATTCCCGGAATGTTTTCTTTAGCTGTGTGAAGTTCAGTATTCCAACAACTGCAACTGTAAGAATGTTGTGAGCGATAAACATGGCTACAATGGCCGCTCGGATTCCTGAAGTATGCTGTAGAGACAAAATGATGATGAAACCAAAATAGCCACGCAGAGGAGGAAAATCAATGACCAGTAGCTGGGAACGCGGAGAAGTTTCTTGAATGTGTAAACATGGCCTTGATATCTTGGAGCTTGACTTATAAACAGAATGCAGAAGAAAAGATTCATGACATGTGAAAACAGCCAAGCGAACTCCAATTCCAGTGGGTACGAAAACATGGTGAAGTTCTGGCAGTGAAAACTGACTTGCTTTTGCTCCACACTGCAATTCACGGCAAAGATTAGATAGACTATAAGACCTGCTACTAGCCATATGAGGAATCCACTGTAAAGAATGCTCAAGACAAATTCGGTTTTGCCGTCCCATTATGTTGTGGAAGAGTTGATGGCGCTAATAACACTTCTTCTATGCTCCCAAAGATTTCTGAAACCAAGCAAGCTACATTCTCCGGTAGATTAAGGCATGAGTCTGTCATCCCAATAATAACTTGAGGGGTGGTCAAAATATTGTTTATGATGTGTCTTTCGATATTTGTTACTTCACATGAAATGATGACGTCTACGCTGCTTGCGTACCTTCTGGTGTCACGCAATCATTCTTTCCATAATGTTTGGCCGAAACTCCAAGCAATGCCCTCAAAACGGCATCTTGATCAATATGACTTAATCTATTTTTCCTTAGAAATTTACTTAGAATTACTTACTCGACCCAGACCCCTGAAGAATATAATCGTTAATATTTCAGGAATTTTTATAGAATCTTCAGATGTCCAGATGACAAGTTGTAAATGTTCATGGCCTTGATCTATTCATAAGAAAAAGTTTCGGACTTTTTAAAAATATGTTAAGAAATGTGATAGATCACGTAATGAGTTGACGAGGAGTGGACATACATACATATATAGACACTATATAGACTGTTTTTCATGTTTGCCGTGCATGGATCTGATTAACAGAGAAAGTGGTTTTTCACTGCCTTCTTGAAGGTGGAAAGAGAGGTCGTCAGGCGTATTGAGTTCCAGAGTTTCGCCCTACTAAAACAAAAAGATTGTTTTCCGA